>CM075818.1:12504536-12972036 GCA_037975025.1 Excoecaria agallocha
AGGGTGTTAGAACAAACAAGTTTTGGCAACAAAACATAGCAAGCCATATATTAAAAGTAATAATATACTTTTCCACATTGTTTCCTCAAAAAAGATGAAAACAAGATAAGTAAGGACCCAATCATAACCCTAATTAGATTATTGTTAATTAATAAGGACCATCATTAATTAAGGCAAAATTGGATTATTTTGCAATTATCGAGGGTAAGTCCCAAGAAGGATATTTTGGTAATTTCAGCATGTAAGTATATGAGTTTAGTTAAATTATAATTAAAGAAAAGGATATAATTGAAGTAAATTAGAAAGTATTGGGGTTAAGTTGGAAGGAATTCAAATAATGGGGTTTTAATTATGTATAAGGGTAATTATGGAAATTCACCTAAAGAGATATTTACCCTACTAACTCTTTTATTTCGCTTCTTGGAGAAGGAACTCATAGGGATTTGAGAAGTTGGATTGGCATTTTAAGGGAGATAGCTCTCTCTCTCTCTTTCTTTCCTTTTTCTTTGTTGGTTACGGGTTGGAGAATGAGCTAGGGTTTGTGAGCTAGCATCAAAGGTAATATTTTCCCTCTCATAGATCTCTTCTCCTCTTCCCTATGTTTGATTTCTAGTATTAAGGATGTTGAGAGGGATGATAAATTTGTTATGCTTGTTGTTGTATGTGTATAAGGAAAAGAAGGGAATCTTGAGCAAAGAAGTTGGATAAGAAGGATCTAAGAAAGAATTGAATCTTCAATAAGGTATGGGACTATTATGATGATTTTGTGAATATGAGTGTTGTTGATTATTGTTGTCTGTAAATGAAACTAAAGGAATTAGGGTTAAGTTATCTGGATACATAAATCGAAATTTTAAGATGAGAATGGAAGACTGTTTTCTTAGGGTGCCGAGTCGTGAACTTCTTCATGAGTCGTGCACCATTTGCCTTAGGTCACTCGTGAATGTGTTATTCTTCTTTGGCTTCTAACTCGTGAATCTCTTCACAAGTCATGCATTTTTGTCCGACTCGTTAGCTCCTTCATAAATCATGAAATTCAGCCCTTTTGCTTCACTCGTGAGTCCCTCCATGGGTCAAACATTCCTTTATGACTCGTGAACCTAGTTTGGCTTTCTACCTACTCGTGAATGACTTCACGAGTCATGCATTTTTGTCCGATTCATGAACTCCTTCACAATTCATGCATGGCCACTTGGTCCTTCACTTTAAAGAAATGCACAACCACTTATAGCCTTTCCTCCTCTCCATGCTCGACCAAGTAAGGCTTATTGATGCATGGCTAGGCATGTTTTCTCCTCTCCTTTTTCAAGGCCATATGTACTCCTTTGATTCATTTGAGCCAACCCTCACCCAAAAGTAAGCCATGTAATATGATATTGAAAACAATATTATATGGTCCATAAGATTATTAAGCAAACAAGAGTTGAGGTGAATTGACTATAGTAAGTAAAACAGATGATAAAAAGTTAGTAAGTGATGATTGTTATGTAAGTTGATATCAATGGATTAATAAACCATGGAACTCTCTCTCTCTAATCATAAAGTCCATAAGGATATGGTTTAGAAAAGCATGGATATAAGATGGAGTATTATAGGAATTTAAAGACATAAAAATGCTATTATAAGGGGAAGAGGATGGAATCAAATTGTAAGTTATCCAAAGTAACCTGTAAGGTGAATAAAACATGATCACTTAATTAGAGAAAACTTGATAAATATTCATATAGTAAAGTGAAAAGTTGTAGGTTAATAAACCTATAAGTTATGATAAACAGTTCACTTGAACTCTAAATTAGAGGGTCTTAATATTGGCAATGCTAGTATGAATTATGTGCTAAAATGTAATTTAGTGGCTAACGACCACTGAGACAAGAAGAGTTAAAAGAGGTTACCTAGTAACCTTAAATTAATAAGCTAAATAACATGATTTATAAGTTTGTTTGCAGTTTGAACCTTTACAAGTAAAGGGTTTTGGCTCATATATGACATACCAATGTTCCTTGGTAACGACATGAAAATATTATGACACAGTCTAGTAACCATAAGAGGATGGTAATAAAGTTGTATGTCTAAGCTAAGAAATAGGGAATACCATGTAACACTTGATTATAAAACAATGGAAGTTTGATTATGCTTCAAGTCATACCGAGGATTAATGATTAGCCTTGATATAAAGAAATATACTTACCTTGTTGTCTTATACCCTATTGGGGTAAACACAAGATGAAATAATTTTACATAACTTACCAGGAAATAATATGTTATATGATGAAAGGGTATTAGTAAGATGAATGAAACAAGTATGAACTGGTTAGGAGAGATAACCTGTCGTTCATGATCTAATAAACTATAAAAGTAAAATAAAGAGCTAATTAAGAACAAGTATTGACTTCAGGAAGAAAATAATTGTTCATCTTATTATATTGATCCTAATATTTTTAAATGTTCTTCAAGTAATTAAGTATCTATATGAATTTTATGATATTGTATGGAAGCTGCTCAAGGCAAACAACAACCAAGTATGTCATTTAGACCCATCTATGAGTCTTGTAAGTTTCATTGTGCAATTGACGTGAACATACTATAATGAGTAGCTGGATTTAATATGTGAACAAATATTAAAAATAAAAGAATGAATTGCCATGATTCAAGATGCATTTATGTATATGAATATATGTGTGTGGGGACATGCATATGATTTTATAAAGGCTTTAGTAGCAAGATCTGCACTTTCATATTACTTCATTGAAATCATGATTAACGCTAACTATGAATAAATGTTAATGAAACTATGAGACTACATGACCTGTACCCATGTGTATTGAAGCCTATAGCTCAATAATGATGTATGATAAGAATGATATGCATTTTTTATAAATTATGGCTCGAAGCCAAATAATGTATTAAGTATTAAAGACTATGATGAATCAAAGATGTTCTTAAAGGGTTAAGCCTGCAGGTCTAGTTCAATGTTGAATTTGATAGGCATGCCTAGAGGGATACAGTCGCAGCTGCCATAGTTGACCCCATTTGGGTCTTGTTCCTTAATGGAACCATTGCTTTACCCCGTTTGGGTCCATTGTTTGATATCTCTGGATATCCATAATGTGATACCTTTGGGTATCTATTGCTCTCGTTATCCACCTTTGAACTAGTACTTAGGCAGGCTATTAAAGATAATAAAAATGTACACAAGATAAAGTAAAACATGCACTAACTGCCTTACTTATGTAATGTAAGCATGATGAATGGCCTATTATATTGCTTATCATGATTTCTTTTGGCTATAAACCATTTCAATGATTAAAGATTAAGAAAAAGTTTGAAATAAAGGAATTCATATATCGATTGTTTTGCTTATACAATGGGAGCATGATGTGTGGCTTATTATATTTCTTTATCATAATTCCTTTTTCTATAAACCATTTCTATGAAAGTAAATTATTGGAATGTATACCCATGAGATTCACTTTACCATGCTATGATGGAATGCGTACAACGTTATAATAAGAACTACTTGTGCTATAACATACCCCATTGGGGCTCATATGCTTTGATAATCATGAAATCTATACATACGACAATTGGAACTTCTCGGGTACTCATGATATGTAATGGAATTCTCTATATAATTACATGCAAGACTGATTAGACACTACATATCAATGTTACACATGCTTGTGCATAACAATAATTCAGACATAAGCAAAGGCCAGTGTAGGATATAATGTGATATTGTGTGACATTTAGTTGCCACGATAAGATAACATTAAGAAATACATGAACATGAACAGATGTTATCAACTATAAATGTATTCCATAATTATGATTGCATGCTATATGAGAAGTAAGTTATGCTTAATAGTATCTATTATAGGTGTTACTAGTTGCATACACTTCTTGCACTTTGAATAAACATTGAATTGAAGTTTACCTCATTGGTAATCAATGTCAGGAGTCAATAATGAAAGGATTATGAAGCAAATGAATGATGCTAGAGTAAAAAAGAAAGAATTAAGATACTAATAGAATAATGAAAGGTCTTAAAGAACTAGACAAGTTCATGAATTGATTTAGGTTGGTAAGAATAATAATGTTAGTTAAGGTTGGACACTCCTCCGAAGTGCTATGATAATGATTAATATCGTAAGTTTATATGTTTTCATAATTATGAAAGTTGTGTTGATTTTATGATAATAAATATGAGTTATCCATAGAATTTTTAGTTCCCCACTAAGCTTTATAGCTTAGCACGGGTTTATTTATCCGTGTAGGTTTCAAGATAAGCTCCAGAGGATTAGGCATGATGCAGTTGCCTTGAGGATTTCAGGATACTTGAAGGCCATTTATGTTATGATTATTTATCTATAAGCTTGATTATTTTATTATGGCTTGTAATCAAAGCTTGTGTTATTAATTATTATTTTAGCTCAACCTTTACTAGGTTATGATGATGATGATTGATGATTATCCATGGTTAGTGAATTAGGGTGTTACAAGATAAATTACTACAAATATGTGGATGAGTACCTCTCATATTCGGCATGCACAGGTCCATGAACTCTAGTGAAATAAATCTGCAATCAACCCTCATATAAAAAACAAAACAATATGCGATATGAAATATATTTAACCCATTAATTTTTACCTCTATGTTGAGCCCAAGCTTTCAAGCAGCTTCTATGATACTTCTCGCCATAACTTTTGCATGTAGGAAAACATGAGCTTCGAGGAAGACACACAAAAAGATTTCAGAAATTACCAATTTAAAGTTAAAGGAAGAAAATAACCCAACACAAGACAAGAATACTGAATGCATATGCAAGCAGCCTGTAGGGTGTATTTTGCTGCATTACTAGCACAAATAAAGGGAGAAAATAATTTTTTCTAATTATTTTCAAACAAAAGAAGATTATGAGAACACCCAATTTCTGCCCTATCAAACAGGCCTAGAGTCCATTTGTTCTTAATGTACAATACATCCTTTTTTTATGAGCTTGAAAATTTTCTATTTTTAAAATAGAAAGTAATTTTCCATAAGAAAATTTTAGTTTTCTAATTGATAACACAATAAAAAATCCATTGACAAACAATTTACAAAACCCAAACTCTAGAAAATGTGGAAAAGGTTTTCTAGAAAACATTTCACCATATAAACCATGATATGATTTTGATTTTGTGGCTGAAATTGGAAAGGCACTTGGTAGTTTTAAAAATTTATCGTAGCAGTATTCATATTTACAAGTTTGATTGATGGTACGAACTGCAACCACAACAGCTAAAAGTAAAACCATTACCATCATCACTCTCTTCCCTTTATCATAATAATGACCTCTTGAACCTCAATTGCATCAATACTAATAAAGGGAACAGAAACATGCAGTGCCCACATATTAAGGACTATAGGAGCGATAATAGACTCAACCGCTACCGATACTTCATGAGCTATAATGAGAAAATACAAACAATGAGACAGATAAAAATAAGAAAATGAAACAAAATTCCTTATTATATCCAAACCCATATGCCTTAATTGCTACTTGCATTGTTTCAAGTACTAGATGTAATGTCTCATTAGATACCTGCAAAGCAGAAGCACATTAAAAAAAAAAAGATAGTCCTCAATAACCCACTACTAATCTATAAAATATTGATTATCATAAAGAGTTATTCCATATAAAAAATGGTACAAGGAAATAAAATAGTGACAAATACAACAGAGGAAAACTCAAATTATGCATCTATAAGCAGACCAAATTAGACTAAATATGCAAACACTTTTTGGCATTAGCTTTTAAACACTAAATCTAACCTTTTCTACTGTTAACTTAGAGAAGGGGTTTACTAAAATGCAAATCTTTTGAAAATGTGCAACACATGACTCAAACCTCGAAGCAACTGAAAACTAAAACCAAAATTGGATTTATTTCCACAAATTAAATCCTAATTTTAAGTCGATGACTACTTAATTTTAAATTTTGATTACCTAATTTTGGAGCAATCAAAGGAAACACTTGTAGCCATTTATGTTTCATTGTAGAGAATGAGAGAGAAAGAGGATGTTTTACAATCACATAGAAAGAGGACGCGATGGCGAGGCGATGTAGGGTGGCGATGGTGGGATAATGTAAGCAATGGTAGGAGCGATTTAGGGATTTTATTCTCTCTAGTTAGAACAAGAGAGGAAAAAAAGGCTTAATGACTTAGGTTGTTTCAAATATTTTGCATTGGCTCAGTAACTTTTGACCCGATTCACACACACACACACACACACACACACATATATATACCAAAAATACAATATGAATTTGAATTCTTCCTTTGATAAAACTAAAATAATCCAAATCTGCATGAAAATATCTCAAATTCAATATGATCCGAACATGTGATCCATATTTTTTCAATTATATATATATATATATATAGAGAGAGAGAGAGAGAGAGAAAGAGAGTTTGTTCATAAAAAACTCATTGGGATGAAATTAGGTTATATAACATAAAATAATTTATTTGTAATGCAATCTAGTTGTTACACATTATTATTATTATTATTATTATTATTATTATTATTATTATTATTATTATTATAACAATCAACTATCACAAAATATTATTATCATTACAAACTGATTATATTAATCACAAACTTATATATCGTAAAAAAAATTTATTACAGTCGATTTTGACAAAATATCATAATTGCAAAAGTAATTATTTCGATGATAAACTTATATTTTGTCACAATATATTCATTTTTATGATATATTTATTTATCATAAATTCAATTATTTTTTATAATATAATGTATTTATCTTATATTAACATTACAACCAATTGTGACAAAATATTATTATTGTCATAAATTGATTATACTAGTGACGAAATTATATTTCATCACCATATATTCATTTTTTGTGACATATTTACTTGTTATAAATAAAATTATTGTGATGAAATAATTTTGTCGTCTCTAATTCATTAAATTGTGACAAAAATAATTCATATCTCACAAAAAATTTCATGATGAATTTTTGTGTTGCAAATAGTTAATTTTTGTCGTTAAATTTTTTTCTCAAAAAGAAAAAGGTTGAAATTTTTTTCTTCATATAAAAAGCGACAAAATTATATCTCGTCACAATATATTTATTTTTTGTAACATATTTATTTGTCATAAATCAAATTATTTAATTATGACAACAATAGTTCGTCATTATATATTCATTTTTGTGACAAAATGATTTTATGTCACTAATTTATTTAATTATAACAAAATAATTCATCACAAAAAATAAATATTTTGTGATGAATTTATATGTTGTAGTAAGTTATTATTTTGTCATTAAATTTTTTTCCCTCCAAAAAAATAAGGTGGGAAAGTTTCCCCCCTAAACAAATCATGACAAAACATATTTTTTGTCACAAAATTATTCTTTTCGTGACGAAAAATAAAATATAAATTGATGTAAGATAATTTTGTCATAGTAATAAATAGTACGGTGACATTTTAAAAAATTCGTCATTGTAAGTTATAATTAATGGTGAAATTTTATGCATCACTAAAAAATTTGTCACAAAAAGTAAAATTTGTTGTAGTGACTTGGGGTACTTCTATCGCGGTTGTTGCCACCATCAAGAGTTTTGCCTTTTTAGTACTAAAAGGATAAGGATGTTTCCCCATAAGATTTTATCCCTAAGGAAGAAGAACAATAGTAATACAGGTCCTAAAAGGCAAGGCACCAAGAATAAAGGATCCAATTTTGAGGAATATAGAGGAAAAATGAAGGCAATAGCCCGGACATTATCTGCTAGTAAAGGAATTAACCCAAAAGATAAGGATTTGAATAGTGAATACATACTCCCCTGGTGGTTTAAAATGCCAAACTTGCCCAAATTTGATGGTACATTTCATATGTCTACACATATCAATTGGTACCACCAATTATGAAGGTGATGACCTTAACCGAGAAACAAAAGATTGAGTATTTCTGCCACAATCTAATAGGCCCTTCTATGGATTGGTACCACGGGTTAGATCACAGGACCAAGGAGGATTGGGATCCATTGATGGAGGAGTTTATGAAGAAATATGACTCTAGTACCAGGATGGAAGTGACCTTGAAATATCTAGAGCTATTATGATAACATTCTGATGAGTCCTACGAGTATCTCGCTCGATAGAGGAATAAGGTCATAGAGATGAAGCAAAAACTAGACACACCTAATCAGATCAAACTCGTCATTAGGAACATAAGTCCATATCTAAAAGAAGGACTCAAAATGAAGGGGCTTAAAAACTGGGAATCTCTCAAGGACATCGCAATTGAAGCTGAAAGAGAATATTTAGAAGAAAAGGCTCGAGCTACAAGTACAGAAAGAGGTAATCATGGAAATGAGTAGAAGAATGGAGACTCAAGTTTAGCCACAAAAACAAAGAGGAATCATTATACCATTATGGGTAAGCTGCTGTCTTGGTACCTCATTCATCTCAATAGGTAAGGGAAGTTACATCCATCACCAACAAAGCAAGCCATGAGCCAAGGGAAACCTAGACATAGAACCGATTGGTATTGTGCTTACCACCAGCATAAAAGACACAAAATAGATTATTGGCATCCTCTAAGAGATCTTATTTACGGTTTGGTTGACACCCAGCAAGTGCCGATCTCGAAGGGGGAGAATTAAAGCTTCCTTTACAAGCTTTATGTCATCGCCAACTTTAGGGTCATCACCCAGCTACTTGAATAGTTTTTTATGATGTAATAAATGTCCTTAAACTAAGAAAACCTTTTTCCTTTTTATCTTGTTAATAATATGAGCTTTTCTTATGTATGCAATGTCTTATCTTGTTGCATCATACATGGCAATAATAATGACTCAATTACATAAGGCATTAATTCCGTAAACATCACTCCATTTAATCTCAAGGAAAAATAACATCTTGATTGCATCCAATATGACTCATGAAGTGAGATAGCTTGAGAGAATGAAAAAAAAATGAGAAAAAAAAATTTTGCCTAGACCTGAAGCAATATGATTAGAATTGATAAAGATACTATAAGACATGTTGCCTAAGCCTATCTAAACATTACATCATTAAGCAACAAGTTCAAAGACTCGTATTAAAAGACAAAAAAGATGAGATGAAAATTCTAAGTGATGAAAATCGAAGAAACTATAGGGAAGCCACAGTCCCATTACTTGGAGGTGCCAAAATTTCTAAAGAATGCCTTAAAGAAGAACTGGAGAATGATCCATGAGCTATTGGCTTAGCTCATCATCTTATATGAAGCATTGGGTCAAAAATAGGCTTATAGGAACTAATTGAGATAGATAAAGAGCTTGCACGGCCGTATGAACAAAAAAAACAAGACAAGTGAAGTTTGAAAGGCCATTCCTTTCCCCTTAACATTTAGGTATAAGCAAAATGCAGTCAATCAAGATTAGGCTTCAAGTATTAAACGTTACTTCAAGGGCTCAACTCTCAAATTCAGAATGAGCAAACCAAGGCCTTTCGCAATTTAAAAGAGAACCAACCATTTTGGCCAAGTTTACAAATAAGAGAAATGTTCATTTAACCTTCTGAAAAGTGATGGAATATGACATGGTATGATAATCATGATAGCACAGCGGAAAAACAAAAATTTTTATCATACATACCATACATATCAAAAACAAGAATCGAAACATGCAATTTTAAGGGTTTTAAAACTTACAACTTTTGATGCCTTTCAATCTTGAATTTGGTGATGACCAGCAACTAAGATACCTCTATCCACCTTAGATCTTGATCACCAATGCCAAGGAACAGCCTTTTACGCCACTCCCTCTATCCTCACACACACACTTGCAAAGAAGGCTTAAAATAGAGATTGCTAGCTCTCTTTTAAGTATTGTGTAATGGCAATTGTTTGAAGCTACAAGACTTGATCTTGTTCTTCTTTAAGGTGCTATTAATGCCTAAGAACACAAGAAATCAAGGAAGAATCCTTCTCCTTGTGTATTTCGGCCAAGAGAGAATTGTTTTGAGGGAGAGAATTAATTCACGCCAAAAGCAAGGTGGCTTAGCTTATTTTCACGCCAACTTCTTTATATATCCTTGGGTTCTATTTCTTTTAATGTGTATACTTATCCTTTGGCAAGTCTTAGATTTGAATTCAACTATCCTAAGATAATAAATTCAAACTCTATCACTTCCTAAAGATAAGTAATCTATTTTGAATTAAACTCCTTTGAATTTAAATTCAAATTTGAAATAAAACATAAGTCATTTAATTAAATGAAAATACTTAATTTAAATAAATAGCATGTGCCGAAATTCCTTGATTTCCCTCTTGGAATTTCGGCCACTTCATTAAATAAATAAGTGATTTAATTTAATTTAAATTTCTTTAGGCTTTAATACTCAATTAACTTAATTAACACAAGATAATTAATTAATTGAAATTAAACCTTGTGGGCTGAATTTCTCTCTCTCATGGACCAAAGCCCAATAGCAATTTTATAACCCATTACATACATTAATTTGACTTTAATTAAAAGCCCAAATTAATGCCCAATACTTAATTTAAACATTTTAAGCCCAATGCTTTGTGTGCGATCCTATAGGTCCATTTAATGTTGGCAATAAATTAATAAATTAATTCAAAGGCTATATATATATTCTCTAGCAAGATATTATAGCATTCCAAATTAAATGAAAATGCATATGGCATTTGGTGACCTAATGCAATTTTGCATAGTCCCTTACCCTTAAATATCAGAATTAATATAAGGCATAGAACTAGTCATCCTTATATATATATTAATTCCTTTCTTGATATTCCAGTGACACCGAACTCTCAGATAAATAATGATTACTCATTATTTCATCTCGGTATGGCCATACACTTCTCAGTTCACTGATCAAGTGGCCGGTGATATTTTCTCTCTTATCGAGAGGGGTAATCCCTTCACTTCTCTCATGCTCTCTAACATGAATCAATGCATACCCAATCATACCCGTACTTGTCACTCTGTTACGAGCACGTTAGGTGTATGTCAAAGTACACAGTAATTCATAAAGAGTTTCATAGAGATTTTAGGTCTAAGAACTCCGATACAAAACTTGCATATGAGAAACACTTATGACTTGTACCATGTAGTGTTCTCATGAGCAGATCGAATCCAGATACCATGTTCTTTTACATGTATCTATGATCTCTGATTGACACTCTTGTCCTAATGATCCATAAGACAGAACTCATAGTATCAGAGAGAGCATACTAGTCTTAATTCATTTGTTATTCCCATAACAATGACTGACTAGGGATATTTAGAATGAAATCCCATTTGTTTCAAGGTCTTACAATCCATGTGCCTCACACTTGATAACTTAAACCGAAACGACATTCATGGATAGTTTTATCAATTGACATGCACAGGAATACAAAAGATAAAACAAATGCCTCATTTTATTAACTAAGTGTTTTATTACAATGTATTGGGGCTAGGGCTTACACTAACAATCTCCCACTAGCACTAGTCCCAATTGGGCATAGCCCTAAGACTGAACGCTCTCAAATGAGCCTCGTGCAGATTTGGACGTAACTGTTTCGTCAAAGGATCTGCTACATTGTCTTCACTTGCTATCTCGCTAACCTTGACGTCCCCACGATCAATGATTTCTCTGATCAGGTGGTACCTCCTGAGTATGTGTTTGGATTTCTGGTGTGACCGGGGCTCCTTGGCCTGTGCGATGGCCCCGTTATTGTCACAGAAAATTTCTAATGGATCTAGGATGCTTGGGACCACTCCTAATCCATTAATGAAATTTTTAATCCAAACAGCCTCTTTTGCAGCCTCACTTGCTGCAATATACTCAGATTCTGTAGTTGAGTCGGCAACGGTCTCTTGCTTTGAGCTTCTCCAGCTGACAGCACCACCGTTTAAAACAAAAACAAATCCAGATTGCGATCTAGAATCCTGAGTGCTGGTCTGAAAAGCAGCATCGATATAACCTTGTATGACGAGCTCTTCTTGACCACCATACATCAAGAAGTGATCCTTAGTCCTTCGCAGGTACTTAAGGATCCCTTTTACAGCAGACCAGTGCTTCTCACCAGGGTCTTGCTGAAACCTACTGGTTATACTCAGTGCATGAGCAACATCCAACCTAGTACATAACATAGCATACATGATAGATCCAATAGCAGATGCATATGGGATTCTACTCATGTTGTCCCTTTCCTCTTTGGTTTTAGGGCACTGTTCTTTAGTCAAAGGAACTCCCAAAGCCAAAGGTATGTACCCTTTCTTTGAGTCTCCCATAATAAAATGCTTTAGTACTTTGTCTATGTACTTTTCTTCACTTAGTCCCAAAAGCCGATTCGATCTATCTCTATAGATTCGAATACCAAGTATTGTCTCGGCTTCACCTAAGTCTTTCTTTGAGAAACATTTTCCCAACCATTGCTTAACCTTTTGCAATGTTGGAATGTCATTCCCAATGAGAAGGATGTCGTCCACATATAGGACCAGAAACACTACTATGCTCCCACTAACCTTCTTGTACACACAAGGCTCATCTTCGTTCTTGATGAAGTCAAAATCTTTGACTGCTTCATCAAAACGAAGATTCCAACTTCGGGATGCTTGCTTTAATCCATAAATGGATTTTTGAAGCTTGCAAACCTTCTTAGGATGCTTGGGATTGACAAAACCTTTAGGCTGTGTCATATACACATCCTCAAGTAAATTTCCGTTAAGGAAAGCAGTTTTGACATCCATTTGCCATATCTCATAATCATGATATGTAGCTATGGCAAGCAAGATCCTAATGGACTTGATAATGACTACAGGCGAAAAGGTCTCGTCATAGTCTATACCATGAGTTTGTCGAAAACCTTTTGCTACTAGTCTACCTTTGTAGGTCTTATCAGCTTTTAGTTTGAATAACCACTTGCATTCAATTACCTTAGCACCTTCCGGTGGATCAACCAAGGTCCAAACCTGGTTATCGCACATTGATTGCATCTCGAATTTCATGGCTTCAAGCCAATTTTTCGAGTCTGGGCTTTCAATAGCTTCTCGGTAGGTAGTAGGATCCTCACGATCTACTAACTCAATAGTGTCACTGTCAGTGATTAGAAATCCATATCTCTCAATCTCCTGACGTACCCTACCAGACCTTCTAGGTACTTGTGTAATGGGTTCTTGTTCCACAACTGGTTGTGAACTTGATCCCATTTCCAACTCATCCTCTATAGGAGCTTGTGGCACTTGAATTTCTCCAAGTTCTACTTTACTCCCACTGTCTTTCTTGAGAAGGAACTCCTTTTCAAAGAAAATTGCCTTGCGAGCAACAAATACTTTGTTCTCGGCTTGTGAGTAAAAGTAGTATCCCTTTATTTCTTTGGGATAACCCACAAATAAGCAGACAGTCGATTTGGACTCTAGTTTGTCAGATGTTAATTTCTTAACATGTGCTTCACAGCCCCAAATCTTGAGAAAAGACATATTGGGTTCTTTCCCAGTCCATACCTTGTATGGTGTCTTCTCAACTGCTTTAGTTGGAGTACGGTTCAATAGAAACGCAGTAGTTTCTAATGCATAACCCCAAAAAGAGATAGGAAGATTAGCTTGACTCATCATAGATCGAACCATGTCCAACAGAGTTCAATTTCTCCTTTCGGACACACCATTCCATTGCGGTGTTCCAGGAGGAGTGAGCTGTAAAATAATACCACACTCTTTTAGATGATCATCAAACTCTTGGCTTAAGTATTTGCCACCTCAATCTGATCGAATGGCTTTTATTCTTTTGCCAAGTTGGTTTTCTACTTCATTCTTAAACTCTTTGAATTTCTCAAAAGTTTCAGATTTGTACTTCATTAGATAGACATAGCCATATCTACTGAAGTCATCTGTGAAAGTCACGAAGTAGCTAAAACCACTTCTAGCTTGTGTACTTAATGGTCCACATACATCGGTATGTATTAGTTCCAATAAGCCATTAGTCCTTTCACCTTTCTTGTTAAAAGGACTCTTTGTCATTTTTCCATGCAAACATGGCTCGCATGTGTCATAAGACTCTAAGTTAAATGACCCAAGCACTCCAGTTTTGTGGAGTCTTGAAATACGTTTTTCGTTTGCATGTCCTAAACGACAATGCCAGAAGTAAGTAGGGTTTATTTCTTTTGATTTAACCCTTTTTGTATTAATGTTGTATATGGACTCTTTGTTTTGTAAATCAATGATATAAAGGCCATTTTGCAACATGGCATTGCCATAAGAAATGCCTTCGCGACGAATATGAGCATTGCCCTTTTTAATAACGAAATCAAATTCATCATTATCCAAACATGAAACTGAAATAATGTTTCTGCTCATAGCAGGCACATAATAACAATTATTCAAAACAATACAAAGTCCGGAAGGTAAAGTGAGGTGATAGTCGCCTATCTCCATGGCAGCAACTCGTGCTCCATTCCCCACATGGAGGTCCACTTCATTCTTCCCAAGTAACCGCCTATTTCTTAGCCCCAGCACATTTGAACAAATGTGAGAACCACAACCGGTATCCAATACCCAAGTGGTAGAAATAGAAAGGTTAATTTCAACAACAAAAATACCAGAACTGGACGCCTTGGCTCCATTCTTCTTTTGTTCTTCCTTGAAGAGAGCGCAATTCTTCCTCCAATGCCCCAACTTGTTGCAATGGAAGCATGTGCTCTCACTCTCCTTGAGTTTTGACGCCTTGGGCTTGGATTGGGCCTGAGGTGCACTCCCAACTGTCTTGGGTTTTCCCTTTACCTTTCCCTTTCCCTTAGTGGGTCCCTTCTTAATTCCCTTTTGAACCATTAGCACGGGATTGGTCTTTCGAATGTTCTCTTCAGCATTCTTAAGCATCCCATGAAGCTCAGTGACTGACTTGTTCATTGCATGCATGTTATAATTCATCACAAATGGATCATAAGCAGCAGGCAATGATCCTAAGATCAAGTCAGTGGCCAATTTCTTTGGCACTTGTACCTCAAGCTTCTCAAGAGTATCAAGATACCTTTTCATCTTGAGTACATGGGTACTAACAGGAGTACCCTCAGCCATCTTGCAAGAAATTAAAGCCTTTGTTGTCATGAACCTCTCCTGACGAGCTTGCTCTTGGAACATCTCCTTGAGATGCACCATGATCGCATAAGCCTCTTGGTCCATAAATTGCTTTTGCAAGTCAGGCACCATAGTGGCCAGCATCAGACAGGTCACATCATTGGAGTCGCTCTTCTTAGTCTCAAAAGTTTCCTTTTGAACCGCAGAGGCGTTCCTTCCTGGTTCTTCAGGCAAGGGTGCATCCAAAACATACGACTTTTTCTCTTGCTTAAGAACTATTCTTAAGTTTCGAGACCAATCTATGAAATTGGTGCCATTCAATTTGTCCTTTTCAAGGACCGATCGCAATGAGAAATTATTGTTGTTTGAAGATGCCATTTTCAATCTACAATAAAATTTAGCAAGATTAAATGAGGTCTTATTATAATCCCACAAACCGAATTAATATCCCCTTAAATAATTCGCGTTAGTGATTTAATGTGGGCCAAGATCCACTTTTCACAACAACTTATTAGTCAAGCTAAGCCTGTACACCTAATAAGTTAAGTTACTTAGGTAGGAAAACTCCAATCATGTCTCGTACATGACTCTTGGATCAAATGGGCTAACATCTTAAGATGTTATAGCACAAACCCATTTATTAGTTGCCTAGGTCCGAGCATCCCATTCCATGTTAAGTCCAACCTACATCCACAACCCATGCCTCACAAAGATAATCGGGCGCATCCAGGACTCCTAGTCTACGTGACCGATGATCAATGCCTTGACATGTTTCGAATTAGGAAGGCAACTTTGTGACTTACTATTTTTAGGGATTCATTTTATTACGGCTTACATGGCATATGCTTTGTCATCCATACATAGCATGCATATATATATAATTTCATAAAGTAAAGCGTGACAAACATGGGCCCAAAAACCTACAACTAAGATTCTATACTATTACATAAGAATCTTCGAGTTGGGCTTCTCCACTCCGGTGGGCTTCATCTTGATTTACAAAATCTTCAAATAAATTCTATTCTAAGAAATAAATGAAACTTTTACAATAAAATATAATGGCACGCAGGCCATATTTAATTACAAAAACCCAGGGCCCATGAATGCACCATGCATATCCATTCATCACACCAAACAAGCAAATAAATATACATAGCATTCATGGATCAAACAAAGTCCAATTTTAATTAATTTAGCCAAGCCCATTAATAAAAATTGTGTACTTGAACCTTTAAGAGATGACCCCGTGATGGGCCTGGGCCGAAGCCCAATGGACTAAATCCTCTTATTGAATAAGTTCTCTTAAAAGCCCAAAACACAAACTAGTTAGATTTGTGCCATAAATCAACTCTAGTATAATTTCCAATTTTGCCATTTTTAATTTTATGTCATACAGCCCATAAACATTAAAAATACATATAATATGTGCTAACATGAATTAAAAATAAAATCATGAAGAACACATATAATAACACACGGCATTCATGCAAAAACAAACAAACAACAAAACTAGTTGTTTAATGCTTATGTAATGCCATGAAATGCACAAACATTTAAATCAATTTTATGAGTCATTTAATAATCAAAATAAGTCCATAAATATTGATTTAATATTCTATACCATTTTAATCTAAATGTGTTTTTGCCATTTTAATCAAAACAAAACAAACAATGTTGATTAAACATGTAACAAACACAAACTAGTCATAGTTTTAAGTAATTTTAAAATTAATCAATTAAATTGTCATGGACCAGAATTAAAACCAAATTTAAAATATGTCCAGACCTGATATTTAATCTTTAAAAATCACTTACAAACATTCCAAAATCAATTTTACATTTAATTTTGAAAACTAGTTGTTAAACTAGCAATTTACATCCCAACTAGCACCTAGTTTCATAATTAACATGTACCATCAGGTATAAATAATTAAATCCGACCATTACCAGCCCTAATAACATCTTAGGACAGTATATTAATATGTTATATTAATTATAATACCTATCTAATCAATTAAAATCGTTTTTACACCAAAACAATGCAAAAAACTCAAAACAGAAAATTTCATATTTGCATGTTTTCAAAATAACGATTTTTAATTAATTTTTTCATGCATCTAAAGCACTAAAATAAGCATGTCTAGGCTCTGATACCACTGATAGAATATGACATGGTATGATAATCATGATAGCACAGCGGAAAAACAAAAATTTTTATCATACATACCATACATATCCAAAACAAGAATCGAAACATGCAATTTTTAGGGTTTTAAAACTTACAACTTTTGATGCCCTTTAATCTTGAATTTGGTGATGACCAGCAACTAAGATACCTCTATCCACCTTAGATCTTGATCACCAATGCCAAGGAACAGCCTTTTACGCCACTCCCTCTATCCTCACACACACACTTGCAAAGAAGGCTTAAAATAGAGATTGCTAGTTCTCTTTTAAGTATTGTGTAATGGCAATTGTTTGAAGCTACAAGACTTGATCTTGTTCTTCTTTAAGGTGCTATTAATGCCTAAGAACACAAGAAAGCAAGGAAGAATCCTTCTCCTTGTGTATTTCGGCCAAGAGAGAATTATTTTTAGGGAGAGAATTAATTCACGCCAAAAGCAAGGTGGCTTAGCTTATTTTCACGCCAACTTCTTTATATATCCTTGGGTTTTATTTCTTTTAATGTGTATACTTATCCTTTGGCAAGTCTTAGATTTGAATTCAACTATCCTAAGATAATAAATTCAAACTCTATCACTTCCTAAAGATAAGTAATCTATTTTGAATTAAACTCCTTTGAATTTAAATTCAAATTTGAAATAAAATATAAGTCATTTAATTAAATGAAAACACTTAATTTAAATAAATAGCATGTGCCGAAATTCCTTGATTTCCCTCTTGGAATTTCGGCCACTTCATTAAATAAATAAGTGATTTAATTTAATTTAAATTTCTTTAGGCTTTAATACACAATTAACTTAATTAACACAAGATAATTAATTAATTGAAATTAAACCTTGTGGGCTGAATTTCTCTCTCTCATGGACCAAAGCCCAATAGCAATTTTATAACCCATTACATACATTAATTTGACTTTAATTAAAAGCCCAAATTAATGCCCAATACTTAATTTAAACATTTTAAGCCCAATGCTTTGTGTGCGATCCTATAGGTCCATTTAATGTTGGCAATGAATTAATAAATTAATTCAAAGGCTATATATATATTCTCTAGCAAGATATTATAGCATTCCAAATTAAATGAAAATGCATATGGCATTTGGTGACCTAATGCAATTTTGCATAGTCCCTTACCCTTAAATATCAGAATTAATATAAGGCATGGAACTAGTCATCCTTATATATATATTAATTCCTTTCTTGATATTCCAGTGACACTGAACTCTCAGATAAATAATGATTACTCATTATTTCATCTCGGTATGGCCATACACTTCTCAGTTCACTGATCAAGTGGCCGGTGATATTTTTTCTCTTATCGAGAGGGGTAATCCCTTCACTTCTCTCATGCTCTCTAACATGAATCAATGCATACCCAATCATACCCGTACTTGTCACTCTGTTACGAGCACGTTAGGTGTATGTCAAAGTACACAGTAATTCATAAAGAGTTTCATAGAGATTTCAGGTCTAAGAACTCCGATACAAAACTTGCATATGAGAAACACTTATGACTTGTACCATGTAGTGTTCTCATGAGCGGATCGAATCCAGATACCATGTTCTTTTACATGTATCTATGATCTCTGATTGACACTCTTGTCCTAATGATCCGTAAGACAGAACTCATAGTATCAGAGAGAGCATACTAGTCTTAATTCATTTGTTATTCCCATAACAATGACTGACTAGGGATATTTAGAATGAAGTCCCATTTGTTTCAAGGTCTTACAATCCATGTGCCTCACACATGATAACTTAAACCGAAACGACATTCTTGGATAGTTTTATCAATTGACATGCACAGGAATACGAAAGATAAAACAAATGCCTCATTTTATTAACTAAGTGTTTTATTACAATGTTTGAAAGGCCATTCCTTTCCCCTTAACATTTAGGTATAAGCACAATGCAGTCAATCAAGATTAGGCTTCAAGTATTAAACGTTACTTCAAGGGCTCAACTCTCAAATTCAGAATGAGCAAAGCAAGGCCTTTCGCAATTTAAAAGAGAACCAACCATTTTGGCCAAGTTTACAAATAAGAGAAATGTTCATTTAACCTTCTGAAAAGTGGGTCAAAGGCTATTGCTTGGGAAGAAATAACTTGAATACAAAGCCCTAGGTTACATGAGCCAAGATCAAACCCTTTGTGCTGAGGGGCTATGCTTAGAAAGGGCAACCATTTCTCAGTAATAATGATAAAAAATGATTTAATGAATCAAACAATGCCAATGGACTAAAGAGGATTCTATGGTAAAGATAAAAAAAATCTATCAAAAGAAGAGAAAATATAGCCCTGCAGGTTTGAAATCGAAAAATGGCAACCTTGCTAAAATTAGGCACTAAGCTAGGATGAAAATCGAAAAAAAGCATCCTAGAAAAAAATTAGGGATTGAGAGAAAATAATTAAGAAATCCCATGAGGGCTAATTAATAGTAGGAATCAAATGTATGCAAGGTGCACTATAAGAAAAATGCCCTTAAACGAAGGAAAATTTGGTTATTAAAAGTCAAAATCTAGTCGTTAAAGACCTATAACAACCAAAAAATCCAGTTGGTATAAGCTCCGTCGTTAATGGTATAGATGACCGGATTTTGTATGCAGTCGTTAATGTATATAGTGACCAAATCGTATCCAGTCGTTGAATCTTTATTTTTAACGACAGGATTTTCCCCTCATTGATGGTATTCACTTTCAATGAAGGTAATTTCGATCGTTGAAAATATCTTTTAGCGACCAGATTTTCCATCGTTAATTGTGTTCACTTTTAACTAGGGAATTTTTTGTCATTAAAAATTTCTTTTGGCAATCAAATTTTCCCTTCGCTATTTGTGTTTACTTTCAACAAAGAAAATTTTGGTCGCTAATATTAAATCTTAAAAGTAATTAAATATTATTAGAAAATTATTTCA
Organism: Excoecaria agallocha; assembly: GCA_037975025.1. Classification (NCBI taxonomy): domain Eukaryota; kingdom Viridiplantae; phylum Streptophyta; class Magnoliopsida; order Malpighiales; family Euphorbiaceae; genus Excoecaria; species Excoecaria agallocha. Next base: position 12,524,717 of record CM075818.1, read on the forward strand.
ATGGTCAATAGGAACAATTCTTTTTTAATATATAACAACACATATCATTCACATATATATACATCTAAAAATATAATAAATTTTCGTTTCATAGATCAAAAAAGAAAAGTTACAAAATATTCTTATGTTTCCAAATTGTATAACAAATACAAAATCAAACTTATGAGTAATGGAACTAAGATAGCTACATAACTTTTTGTATTTACTTTCTGTATTAAGTAATAGGCCTAAGATTCTTGCACTTTATCTAAACGTCATGCCTCTTCTATTGAAAATCCACAAATTGCTGGAGTTGGGTGAAGAGAAGACAAAATATCAAACTACAAAACAACTACAAGCATAGTAAAAAAAATTTAAATGAAATATGCTATAAAAATATTAATATTGTTTTAATAAATTTGTTAGAATTGAACTCAATATCACAAAATAAAAAAAGTGTTATGTTTGATATATCTAATAACCCTTTTTTTTAATCATATGAAGAACATAGGATTCAAAGCACAGGCTAAGGAACAACTTTCCAAATGGTACTGCATGCGAGAACAAGAAGGCATTTGGGTCATTAAATCACACCTTACACAATTTTTCTGTTTAGACATCCTCATATAACTAAAATCCATAACAAGTACAAGTTAATTGTTGAAAGTGAATTTCCAATCATCAATCTTTTCTATTTGATTCTTGATGGAAAAATCCATAGTGGGCCACAAATGCAGTAGGGCAGAGGAGTAACCACATACCCACGTTTTAGCAGAACTGAATAACCAATAATTTATGTTATTTCCTCTTTTTCTACTAAAAATAGTTAATCTAGAAAGATGAGGTCAAATGGTAAAGTAATTAATTTTCATTTATCATCCTCCAATTATTTTACTATTTCTTTTCTTTCTATAAAAGCAAAGTACATCAAAAAAAATTAGCAAATTACATTTTTTTAATTATTGTGAAAGAAAGCTAAGCTTAATAAATCAATTATAGAAAGCATTAATGAAAGAGAAAGCCTGAAATGTGTTTTTTTGAAGATGAATAAGGACAACATAGCTCAACGATCGTGCTTTGTAGCCCAAAAAGAGCCAAAACAAACATAAATAGACACAGTCCATAACAAACATTGAATCATATTATAATTTTAAAACCTAACAAGCAACTTTATAATAGCGTTTATAGGTTTTATGTACCTTAACGTCGTCGATCTCGGAAGGGGAAACCATCGAGTGGGCCACTGCTATGTGATAATCTACTTAAAGTGCGTGGAGAAACCTCCTGCTGCATTAATAGAAAAATCCTTATAGATTTGGGCTGGCTCACCAAGCTTTTCCATAAGAAGACCAGAAAACACTATAGCGATAAACAATTACACCTTGAATTAATTAACGTGGACTAACAACTTAATTATTGGAGAAAGACCATTTTCCTTCCCAATTTCAAAGAGCAGAAAATTATAGTGCGGTTGCTTCTAATTCTATACTAGCTTTTTTAAAAGATATCCATCTTATATGATTATATACAATTATTAAAATGATAAACTAATAATTTGCATATAATGATATAATGGCTTTTTACTTCTTTCTATAGACATTGTGTGTAGCAACGACATTTGATAGGAAATATAGAAGTATAAAAATAATAATATTAAATCGACACAAGGGCTGTCATGTAGAGAATAATTAACAGTAACTAATAACTTAAAAAATAAAACCACAGTGACATATTCTGATTTTAAGTAGTTCTCTTAATCTCTTTGAATAATTTAATATCAGTTTATCACCCTAGTGAATCCAAGAATATTATTAAAGAATGGACAAATCTATAAAGATGAGTAAGGTAAATCTTGCTTGGTAAAAATAAATTTACAAAAAGTAGATAGTGAATTAAACAAAATATAAAATTGTAAAAAGATAAAATAATGAAATTTAATTACCTCATCTTCACTGAATATGCCAGCATTGCATGTTCTCTCGAAATGTTCTCCGCCTGCTACATATTCCATTACTATGGCTAAATGGGTTCGTGTCAAAAACACCTACACCAAAAATTCACCTTCTCAAATTATTTTTTTACAGACAACTTAGAGTACAAGAAATTAATTAATTTAATGATGTTAAGAAGGCTATTTTTGGCAAAATGCTTGTAAGGTTGAGATTCTTTTGCCTCTTCAACTAAGCAAAGAAATGAAAAAGTGGAATAATAGAATATAACTCTAATTTGAAATATTTTGTGTTCTTCTAAAACCTTATGGCTTTTGGAAACAAACCAAAACCCTACAAATTTAATAATTTTTTCAACTCTAATAAAATGTTAATTATAAAGGAAATACACACACACACACACACATATATATATATATATATATATATATATATATATATATCGACACTTAAAATACCTCTTTGAATCTAATTATATTCGGATGCTTCAGTGACCTGTGGTTCATGATTTTTCTCTAGACATGCTCATCAATTTAAAAAGCTCAACACAAACAAGAAGGTTCAAAATCCAACAAAAAGAATTAAAGATTTTCAATAGATCTTATATAGATACAAGGGTAACTGAACTAATAGATCCATATATTTAGAATGAAAAAAAAAAGAAAGAATAAAAGAAGATTAAAGAAAAAGAAAACAAACCGTTGGGCCTCTCTTAATATACTTGATAGCATAGAGTTGACAACTTCATTTATCTCTAACAAGCTTAGCAATTCCAAAATTACCAGACCCAATATCTTTCAATATTTCATATCTCTCCGTTAACAATAAATTAAAAGGTTGAGAGGATTTGACTTGAAATCTCTAAATAAGCTTGAAAAAGCAATGCAAAGACTTTTTTGAATCTTTGCTTCACCGAGGCATTTTCAAAATTTTAAAACATGAATTTGTAACTAGTTCCCCTCCTAAACAAATAGTAGCCTTGGGTATTAGTAAATGTATTGTGAAAGGTAACCGGGCTTTGATATATATACAAAAAATGGCTTTGCAATTTAATGCTAAGTGACTAAAGAGAGCTTTTACAACCCTAACTTTATGCCCTGTTTTTATATTAATCATCATGCTAATTTGACAACTTAAACCCTTTCACCACTAATACAAGATTAAAACATTAGAATAGGAATCAGTTCGATATTATAAGCATTGAAACAAAAGAAACTTACAATACAAATATTGCAAAGATCAAATGTGAAAATTGCTCATTGTTTGGTACAAAAACATTGAGGATTTTGTACATGATAGCAATAGCATAAACAACTCTAAGACAAAATTTACACTTGAACTGATAAAAATTAGCAGAAGATCAACAATGATAAAGAAAGGCAACTAATCAAGAGAATATCCTCACTTCAAAATTCAAAATCTCCATTCTCTTGCTGAACCTCGAATTCCATAAACTCTTAGCAAGATTTACTTATTCGAATCCTAAATCCTAAAAGAAAATTAAGTCTGTTAAAAGAGGCAATAGCATGTCATAGATAGTTCTAACATATAAACTTACTTAAAGAACAATTAAAGATATGAAGATTTATGATGCCTAAAAACCTCAGCTATTGAAGTAGCTACTGCAACTGCAGCTTATGTCGAGTGTGCAAGTAGACTCCTTCCATTAATGATAAGCTCTTCACATTTGAACCAAACAACTAAAACATGTCTAATATTGCTTACTTTTCAAATATACCCATAATAAATACAACTCAAGCAAGAAAATACATATCAAAAAAATTAAGAAATCAAAACAACCAGGAAGTTATAATTTTTTCTCATTTTTGTAATCACAACACAAATGTAACAGAAGATAATTTGAGAAATGCAATAAAACTTAGATGCAGTAATTCATTTAGAAGCACACAGGAATCCACCATAAGCACTACAAAATCCAAAACTCCATTTTTGGCTTAATCATCACTCAAACTCAAGTTTGAAACAATAGGGTAATCAAAAGGGAGAAGCAGAACAAGCTTAACATGAATGTGATCCTCTAAAGCTCTCAAACCCAATGGGGAATCAGGGTCAGCCTTCACTCCTTTCATGGTGGTGGTGACAGATTGCACGGAAGAGAATGTGAGGAGTTAGGGTTTGTAAGAATTGAAACGAAGCTTAAGAGATGATACATTTTTGGTAGATTTGAAATTGAAAGAGAAAGAAGAAGATTTAGAAAGAGAGAAAGAGGGTTTGAGAGATGAAGAAGAAGAAGATGACAATGAAGTGGAATTAAATTGAGGATTAATGAAGATGGAAAAACAAGCAGAATTGGGTGCAAAGTAAAAAGAGCTTTATTTTTCCTTCCATTAAATAAGTAGATTATTAATTTGGAGGAAAAATAAATCCTGCTATTTTGTTGAATATTAACCACCGAAATTTTCATTTTTTAACAATCAGATTTAATCCCTTAGTTAAATAATAATATTTAACAACCGAAATAATTTTTTTTCCCTGTTAGTGTATTTTAATGACTAAATTTTTATCCCTTTCGCAAAATTTTAGTGGTTAAAAGTCCATTTTCTTGTAGTGGTGTTTCCTTTTGAGATTAAATGGAATAAATTTTTTTGCATTACATGTCTAGGCATGATTACTACTATTATTATACGATGCGTGTAAATAGGAATGCATATATAAGCTATACATAAGCATATAATTAACATATAGAAAGAAACTTATTATATACATAAGGACATGTATTAGGACTAAATTCTCAAGTGATAAAAGCAACACCTCATGTGTTAGATGCTTCTTCTGATGTTCTTAATGTGACATCCCTACTAAGGCACTATGTCAATAATTATGTGTAACATCTTAATCCACCAACCATGGATAATCATCAATCATCATTGTCATAAATCTATTAAAGACTAGGCAATAATAATAATAATAATAATAATAATAATAATAATAATAATAATAATAATAATAATAATAATAATAATAATAATAATAACAAGGCAGGCCATTATAACATTCCACAATAAAATAAAAACAAACTCATGGATAATTAATCATAACATAAAAGTCCTTCAAGCATCTTGAAATCCTCAAGGCAACTGCATCTTGCCTGATCCTTTGGTGTTTCTCTTGAAACCTACACGGATAAATAAACCCGTGCTAAGCTATAAAGCTTAGTGGGGAACCCAAAATTCTATGGATAATTCATAATAGTTATCATAAAATAAACACAACTTTCATTATTTCATTAGCATCTTAATTCTTTCTTTTTACTCTAACATTATTCATTTACTTCATGATCCTTTCATTATTGATTCCTGACATTAATTACCAATGAGGTAAACTTCAATCATATACAATTCCATATTTATTCAAAGCACAAGAAGTACATGCAACTAGTAGCGCCTGTAAATAGATACTAATAATCATAACACACTTCTCATATATCATGCAATTATAATTACAGAATACATTTATAGTTTATAACCTATGTTCATATTCATGTATTTCTTAATGTTATCTTATTATGGCAACTAAATGTCACACAGCATCACATTATATCCTACACTGGCCTTTGCTTATGTCTAAATTACTATTATGCACAAGTATGTGTAACATCTATATGTAGTGTCTAACCGGTCTTGCATGTAATTATATAGAAAATGGCTTTACATATCCTGAGAACCTGGGAAGGTCCAATTGTCATATGTAAAGATTTCATGATTATCAAGCATATGAGACTCAATAGGGTGTGTTATAGCATAACTAGTTCTTATTATAACATTATACACATTCCATCATAGCATGGCAAGTAATTCTTATGGGTATACATTCTAATAATTTACTTTCATAGAAATGGTTTATAGAAATAAAGGGATTATGATAAAGAAATATAATAAGCCACACATCATGCTCCTATTATATAATCAAAACAATCGATGCATGAATTCCTTCATTTCAAACTCTTTCTTATCCTTTAATCATTGAATTGGTTTAAAGCCAAAAGAAATCATGATAAACAATCTAATAGGTCATTCATCATGCTTGCGTTACATAAGTGAGGTAATTAATGCATGTTTTACTTTATCTTGTGTACATTTTATCATCTTTAATAGCCTGCCTAAGCATTAGTTCAAAGGGTGGATAACGGGAGCAATGGATACCCGAAGATATCAAACTATGGATATCCGAAGATATCAAACAATGGACCCAAATGGGGTCAAATAATGGTTCCAGAAACGAATAAACTATGGACCCAAAAGGGCCGAATGATGGTTTCATTAAGGAACAAGACCCAAATAGGGTCAACTATGGTAGCTGCAACTATATCCCTCTAGGCATGCCTATCTAATCCACAACTGAACTAAGACCCGTAGGCTTAACCCTTAAGAACATCTTTTATTCATCATTTTCTTTGTTACTTAATACATCATTTGGCTTCAAGCCATAACTCATAAAGAATGCATATCATTTTTATCATACATCAATGATGAGTTTTAGGCTCCATTACACATGGATGCAAGTCATATCATCACATAGTTGCATCAACATCATTCATACATATCATAACAGTTTACATGATAATGCAAACACAATAAAGTATTGCTTTCATTGATCAATCTCATCATACCTAGTATTATGCATGAAGCCAATAAGGCAACTGTAAAAATGTAGTTCTTGCAATTAAAAGTTTTCCTAAGATTATATGCATGTCCATATATACAATCATAGCAATTCATAATTTTGGGGTTCTCATATTTGTTCATCTTATTAAACGGACTACCCATTTTAGCATAGTTGAATCAATTATACCATATAAAACTTACATAACTGATAAATAGTTCTTAATGGCATACCTTGTTGTTATTTGCCATGAGTAGCTTTCATATAGCATCATAACTCCCATCAACACCTAACTACTTTAAACAATACTAATACATTTATAATCCATCTAAGAATATGAATAGGTTCTTTTGGATCAAGATCGACACTTATGCATCTTTCATCTTTTAGCTCACTTTTATAGTCTATTAGAACATGAACAACAAGTTATCTACCTTAACCCTATCATGCATGATTCAACATCTTATTAATACCCTTGTATCGAATAACATATTATACCCATATAAAATATGTAAAAGTATTTCATCTTGCAAGTAGCACACTATTTGCAAACTTGGTTTCCATATTTAATTCATAGGACATAAATAGGCAAGTAAGTAGTTTTCCCTTACATCTAGACTAATTGTTACTTTCTATTATGACTTGGATCATACTCATGTAGTTTTATAATTAAGTGTAACATATAATATCCCATCTTTTAACTTAGTCATACAACCTTGCAACTATCTTATAATTGCTAATAGTCTGTATCATAGTACTTTAGGTCATTACAAAGATACCTCAATAGAGTAATTTGAGTAAAACTAGTTACTTGACATGCTAACTACTTTATCTCTGCTTTAATAATACACATAAATAGCCTATACTTAGGTTATGTTGTTGCTTCCTAATCTTCTTAAATTCTATGCCCGATATACGCCAACATATTCCAGTAAACCATACCATAAGCAGCCTAGTGGTGGCTTTAAGTAACTTACAATTTAATTCAATATACTCCCACCTATAAAGACATTTATGCCATTAGATTATGACAATAGCTCATACTAGATATACCTTTATAATTGTATTTTCCTATACTTTAGCCTTGGCAAACTTCCCAACCTTAAGAATTTATTAGAATTTAGATAGTCTGCTAGTCACCATTTAGTGTATATAATCATCATGCACATTACTTATGGTCAGTTTAATTCTCTCCAACTATATATTACAATATAGGTTTCATGATTCATGAAGGTTTTATAGCTTGGAGTGTGAAGTAGAACCATTAAAAGAAAGCATGCAAATGGCCACATAAAAGAAAAAGGAAAAGCCTACACGGCCAAGAAAAGAGGAAAGTTGTATGCGCTACCGTGCATAAAAAGGAAGGTTACAATACATGACCGTGCATAGGAGGGAAGCAAACATGCATGGCTGTGCATGGGTGAGAAGCAAACTATGCGTGGCCATGTGTGTAAGTGAAGCAAAGATGCGTGGCCATGCATAGGAAGGAAGCAAACATACGTGGTCGTGCATGGGTGAGAAGCAAACTATGTGTGGTCGTATGTGTGATGGAAGCAAAGATGCGTGGCCGCGCATGGGTGAGAAGCGAATTATGCATGGCCGTGTGTTTTGAAGAAGAACCAACACACGTGGCTGTGTGTTTCCAAGAAGCAACACACACGTGACCGTGTGTTTCCAAGAAGCAACACATACGTGGCCGTGTGTTTCCAAGATGAAACACACACATGGCCGTGTGTGCGAAAGAGAAGAAAAACAAGAATCCCGATCGTGCATAACATAAATTTAAAACCCAAATCTCACTTCCCTTCTTACTTATATGATCATTTAAGTTTTAGATCATACAACACTCATTTAAATCCATAGATTTAACCTACACATTCTCAAGGGAACCCATACACATAAAGAGGAGGAAAGATTACTAAAATCAATCATATGAACATTACAGTTACCCTAATTCCCATACCTGACATTGAAGCTTCCAATCTTCCTTCAATCATCTTGATCTAGCTCTACTACCCATAATTCATCTCTTTTCCTTCATGAAGCGAAACATCAAAACCCTAGTTTCCTTAAATTATAGAGAGAGAGAGAGATCTCCCTAAATGCCGATCCAGCCATTCCCCAAGCTTGAGTGGGATTAATATCTCACTAAGAGAAATTGCCAAATTACCTATATACACTATAATCTTTTAAATTTCCATTCCTTACACTTTAACCCCAAGACTTTTAATTTGATTCAATTGTATCCTTCATTGCTATTTTAGCTACACTCCAATACACACGTGCATAATTACCATCATACCCTTTATGTGACTTAACGTCATTAATGCAATAATAATCTAATTTTGCCTTATTATATCTCAATCTTGATTAATTAACTATAATCTTGTTAGGGCCATGATTGGGTCCTCACATTATGCACCGTAGAGGAGAATCATCTCTTAATGTCTAGAAGCTTTTCTTGATAAATATAGCAAATGGAATCTGATGTGGATTGACAGGGATAAAGTCACACCACTTGAACCGAATGAAGTAGAAATGTTTTTACAATGTTTCTAAGGACTACAGGCACTCAAAGAAATAAGGGGTTAACCTCTCCTTTGGCAGTCAGCTCACAACTTAGGACTTAACGTAGGGTATTAGAGATAAGAGAGTAGTTTGTGATGGCTATAAGTTCTCCGAGTAAAGGGGTACAACTTTGAATGGGCAAAGTGAAAAAGTGAAACTGTGAGCCCTAGCGGCTGCTAAAGAAGAAGCACAATAGATCAATCTCCTCAGGAAACTACTAAATTGAGTATAAAACCCAAGACAAAAAAAATTTCCAAGTGCCTGAGGGGCATCAGATCGTATGTGCAATCTATAAAGGGATAGATTATCTACCCCAAAAATAATAAGAGAACTCTGAAGATAACTAGAGGAAGCTTGCCTGAAGACTAACAGTTTTGAGGAAAAGACATGTGGATCATCAGCCAACTTGCATTCGAGATAAAATCCCCTAACCACCTATAGTGTATGTCATGCATTTCATGCATACATTCTTGTATTTCTGCATTTCTATATGCATGCTTGTATTTCTATATATATTTTCATATTTATGCATATATTCTTGAATTTTTGCATTTTTACATACATGCTTGCGTTTCTGCATGCCTTCTTGTATTTTTTATGCATTCTCGCATTTCCACATGCCTTTTTTTAGCATGAATAACCTATTGCATGTGTTTGCACACACAAGCATGCACATATTCCCCTTTGTACACATTTTGTAAATTTTTAATATATAATTTTCTACATGTGTTGGCACACATAATTCTTTTGCACATACTCTACACATAATTCATTGAATATGTCTAACATGTATTATTTTTTGTCTGCATCACTTATATAATTTTGTACATGTTTCTTCACACATAATTTCATATGTGCACACAATCTTTTGTATATGTTGTTGTATACATAACCCTACTGGTAAAGTGAAAGCATACTTTGCTATTCTTGTCTCAACAATTCTCTTGGGCTATCATGTGCGGCACAATAACTACAAAACCTAGAGATTCAAGGATCACCGCCTCTCTGATGCATTCAAAATAATCATCATAATGTTGTGTTTTTTTCAATTTTAAGGAGTGTTCTTGTTAAAATAATTTGTACCCTAAAGTTTAATTTATCTTACCAAGTAATGTCCAAAGTTTTGACATAATTTTTTCTTGTTAATTTACTTTCAGTTTGAAACTTTACTTCATCTGAGTAATTCTTAACTGTGAATGGGTTTGACCTCAATTTTAGAAATTTGTGTTTCATTCAAATATGAGTTGAACATGGGGTAGTTATGCTTTATCTCTGTCTACTAAATTACATAAAAGCATTGACCATACCATGCAATTTCTAAATTTTGAGCACCTCAGGCTAGTTTTAAAAATAAGAAGGAAGTTAAAAATAAAAATTAAAACCGAATATATCAGAACAGTTAACGAAAAAAATGATTTTAATTTTTAACTAATTTTATAGCTAACTAAATTTTTGATTTTTTTCATCCCTAAAAATTATTAGAAAATAATAGAAAGAAAACACATAAACTAAACTATATAAGCACATAGAAAAAACTATTTGTGCTTATCAATATCAGTGTGCTTTCTATTTCAAAATCAAGATTTGTCATAGTAAAAATAATTCAATTTACCAATTGAAATTTCCATTCACAAAGTCTAAAAAATTGCATTTAATAAGAATGGAACCTTGTCCAAATAATTCAAGTATAAGTTAGAGATAAAATTATGTAATTATTTATTCGAAAAAGAAAATATACTTTTGTTAAAAGTTATTCTAAATAGTAACTTTAATATTAATCCTAATCAGTATTGGCCTTTGAACTCTTACAAGAAATCCTGATACGTGCAATATAATACCATCACCTAGCAAAAATGCCATTTTGCTACTCATAAATCATTATTCTTTTTCTATATAGTCCAAAGGATTGTCCTTGTTAGTGTAAGCCCTAGCCCCAATGCATTGTTATAAAACACTTAAGTTAATAAATGAGGCATTTGTTTTATCTATTGTATTCTTGTGCATATAAAATGATAAAACAATCCAAGAATGTTGTTTCAATTTAAGTTATCATGTGTGAGACACATGGTTGTAAGACTTTGAAACAATTGAGACTTCATTCTAAATATCCCTAGTCAGTCATAGTTATGGGAATAACAAATGAATTAAGACTAATATACTCTCTCTGATAAGTTAAGTTCTGTCTTACGGATCATAAGGACTAGAGTATCAATCAGAGATCATAGATACAGGTTTAAAATATGGTATCTAGATTCAATCCATTCATGAGAACATTACATGATACAAGTCATACACCTAACATACTTGTAATAGGGTGACAAGTATGGGTATGATTGGGCATGCACTAATTCATGTCAGAAAGCATGAGGGAAGTAAAGGGATTACCCCTCTCGATAAGAGAGAAAATATCATCGACTACTTGATCAATGAACTGAGAAGTGTATGGCCATACCGAGATGAAATAACGATAATCATTATTTATCTGAGAGTTCAGTGTCACTGGAATATTAAGAAAGGAATTAGTATATATAAGGATGACTAATTCCATGCCTTATATTAATTCTGATATTTAAGGGTAAGGGACTATGTAAAATTGCATTAGGTCACTAAATTTCATTTGTATTTTAATTTAATTTGGAATACTATAATATTTTGCTAGAGAATATATATAGCTTTTGAATTAATTTATTAATTCATTGCCAATATTAAATGAACCTATAGGATCATACACAAAGCATTGGGCTTAAAATATTTAAATAGTGTATTAGACATTAATTTAGGCTTTTGTTTAAAGTCAAATTAATATATGTAATGGATATTAAAATTGCATTATGGACCTTAGTCCATAAGAGAGAGAAATTCGGCCCACAAGATTTAATTTCAATTCATTAATTATCTTGGATTAATTAAATTAATTAAGTATTAAATCCTAATAGCATTTGAATCAAAATAAAACACCTAATTAGGAGAGAGTATATCCGAAATTCAAAGGAATATCTTAGTGAATTTTGGCATGTGCACAATTCCTAATTAAGTGATGAATTTTTGATTAAATATCTTATGCCATTTTAAATTCATTTTAATTTAATACTAATAGGATTTTAATCAATTTAAATTACTTAATTAGGAAGTAATGTAGGTTGAAAATAAGACCTAAAATCAAGGGAATTTCGGCTACAACAAACTTCCTAATGTAGTGATATAAATTAATTAATTCTATTTTTGACTGAGATGATAATTTCTCTCTCTAATGCCGCCACTCTCAAGAGAAAGAATTTATTCTTCACCTCTTGTGTTCTTGGGCAGCAATAGCAACCTAAAAGAAGAACAAGATCAGATTTTGTGGCTTCAAACCATTCCCATTGCCGAATACACAAACATAGAGCTAGCACTCTCGGCTTTAAGTCATCTTTGCGAGTGTGTGTGTGAGCATAAAGTGGTGTCAGGTAAAGGCTGCTCCTTTGGTTTTGGTGATCAAGATCTAAGGTATATAAGTCAATATTATATGCTGGTCAGCTTCAAAATAAAGTTTTGAAGTGCATCTAAACTTGTAAGTTTTCAAAAAACCTAAAATTGCATGTTTTGATTCTTTGTTGTATATTGCGTGACATGTATGATCTAAATTTTTAATTTTTCCATTGCATGATCATCATGTATATGCCATGTGATATCCCATCAGTGGTATCAGAGACTAAACATGCTTATTTTAGTGTTTTGGATGCATTAAATCTTGATTCAAACTTGCATAAAACCGCAATGCTGAAATTTTCTATTTTGAGTTTTTTTTTTGCATTGTTTTAGTGTAAAAATGATTTTATATGATTATTTAGGTATTATAATTATTATGAAATGTTAATATACTGTCCTAAGATATTCTTAGAGCTATTCATGGTCGGATTTAATTATAAATACCTGATCGTACATGTTAATCTTGAAACTAGGTGCTAGTTTCCATGACATGTGTCTGTTTAACAACTAGTTTTCAAAATTAAATGTAAAACGTGTTTGGCATGTTTGTAAGTGATTTTTAAATATTAATAACAGGTCTGGAAATGTTTTAAAAAATGGTTTTAATTCTGGTTAATTCTGGTCCATGACAATTTAATTGATTAATTTTAAAATTACTTAAAACTATGACTAGTTTGTGTTTGTTGCATGTTTAATCAACATTGTTTGTTATGTTTTGATTAAAATGGCAAAAATGCATTTAGATAAGATCTGAACAAAAACTTAACTCAATGTTTATGACCTTATTTAAATTATTAAATGACTCATAAAATCATTTTAGGTGTTTGTGCATTTTTGTGGCATTACATGATCATTAAATAACTAGTTTCATTGTTGTTTATTTGTTTTAGTATAAATGTCGTGTATGATATATGTTCTTCATAATTTTTATGTTTAATTCATGTTGGTTCATATTATATTTATTTTTAATATTTATGGGCTGTATGAAATAATATTAAAAAATGGCAAAATTAGAAATTATACTAGAGTTAATTTATAGCAAAAATCTAACTAGTTTGTGTTTTGGGCTTTTAGAACTTATTCAATAAGGGGATTTATGATGGAATATGACATGGTATGAATGTGATGATAGCACAGCGGAAAAACAAAAATTTTTATCATACATGCCATACAATTCCATGACAAGAATCGAAACATGCAATTTTAGAGTTTTAAACTTACAACTTTAGATGTCTTTAAAACTTGATTTTGGTGATGACCAGCAACCAAGAAGGATATGTCCACCTTAGATCTTCACCACCAATGCCAAGGAACAGCCTTTACGCCACTCCCTCTATTCTCACACACACACTTGCAAAGATGGCTTAAAATCAAGAGTGCTAGCTCTATGATTGTGTATTCGGCAATGGGAATGATTTGAAGCTACAAGATCTGATCTTGTTCTTCCTTTAGGTTACTGTTTCAGCCCAAGAACACAAGAGAACAAGAAAGATTTCTTTCCCCTTGAGTATTTGGACCAAGAGAGAAAAATAGCAAAACGGCATACCCTTTTTTCATTTAATTCATTAATATACATCACTTAATTTAGGTCAAGTGTGAGTGCCGAAAATTAAGTGTTAATTTCAGCCTCCATCACTTTCTAATTAAGAGATATATCTTAATTTAAATTCTATTAGAATTTAAATTCAAATGGCATTTGTCATTTAATCAAAACAAACTTACTTATTTAGGGTGATAGTTGCCGAATTCTACTAGTATTTTAGTTTGAATTTTGGCTACTTTAATTCCCTCTCAAGTATTATATTTTGATTAAATACAAATTAGGATTTAATACTCAATTAACTTAATTATACATAGATAATTAATCAATTGAAATTAAACCTAGCACATGCCAACAAATTTCTCTCGTGACCAATTGTTAACAGATTTGCCTAAAACAGCAAGCTATTTTAGGGAAAAAGACAGTTCAACATATTTGCCTAAAACAACAAAATCGCACCTTGACAGTTTTGCCTAAAACAGCTAGCTGTTTTAGGCAAAAATCTGTTTACCCATTTTATGCATTAATTTGACTTTAAATAAAAGTCCAAATTAATTTCCAATACACAATTTAAATATTTTAAGCCCAATGCTTTGTGTGCGATCCTATAGGTCCATTTAATGTTGGCAATGAATTAATAAATTAATTCAAAGGCTATATATATTCTCTAGCAAGATATTATAGCATTCCAAATTAAATGAAAATGCATATGGCATTTAGTGACCTAATGCAATTTTGCATAGTCCCTTACCCATAAATATCAGAATTAATATAAGGCATGAAACTAGTCATCCTTATATACATTAATTCCTTTCTTGATATTCCAGTGACACTGAACTCTCAGATAAATAATGATTACTCATTATTTCATCTCGGTATGGCCATACACTTCTCAATTCACTGATCAAGTGGCCGATGATATTTTCTCTCTTAATGAGAGGGGTAATTCCTTCACTTCTCTCATGCTCTCTAACATGAATCAATGCATATCCAATCATACCCGTACTTGTCATTCTGTTACGAGTACGTTAGGTGTATGTCAAAGTACACAGTAATTCATAAAGAGTTTCATAGAGATTTCAGGTCTAAGAACTCTGATACAAAACTTGCATATGAGAAACACTTATGACTTGTACCATGTAGTGTTCTCATGAGTGGATCTAATCCAGATACCGTGTTCTAAACATGTATCTATGATCTCTGATTGACACTCTTGTCCTTATGATTCGTAAGACAGAACTCAACTTATCAGAGAGAGCATACTAGTCTTAATTCATTTGTTATTCCCATAACAATGACTGACTAGGGATATTTAGAATGAAGTCTCATTTGTTTCAAGGTCTTACAACCATGTGCCTCACACATGATAACTTAAACTGAAACAACATTCTTGGATAGTTCTATCAATTGATATGCACAGGAATACAATAGATAAAACAAATGCCTTATTTATTAAATTAAATGCTTTATAACAATGTATTGGGGCTAGGGCTTACACTAACAATTTAGTCCATTGGGCTTCGGCCTAGGCCCATTATAAGATCTTCTCTTAAAAGTACAAGTACACAATTTCCATTAAAGGGCTTGTCTAAATTAATTAAAATTGGACTTTGTTTTATCCATGAATATTATGTATATTTATTTGCTTGTTTTGTGTGATGAATGAATATGCATGGTGCATTCATGGGCCCTGGATTTTTTAATTGAATATGGCCTGCATGCCATTATGAATTATTGTAAAAATTTCATTTATTTCTTAGTATAGAATTTATTTGAAGACTTTGTAAATCAAGACGAAGCCAACCGGAGTAGAGAAGCCCAACTCAAAGATTTTTATGTAATAGTATAGAATCTTAGTTGTAGGTTTTTAGGCCCAAGTTTGTCATGTTTTACTTTATGCAATTATATATATGTATACATGCTATGAATGGATGACAAAGCTTATGTCATGTAAGCCGTAATAAAATGAATCCCTAAAATAGTAAGTCACAAAGTTGCCTTCCTAATTCGAAACATGTCAAGGCATCGATCATCGGTGAAATAGACTAGGAGTCCTAAATGCACCCAATTATCTTTGTGAGGCATGGGTTGTGGATGTAGGTTGTACTTTGTCACACCCTAATTCCTTAACCATAGATAATCATCAATCATCATAAACCTCGTAAAGGTTAGGCGAAAATAATAATAGTACAGGCCATAATTACATGCCACAATAAATAATCAAGCTTATAATTAAATAATTATAACATAAATGGCCTTTAAGAATCTGAAAATCCTCAAGGCAACAGCATCTAGCTCGATCCTCTGGAGCTGAACTTGAAACCTACATGGATAAACAAACCCGTACTAAGCTATACAGCTTAATGGGGAAAAAAAACTCTATATGCATGAACATAACCTCTTTACACAATTCATCTCATCATGTAAACTTTCACAACAACACGAGATAACATGTGAGTCTATTATATCGATCGTATCACAATGGACATATTGGGGAAGTTCTCAAACTTAATAATAAAACCCTGCTTAACAATGTCTAGAGCATTCTGTAAATTATCTTATCTCAGAACTTGTCAAATTACTATCATAAGCTTACTTCCTTTCTTCCTTAACTAGCTTAATTTATACCCTCCTAATCCTTACTACTCCATAATTCGTGCATCTAGGTTGTTGATAGTATAAATTGTTAACTTAATGCATTAATCATATCGTTATATAATTCCTACATTCAATATTAAATATATGCACACCGAGGTGCTTATGCCATTTAACAACCATATAATTATTGTTATACTTGATTTCTTCATATATCTTTACATAATTCTCATTTCGGGTTCATACACACTTATTCCTTAATGCTATCTTATCATTGAAATTTAAGACATCATACCACATCATAGTATATCATGGTTTGCATTTTGGTTTATATCAGAATTATACATATGCAGCTACATATGATATGTTCACATACATACTAATGGGTTTGCATTCCATTTCAACAAACATGTCCCACATATCATGATTAATTGACCAAGTCCTCATACCATATGCATCATACTATAATTTCCATAGACATGAAGATCATTATGTATACTGTGGTTCGTATAACTTTTAATATAATGTTGTAAGATTGTGGCTCAAACGGCCAAACTATTCACCGTAGAGCCCATTGGTGAGCCTAGCTCGTAACGACACTCACATGAGAACCTTCTTCATAATAAATGTGAGATATCATAGTCATGTAACACATAATATGGCATTTAATTTTATAGAAATAGTTTAAAGTCATTAAGAATTAGGATATAACACCATAATAGGCCATTTGTCATGCTTACATCATATAAATGGAGCAATCATTACATATTTTCTTTATGTTATGTACATTTTATCTTCTATGATAGCCTGCCTAAATACTAGTTCCAAGGGTGGATAATGGGAGCAATGGATACCCGAAGGTATCGAACTATGGATATCCAAAGATATCAAACAATGGACCCAAACGGGGTTAAGCAATGGATCCAGCAAGGAACAAACTATGGACCCAAACGGGGTCAAACGATGGTTCCATTAAGGAACAAGACCAAAATGGGGTCAACTATGGCAACTATGACTGTATCCCTCTTGGCATGCCTATCTAATCCACAACTGAACTAAGACTCGCAGGCTTTACCATTCTTAAGCATATTCAGATTTAACATATTCTTCTTTACTTAGTACGTCATTCAGCTTAAGGCCACATTTCATAAAAGAGTGCATATTATTCTTGTCACATAGCTGTATAAACATGGTTGCAGATTATGTAATCACATAGCCGTATAAACATCCTTCACACATATCATAGTAATTTACATGATAATGCAAACACAATAAAGTATTATTTTCATTGGTTAATCTTGTCATACCTAGCATTATGCATGAAGTCAATAAAATAACCGTAACAGTGTAGTTCTTGCAATTAAAAGTCTTCCTAAGATTAGATGCATGTCCATATATATAATCATAGCAATTCATACATTTGGAGGTTCTCATATTTGTTCATCTTATGACACATACTACTCATCATAGCATGGTCGAATCAATCATACCATATAAACTTACATAACTCATAAATAATTCTTACTTGCATACCTTGTTGTTATTTGCCACAAGTAGCTTTCATAACATCATAACTCCCATCAATGAATAATTACTTTAAATAATACTCATGCAATTATAATCCATATAAGAATACAGGTAGGTTCTCTTTTGAATTAAGATCGACACTGATACATCTTTCATCTTTTAGTTCACTTTTATAGTCTATTAGATCATGAACAACAAGTCATCTCTCCTAAATAGTTCATACTTATTTTATTCATCTTACAAATACTCTTTCATCATATAACGTATTATACCCTGGTAAGTTATGTAAGATTATTTCATCTCGTGTTTACCCCCATAGGGTATAGGGCAACTAAATATGTATGTTTCGTTATGTCCAGGCTAATCATTGATTCGTGGTATGACTTAAAGCATAATCAATTTCTATAGTTCCATCTTTGAATGCCAATAAATATTCCATCTCTTTTAATTTAGTCAAGCACATTATAACTATCTTCTTAACGTTACTAGATCATAACATGGTAATCTCTTGCCATTGTAAAGAAACATGGGTATATGTATATATGTAGTACTGGGACAAAGCCAGTTGTTTTGTTTGAGTTCTCACTGAGACCAATTTCATCAGATACCTTAAATAACATATACAATTTAGAGCCATTAGGTTACTTCTTATTGTCCTTAGTTATGTGCTTATTATGCACCGAACCCTTTTTTTAGCGACTTACTTCGTATAAGCATTGCCTCATTCAAGCCCCTTTAAAATTGGTTCTCAAGGGTACCCCATACTATAATATAGTGGTTGCAATATTTTACTTTTAAATTGTTTATATACATGCATAGAGGTTATTCCATTTATGGACCACTCTAATATAGCATATTTGTGGCTTAGATTACTTACAACTTATTTCAGTTTACTTTCTCTTACCATAATCTTCATTTCATCTATCTTTTGATAGTACTTCATTTTATGGTCTTGCTTTTCTAAATTATACCTTTATAGACTTTAACCTAGAATATCGGTTTTCATAACCTATTACTCCATCAACATTTAGCTTACATATTAACCATTACTTAGTGAACAATCACCATCCTCACATTCACAACCAACTTTATTCATCCTACTTATGTAACTCTTTTATTAACTTTGAAATATCGCCCAAACTTATGATTATGGGTGATTATTATTTTGGAGTATGTGTACAAGAAGCACATGTTGCCATGCAATAAGGAAATAATAAGTTATGCTTGGTCGTGTACTTCCAAGAGGAAATCAATGAGTGGTCGTGTGTGGGAAAGAAAACAAGACAAGTAGACATGTATTCTCATGCATAAAGGCGTGAGTGGCCATGTATTTTGAAGCAGAAACCAATGAATGGCCGTGTGTTTCCAAGAAGAAACCACATATGGCAGTGTACAAGGATGAAAGAAACTTCACGTGGCCATATGCAAGAAAGGAGACAAACTTGCATAGCTGTGTCCAAGAAAGGAAGCAACGTGCGTGGCCACGGGTGGAAAGAAGGAAAGCATCACGTGGCCGTGGGTGGGAAAGAAAGCAAGGTGTGTGGCCGCAGGTGAGAAGGAAGAAATCATCACGTGGCAGTATGTCATGAAGAACAAACACACGTGGCCACGAGTTGGGAAGAACAATCTCACACGTGGCCGTGTGTGGGAAAGAAAAGAAGAGAAAACCAAAATCGCGATCGTGCATAACATGGATTTAAACCCCAAATCTCACTTCCCCTCTTGCTTACATGATCATTTAAGTTTTCAAGCATGCTATACTCATCAAAACATACTAGATTTATCCTTTAAACTCATGTTAAAATGCACATACAATAAAAAAAGGAATTAAAACCCTAAATCATTCTTATGAATAGTATCAAAACTTAATTCCCGTACCTTAAATCAAGCTTCATTTCCTTCCACATCTACTGACCCATCTAGAGATTATCCTTACCTCTTACACAAGAAGATAACAATCATAAACCCTTTAACCCTAAATCCAAAAGTGAAACACAAACCAAAAAGAAAGTAAGAAGAAAACCTCACCTTAAGGATGCCCAAAACCCTAGGTTTCTTCTTCTTCATCTCGTAACTAAGGAGTAAGAGAGAGAGAGATCTCCTCAAATGCCGATCCAACCATTCCCCAAGCTTGAGTGGGATAAATATCTCACCAAAGGAAATTTCCAAAATGCCCTTATACATTTTAACCCCTAACAACTTATTTTCTTAACATTCAACTTCAAAGCTTCTTATTTAATTCAATTGCATCCTTCCTTACTATTTTAGCTACACTCCAATACACATGTGTATAATTACCAATATACCCTTAATGTAACTTAACTTCAATGATACCAAATAATCAAATTTTGCCTTATTAAACTTTAATCCTAATTAATTAACTATAATCCTATTAGGGCTATGATTGGGTCCTTACAATTCTCTCCCCTTTAAAAGAATTTTGTCCTCGAAATTCAAAACTGGTAATCTTTATCCTTATTGCTAGAAGTTCCTTGCTATGCTTTAGCTATAAGCAACTATAACCATAAACATTCTCTATATCTATACTAAACTCATCCATCTATAATCATATGTATATGTCTCCGATTTCCATATACTATTATGGTCATTGTATTCCTTATCCTTGGTACCTTAATAATCTTAACATGTTACATCATCATCTACGTCAAAGATCAAGTTATGAACTTTTCCTTAAACATCTTAATATATAATCTAGACTTACTTATAATCAATCTTATGCTATACATCAATCATAAAACATTAAAGCATTTAAGCACTTCCAATACCAGGAGGCAAGAGATATTGATAATATCTCAGATATCATCTCACAATTTCCTCATAATTTCTGTCAAAATCTAGCTACTGGTACCATATATCAATCATAAGTCAATGACCTAACATAATCATCAAGATGTATGCCAATAGCAATAACACCATGGTCTAGACCAACATCATCTTAATCCTTCAAGAACTTTTTAATTCCTTATTGCCTAGAAAAGACTAAACCAGGCTCTGATACCACTAACTGTCACACCCTAATTCCTTAACCATGGATAATCATCAATCATCACAAACCTCATAAAGGTTAGGCGGAAATAATAATAGAACAAGCCATAATTACATGCCATAATAAAATAATTAAGCTTATAATTAAATAATTATAACATAAATGGCCTTCAAAAATCTCGAAATCATCAAGGCAACAACATATAGCTCGATCCTCTGGAGCTGAACTTGAAACCTACATGGATAAACAAACCCGTGCTAAGCTATATAGCTTAGTAGGGAACAAAACTCTATATGCATGAGCATAACCTCTTTACACAATTAATCTCATCATGTAAACTTTCACAACAGCATGGGATAACATATGAATCTATTATATTGGTCATATTATAATGGACATATTAGGGAAGTTCTCAATCTTAATAATAAAACCCTGCTTACCAATGTCTAGAGCATTCTATAAATTATCTTATCTCGAAACTTGTCAAATTACTATCATAAGTTTACTTCCTTTCTTCCTTAACTAGCTTGATTTATACCCTCCTAATCCTTACTACTCCATAATTCATGCATCCAGGTTGTTGATAGTACAAACTGTTAACTTAATGCATTAATCATATTGTTACATAATTCCTGTATTCAATATTAAATCCATGCACATCGAGGTGCTTATGCCATTTAACAACCATATAATTATTATTATACTTGATTTTTTCATATATCTTTACTTAATTCTCATTTCGGGTTCATACACACTTATTCCTTAATGCTATCTTATCATTGGAATTTAAGACATCATACCACATCATAGTATATCATGGTTTGCATTTCGATTTATATCAGAATTATACATATGCAGATACATATGAAATGTTCATATACATACTAATGGGTTTGCATGCCATTTCAACAAACATGTGCCACATATCATGATTAATGGACCAAGTCCACATACCATATGCATCATACTATAATTTTCATATAAATGAAGATCATTATGTATACTTTGGTTTGTATAACTTTTAATATAATTTTGTAAGCTTGTAGCTCAACGGCCAAACTATTCACCGTGGAGCCAATTGGTTAGCCTAGCTCGTAACAGCACTCACACGAGAACCTTCTTCATAATAAATGTGAGATATCATAGTCATGTACCATATAATATGGCATTTAATTTCATAAAAATAGTTTAAAGTCATAAAATATTATGATATAACACTATAATAGGCCATTCGTCATGCTTACATCACATAAATAGAGCAATCATTATATATTTTCTTTATGTTATGTACATTTTATCTTCTATGATAGCCTGCCTATGTACTAGTTCCAAAGGTGGATAATGGGAGCAGTGGATACCCAAAGGTATCGAACTATGGATATCCGAAGATATCAAACAACGGACCCAAACAGGGTCAAGCAATGGTTCTAGCAAGGAACAAACTATGGACCCAAATAGGGTCAAACAATGGTTCCATTAAGGAACAAGACCCAAAAGGGGTCAACTATGGTAGCTGCGACTATATCCCTCTAGGCATGCCTATCTAATCCACAACTGAACTAAGACCTGCAGGCTTTACCATTCTTATGCATATTCAGAATCAACATATTCTTCTTTACTTAGTAAGTCATTCAGCTTAAAGCCACATTTCATAAAAGAGTGCACATTATTCTTGTCATATATCAATGTTGAGCAACAGGCTCCAATATACATGGTTGCAGATTATGTAATCACATAGCTGTATAAACATCCTTCATACATATCATAGTAATTTACATGATAATGCAAACACAATAAAGTATTATTTTCATTGGTTAATCTTGTCATACCTAGCATTATGCATGAAGTCAATAAAATAACCGTAAAAGTGTAGTTCTTGCAATTAAAAGTCTTCCTAAGATTATATGCATGTCCATATATATAATCATAGCAATTCATATATTTGGGGGTTCTCATATTTGTTCATCTTATGGCACAAACCACTCATCATAGCATGGTCAAATCAATCATACCATATAAACTTACATAACTCATAAATAATTCTTACTTACGTACTGTGTTGTTATTTGCCACGAGTAACTTTCATAGCCTCATAACTCCCATCAATGAATAATTACTTTAAACAATACTCATGCAATTATGATCCATATAGGAATACGGGTAGGTTCTCTTTTGAATTAAGATCGACACTGGTACAACTTTCATCTTTTAGTTCACTTTTATAGTCTATTAGATCATGAACAACAAGTCATCTCTCCTAACCAGTTCATACTTGTTTTATTCATCTTACAAATACTCTTTCATCATATAACGTATTATACCCTGATAAGTTATGTAAGATTATTTCATCCCATGTTTACCCCCATAGGGTATAGGCCAACTAAGTATGTATGTTTCGTTATGTCCAGGCTAATCATTGATTCGTCGTATGACTTAAAGCATAATCAATTTCTATAGTTCCATCTTTAAGTGCCAATAAATATTCCATCTCTTTTAATTTAATCAAGCCCATTATAACTATCTTCTTAATGTTACTAGATCATAACATGGTAATCTCTTGCCATTGTAAAGAAACATGGGTATATGTATATATGTAGTACTAGGACAAAGCCAGTTGCTTTGTTTGAGTTCTCACCGATACCAATTTCATAAGATACCTTAAATTATATATACAATTTAGAGCCATTAGGATACTTCTTAGTGTCCTTAGTTATGTGCTTATTATGCACCGAACCTTATTCTAGCGACTTACTTAGTATAAGCATTACCTCATTCAATCCCCTTTAAAATTGGTTCTCAAGGGTACCCCATACTATAATATAGTGGTTGCAATATTTTACTTTTAAATTCTTTATAAACATGCATAGAGGTTATTCCATTTATGAAC
Source organism: Excoecaria agallocha (assembly GCA_037975025.1). NCBI lineage: Eukaryota > Viridiplantae > Streptophyta > Magnoliopsida > Malpighiales > Euphorbiaceae > Excoecaria > Excoecaria agallocha. The sequence goes on from CM075818.1 coordinate 12,548,860, forward strand.
TACTCTAATATAGCATATTGGTGGCTTAGATTACTTACAACTTAGTTCATCTTACTTTATCTTACCATAATCTTCATTTCATCTATCTTTCCATAGTACTTCATCTTATTGTCTTGTTTTTCTAAATTATACCTTTATAGACTTTAACCTGGAATATCGGCTTTCATAACCTATTAATCCATCGACATTTAACTTACATATTGACCATTACTTAGTGAACAATCATCATCCTCACATTCACGACCAACTTTATTCTTCCTACTTATGTAACTCTTTTATTAACTTTGAGATATCGCCCAAACTTATGATTATGGGTGATTATTATTTAGGAGTATGTGTACAAGAAGCACATGTGGCCATGCAATAAGAAAATAATAGGTTATGCTTGGTCGTGTACTTCCAAGAGGAAATCAATGAGTAGTCGTGTGTGGGAAAGAAAACAAGATAAGTGGCCATGTCTTTTGAAGCAGAAACCAATGAGTGGCCGTGTGTTTCCAAGAAGAAACCATATGTGGTAGTGTACAAGGAAGAAAGAAACATCATGTGGCCATGTTGGAGTTTAACGGTTACATGCATCGCATACATGAGTGGAATTTTAAAATTTTTTAACCATTAGATCTAATCTTGCCATGAATACACATTATAACTATATGAGAATAAGAAAAATCACCTTTGATTTTTGTTGAACAGTTGATTTTACTTCGCATCAGGTTGTCGCAAACCACAGTGTCCAAAATCGAACACCTCTAATGAGTAATCCACACTAGATAAGGATAAATTGAACTAACAAATTGGTATCAAACTAGGGCTGGCCAAAATTCCAAGAAGCTAGCTTGGAGGTGGCGCAAAAGAGAGAGAGAGGATAAGAGAAAAGGTCTTTCTTTTCTATTTAATCACTTTTCCCTAATTCCTCATTAGTTGGCCTTTTATTGTTAGGTTAAAATTCCAACTCCTCAATGAGATTGGGCTCTTTAAAATTGCTGAAGAATTATTAATTAGGCCTCTAGAATTAATTATAATCATTTGGGCTTAATTAAATCCAATTTAAACCTTTTCATAAAAGACTATGCACAAAACCCACAAACTAGGCCCTCTGTGCAACTAATTGGATTTCTTGTCATTTACATTCATATGAGAAAGCGTGTGTTTCTTGTTATTCTACATCTCATATGGAGTAACATCAAATGATTTACTAGGAACTCTGTTTAACACATAAACAGCAGTTTCTAGTGCATATCCCCAAAAAGACTTAGGCAAGTCCGCTCGACTCATCATTGATCGAACCATATCTAATAGTGTTTGATTTCTCCTTTCAGGTACACCATTGTGTTGTGGTGTATATGGTGGAGTCCATTGAGATAAAATCCCATTATCTCTAAGATAATCCTAAAACTCTTGGCTTAAGTATTCTCTACCTCGATCTGATCTAAGTGTTTTAATACTTTTGCCAAGTTGTTTCTCTACTTCATTTATGAATTCTTTGAACTTTTCAAATGCTTCTGATTTATATTTCATTAGATAGATATATCCAAACCTGGAATAATCATCTATGAAAGTAATGAAGTAGGAGTAACCTCCTCTGGCTTGTGTAGTCATTAGACCACATACATCTGAATGTATTAAGTCCAAAACCATTTTAGCTCATTCTCTTTTACCAATAAAGGGAGCTTTTGTCATTTTTCCCAATAAACAAGATTTGCATGTATCAAATGATTCATAATCAAATGATCCCAAATCACCTGACTTGTGCAATTTGGTCATGCATTTTTCATTTATATGGCCTAAACGACAATGCCATAAGTATGAGGTATTTAGATTATCATGTTTCATTCTCTTGGTATCCACATTATGTACTTCTTTAATTAAATCAAGAACAAATATACCATTCTCAATGATAGCTTTTGCATAAAACATATTGTTCTTAAAAATGTAACAACATTTGTCCTTTAAAGAAATATCATAATCGTTCATCAAACAACTGAAAGAAAAAATACTTTTGGACAAAGCTGGAACATAATAACAATTATTTAAATCCAGTACTAATCCACTAGGAAAAGGCAAATAGTAAGTCCCCACAACTGTTGTAGAGATATTTTGTCCAGTAGCTGACTACAAACATATCTCTGCCTTTCTAACTCTTCTAAATCTTCTAAGCCCTTGTAGATCATTACATAAATGAGATCCACATCCGGTATCTAATACCCAAGATTGTTTTGAAGTAAAATAATAAGTATTAATTTCAATCATATGAATACCTGAAGTAGAAGCATCAGCTTGCTTCTTCTCCTTGAGAGAATCTAGATAGGCCTTGCAGTTACGCTTCTAATGACCATCCTTTCAACAATGGAAACAAGTTCCTTTGGGATTCTCTTTCTTGGCAACCTTCTTCTTGGAGATCCCACCATTCTTTGGCTACTCCTTGGTTATCTTTTTCTTCTTCTGCTTCTTGCCTTTAGAAGAAGTGACAACCATGACACTTTTTGGATCCTTCTTAAATGATCCATCAGTTGTCTTGAGCATATTGATTAATTCAGGAATGGATACTTGGATCTTATTCATGTTGAAGTTAAGCACGAAAGGTGTATAACTTGGAGCCAACGAGTACAAGATTAAATCTATGTATAGATCATTATCCATAACATAGCCAAGTCTACTCAAATGATCAATATACACATTCATCTTCAATGCATGAGTAGCAGCTGAAGTGCCTTCCACCATTTTGCAGCTAACTAGAGCTTGAGCAATCTCATATTGCTCAGTTCTAGCTTGAGAAGCATATAGCTCTTCTATGAAAAATGATGGTTCTAGCATCCGTCAACTCATGTTGTTTTTGAAGCTTCGAGGACATAGCACCCAGCATCAGACATGCTACTGCTTCACTATCCTCCATGTATTTTCGATAATTGCCTTTGATCTCATCAACGACATCATCTGATGGAAGTGGTGGTGGATCTTTATCCAAGACATAGTGGATCTTTTCAGCTCTGAGAATAATTCTCACTTGCCAGATCCAGTCAGAATAGTTGCTGCCAACCAGCTTGTTATCCAAGATTGATCGTATATTAATGTTTGATGTGCTCATGATGATGACCTAGATGTGAAAAAGAAAAGATATGAGAGTATGTTCATATATATGTATGAATTAATAAGGTCTTTAATTAATCCATTTACTCCCACTATTTTATTACGAATTAATAGCCTTCACTATTTAATCCGAGAAAACCCGATGGTTTTCTTAGTGGGCCAATATCCAATCCTTGATATGTAATTTGACCTTGACTGTGGTCAACAAGCCAAATTCCATACCCTTGAAAGGTAGGTATCTATATACAAATTGTGTCTCTACACAACTATTGGATCATTAGGTTATCAACTCTTGATGCATACATATCGTATATGCATTCCCTAATCTTGCCTCTATAACCATTAGCCTTGACTGTGGTCAACAAGCTAATGGGCTAGCTAAGATGACCCATTTAATTAGATTTCAACATATTCGATATAATGTGAGCTTGAATGTGGTCAACAATCCACACTATAAAGAACTGTGATTCTCCTCAAATTAATGGAAGGCTTATACACCTTAGTATTTGTTTGAGGGTTTTAGTTAATTAAGTCTCATCATACATGGTTGGCATACATTGGTATGCATCCTATATCTATCACATAAATATAAGCATACAAATATGGTATAGTTATGGACTTCACTACATTGATTTCCCCGTGCCAAGAGGGAAATGAAAAGGTCACACCTAGGTAGTATGCATGATTCAAACAAGAAAATAATTACATTATCTTTAAGCTTGTTGGATCTCCATCCAGCCCATCTTGCTCCTTGATAGTGGTCTCCATCTCTCTTTCTAATTCTAATCTAAGTAATCTAATTACATATTACAATTTGAAATGAAATACAAACCAAAAACAAGTGGTCGGGACATAAAAGTCCTCATTGGGCCAAAACATGCATAATGCTCAATCACATTGGGCTTTATCCATAACTATCCATCATGCGAATCATACACCCTTATATGCCTTTCTAATGCATAAAGAAATGGATTACTAACCTTTTTTTCAACCTTTGAAACAATATTTTGAGTTATTTTAATGATGTGATCAAATTAGGAAACTTTTTCCATTTTGGAAACTTTCATTTTAGGAAACCTTTTTGCATGCATGTGTTCTTGCCTTAATAATCAATCCAATTGATTATTAATTAATTATAAATTGATTATTTAATTAATTAATAATATTAAATAATTAAAAGAATCAATTTTGGGCTTATAATCAAGTGTAGGCCGAAACCCACAAAAGAAAACCCTAAATGTGTTCACACACAAACTAGTTTTGTGTCTTTTGGACCATTTGGGCCTTTTGGAATGAGCCAAGCCCACTCCAGCCCTTAAAACCCATTAATAAACTTAATTAATGTTTATAATATTTAATTTAAATCAGCTCCTTGGGCCCACCAAGTCATTTACTAATTTAAACCAAGTCCGTAAACATAATTAAGCCCATTAAGTGGTTTTAATGAATTAAAATTAATCAAATTAATTCAAGGCCCATTTTAATTAATCCAATTAATTAAAAATACTTTAATATATCATATATATCAGATTTAGAAGATTAAAAGTCGTTCTAAACAAGAACACATCAAGAACACACGAAGAACACCAATTTATCGAACTTTTCGACTAAACTAGTTTTCATACAAAACTTGTTCGATTTTAATTTCGTTCGATCTTACGGCTTAATATCACATATTAAACACATAAAATATCATCTCAATGATGTTTTAATGGACCCATAAGAAATCAAATTAGAACAGCCCCTTAAAATTCCATGGGTTTCACGCAAAACCCTAGGCAAAATTCTTCAAAAGATTCGTTTTTGTTTCCAACAAATTTATTTAATCACAATCACATCCAGAAATTAATATTTCTCATTCATAAATAATTAAATCTAATATTTTAAAGTTCATGAAATAGATAACTCAAAATAAAACAAAACTTATTCCGTAGAAAAAAAATAGAATTGTATATCCATGGCAAAATCGTGGCTCTAATACCATTTTGGAGTTTAACGGTTACATGCATCGCATACATGAGCGGAATTTTAAAATTTTTTAACCATTAGATCTAATCTTGCCATGAATACACATTATAACTATATTGGAATAAGAAAAATCACCTTTGATTTTTGTTGAACAGTTGATTTTACTTCGCACCGGGTTGTCGCAAACCACAGTGTCCAAAATCGAACACCTCCAATGAGTAATCCACACTAGAGAAGGATAAATTGAACCAACAAATTGGTATCAAACTAGGGCTGGCCGAAATTCCAAGAAGCTGGCTTAGAGGTGGCACAAAAGAGAGAGAGAGGATAAGAGAAAAGGTCTTTCTTTTCTGTTTAATCACTTTTCCCTAATTCCTCATTAGTTGGTCTTTTATAGTTAGGTTAAAATTCCAACTCCTTAAAGAGATTGGGCTTTTTAAAATTTTTGGAGAATTATTAATTGGGCCTCTAGAATTAATTATAATCATTTGGGCTTAATTAAATTCAATTTAAACCTTTTCATAAAAGACTATGCACAAAACCCACAAACTAGGCCCTTTGTGCAACTAATTGGATTTAAATACCCAAATGGATTCCAAATCCAACCAAATTAAATAATTGAGTTCCATAAAACTTATGTAACATATATAAATTAATTTGGTGCAATAAAAAGACCTCTAAGGCCTTCTGTATGGAGTTGGCATGTGGCCCTCTATAGAAGGGCTTCCACACCAACTCAATTCCTCTGGCCCCTTTATAACTCCTTCAATGGACTTATTAATTAATATATTAGTCCTATAACACTTATAGTAGTCCTATAACACTTATAAGACTAATAATTAATCATGAAATACATTATTTCAATTAGGTCCAACTTACAGAACATTTCTCAAAAGTTCCGTGGACAATTTTACTTGATCATAATTAATTAAACTCTTTAATTAATTATTATCTTATTCACTTCTCTACCCTCATAATAATATAAAATATTATTATCCTTTTCATTTTACCATTTTATCCTTTTTCTCTATATGTGTGTGACCTATTGGGTTCCTGTCCATGTTGGCAGTATAATATGTAATTGTGAGTTCTATTCAAAACTCATATGATTTAAACTCCTTTAAATCATTCTATCAATCCCTATTGGTATTTTGATACATCATTATACAAGTCATGATTGGCCTGTAGCTAGGCATCATGACTACCCAAATGTCAGGAAAGTCATGTGGTTTGACTATACCCTTTCATAGTAACAGTTACCGTGCAATTACTCCTTCCACCACTCTTATCTCAATTAGATTCTAATTATGGATTTCTTTCAACTCATATAAATCTAATTTTGTATGTTCTATTAATTTATCCATTGTTCCCAAAATGCCCTCCATGGATCTCTATCCATCTTGGCATTTTACTCTGGCCAGAGATTCTTTGAACAAGGTAATTATAGAATCATGCGAGATAACTTCCCTTATTAAATCTGGGATGGTGAATCCTTTGTCAATCACTCAAATATCTTCAAGTAGGTCATGATATACCCAATCTCCTAATTATGTTCACTCCCAGTTGGAAGTAATCAGTTATGGAGTCAAAGTATACCACTTGCTACTTAAGATAACTTTGGTGATCTCAAGTCTAAGGATACTTGCACAACCGCTATGAAGAGATTCCTCACTGACATAGATTTAATATCCATGTGAGGATTCTCTTTGCAGGACTCCATTGAACTTGTTCTTCTAACAAGCATCCACATGTTAGCTTTGATTATCTTCCATAATTACAGTTATGAGAACCACTGCTTGAACCATTCAAGAAGCATAACATGTACTAGTTTGTCCGAATTAACAATGTCCTATCTTGTTAATTCTATGACTAGGGATATTTAGATATTAACACATTTGCATGCAATAAACATCTCACATCATGAACACCTTCATGATTGCCTTTGCACTGTGTTTATAATATCTAGGACTTCATTTATTAATTTAAGATTTACAAACTCATGTATTTAAACATAGCATTAATAAATGAATGATGCCTTTTATTAAGAATATAAATTTTATGCATATGAAAAACATCCCTATTACATGGGCTCTAGGGCATACTCTTTAACAGTGCAAGTAAGAGAAAAACTTGCATGGCCGTGTCCAAGAAAGGAAGCAACGTGCGTGGCCATGGGTGGGAAGAAGGAAAGCATCGCGTGGCTATGGGTGGGAAAGAAAGTAAGGTGTGTGGCCGTGGGTGGGAAGGAAGAAATCATCACGTGGCCGTGTGTCATGAAGAACAAACACACGTGGCCACAGGTTGGGAAGAACAATCTCACACGTGGCCATGTGTGGGAAAGAAAATAAGAGAAAACCAAATTCCCGATCATGCATAACATGGATTTAAACCCCAAATCTCACTTCTCCTCTTACTTTCATGATCATTTAAGTTTTCAAGCATGCTATACTTATTAAAGCTTACTAGATTTATCCTTTAAACTCATGTCAAAATACACATACTAGAAGAAAAAGGAATTAAAATCGTAAATCATTCCTATGAACAGTACCAAAACTTAATTCCCGTACCTTAAATCAAGCTTCATCTCCTTCCACATCCACTGACCCATCTAGAGATTATCCTTTCCTCTTAATCAAGAAGATAACAATCATAAGAACTTTAACCTTAAATCCAAAAGCGAAACACAAACCAAAAAGAAAGCGAAAGGAAAACCTCACCTTAAGGATGCCTAAAACCCTAGGTTTTTTTCTTCTTCATCTCGTAACAAGTGAGTGAGAGAGAGAGAGATCTCCCCAAATGCCGATCCAACCATTCCCCAAGCTTGAGTGGGATGAATATCTCACCAAAGGAAATTTCCAAAATGCCCTTACACATTTTAACCCCTAACAACTTATTTTCTTAACATTCAACTCCAAAACTTCTTATTTAATTCAATTGCATCCTTCCTTACTATTTTAGCTACACTCCAACACACATGTGTATAATTACCAATATACCCTTAATGTAACTTAACTTCAATAATACCAAATAATCAAATTTTGCCTTATTAAACTTTAATCCTGATTAATTAACTATAATCCTATTAAGGCCATGATTGGGTCCTTACAGACTTAACATGAAAAGGGATGCTTGGACCTAGGCAACTAATAAATGGGTTTGTGCTTAACATCTTAAGATGTTAGCCCATTTGATCCATGAGTTATGTATGAGACATGATTGGAATTTTCCTACTAAGTAACTTAACTTGTTAGGTGTACAAGCTCAACTTGACTAATAAGTTGTTGTGAAAAGTGGATCTTGGCCCACATTAATTCATTAACGCGAATTATTTAAAGGGATATTAATTCGGTTTGTGGAATTATAATAAGACCTCATTTAATCTTGCTAAGTTTTATTATTGTAGATTGAAAAATGGCATCTTCAAATAATAACTTTTCATTGTGATCAGTCCTAGAAAAGGACAAACTAAATGGCACCAATTTCATAGATTGATCTCAAAACTTGAGAATTGTTCTCAATTAAGAGAAGAAGTCGTATGTTTTGGATGCATCCTTGCTCGAGGAACCTGCTAGGAACGCCTTTACAGTTCAAAAGAAAACTTTTGAGACTAAAAACAGCGACTCTAATGATGTGACATGTCTGATGATGGTCACTATGGTGCCCGATTTGCAAAAGCAATTCATGGACCAAGAGGCCTATGCGATCATGGTGCACCTCAAGGAGATGTTCGAAGAACAAGCTCATCACGAGTGGTTCGTGACAATAAAGGCCTTGATTTCTTGTAAGATGGTTGTAGGTACTCCTTTTAGTACCCATGTACTCAAGATGAAAAGGTATCTTGATACTCTTGAGAAGCTTGAGGTACAAGTCCCAAAGAAATTGGCCACTGACTTGATCTTAGGTTCATTGACTGATGATTATAATCCATTTGTTATGAATTATAACATGCATGTAATGAACAAGACAGTTACCGAGCTTCATGGGATGCTTAAGAATGCTGAAGAGAACATTTGAAAGACCAATCCTGTACTCATGGTTCAAAGAGGCATTAAGAAAGGACCCGCTAAGTGAAAGGGGTAGGGAAAGGCAAAACCCAAGAATGACTTAACACGGCCTAAGTCTAGCAGTAATACATCTCAGGCCCAACCCAAGCCTAAGGCGCAAAAGCTCAAAGAGAGTGAGAGAACGTGCTTCCATTGCAACAAGTTAGGGCATTGGAGGAATAATTGCGCTCTCTTCAAGGAAGAACAAAAGAAGAATGGAGCCAAGGTGTCCAGTTCTGGTATTTTTGTTGTTGAAATTAACCTTTCTATTTCTACCACTTGGGTATTGGATACCGATTGTTGTCCTCATATTTGTTCAAATATGTTGGGGTTAAGAAATAGGAGCTTACTTGGAAAGAATGAATTGGACCTCCATGTGGGAAATGGAGCACGAATTACGGCCATGAAGATAGGCAACTATCGACTCACTTTACCTTCTGAACTTTGTTGAAATTTAAAAAATTGTTATTATGTGCCTGCAATGAGCAGAAAACATTATTTCAGTTTCTTGTTTGGATACGGATGGATTTGACTTTGTTATTAATAATGGCAATATTCATATTCGTCGCCAAGGCATTTTATATGGCAATGCTATGTTACAAAATGGCCTTTATATCCTTGATTTACAAAACAAAGAGTCCATAGACAACATTAATACAAAGAGGGTTAAATCAAATGAATTGAATCCGACTTACTTCTGGTAGTCATTTAGGACATGCAAATGAAAAATACATTTCAAGACTCCATAAATCTGGAGTGCTTGGGTCATTCGACCTAGAATCTTATGACACATTCGAGCCATGTTTGTATGAAAAGATGACAAAGAGTCTTTTTAACAAGAAAAGTAAGAGGACTAGTAACTTATTGGAATTAATACACACCGATGTATGTGGACCATTATGTACACAAGCTAGAGGTGGATTAGCTACATCGTAACATTCACAGATGGCTTTAGTAAATATGGCTATATCTATCTAATGAAGCACAAGTCTGAAATTTTTGAAAAATTCAAAAAGTTTAAGAACGAAGTAGAATACCAACTTGGAACAAGTATAAAAGCCATTCGATCAGATTAAGGTGGTGAATACTTAAGCTAAGAATTTGATGGTCATCTGAAGGAGTGTGGAATTATTTCACAGCTCACTCTTTTTGGAACACCACAATGGAATGGTGTGTCCGAAAGGAGAAATCGAACTCTATTAGACATGGTTCGATTAATGATGAGTCAAGCTAATCTTCCTGTCTCTTTTTGGGGTTATGCATTAGAAACTATTGTGTTTCTACTGAACCATACTCCAACTAAAGCAGTTGAAAAGACACCATACGAGGTATGGACTGGAAAAGAGCCCAATATTTCATTTCTCAGGATTTAGGGCTATGAAGTACATGTTAAGAAATTAATATCTGACAAACTAGAGTCCAAATCTACTGTTTTCTTATTTGTGGGTTATCCCAAAGAAACAAAGGGATACTACTTTTACTCACAAGCCGAGAATAAAGTTTCTGTTGCTCGCAAGGTTGTTTTCTTGGAAAAGGAATTCCTTCTCAAGAAAGACAGTGGGATTAAAGTAGAACTTGGAGAAATTCAAGTGCCACAAAATCCTATAGAGGATGAGTTGGAAATGGGATCAAGTTTACAACCAGTTGTGGAACAAGAACCCATTGTATAAGAACCTAAAAGGTCTGGTAGGGTATGTCAGGAGATTAAGAGATACGATTTTTTAATCATTGATAGTGACACTATTGAGTTAGTGGATCGTGAGGATCCAACTACCTACCAAAAAGCTATTGAGAGCCTTGACTCAAAAAATTAGCTTGGAGCCATGAAATCCGAGATGCAATCAATGTACGATAACTAGTTTGGACCTTGGTTGATCCACTGAAAGGTGCTAAGGTAATTGAATGCAAATGGCTATTTAAACTCAAAGCTGACAAGACCTACAAAGGTAGACTAGTAGCAAAAGGTTTTTGGACAACTCATAGTGTAGACTATGATGAGACCTTTTTGCCTGTAGCCATGCTCAAGTCCATTAGGATCTTGCTTGCCATAACTGCATATCATGACTATGAGATATGGCAAATAGATGTCAAAACTGCTTTCCTCAATGGAAATCTACTTGAGGATATGTATATGACACAGCCTGAGGATTTTGTCAATCCCAAGCATCCTAAGAAGGTTTACAAGCTTCAAAAATCCATTTGTAGATTAAAGCAAGCATCCCAGAGTTAGAATCTCCATTTTAATGAAGCTGTCAAAGAATTTGACTTCATCAAGAATGAAGATGAGCCTTGTGTGTACAAGAAGGTTAGTAGGAGCATAATAGTATTCCTAATCCTATATGTGGATGACATCCTTCTCATTAGGAATGACATTCCAACATTGCAAAAGGTTAAGTAATGGTTAGGGAAGTGTTTCTTAATGAAAGACTTAGGTGAAGCTGAGACAATACTTGGTATTCGAATCTATAGAGATAGATCGAATCGGTTTTTAGAACTAAGTCAAGAAAAGTCATAGACAAAGTACTAAAGCATTTTAGTATGGGAGACTCAAAGAAAGGGTACATACCTTTTGCTTTGGGAGTTCCTTTGACTAAAGAATAATGTCTTAAAACCAAATAGGAGAGGGACAACATGAGTAGAATCCCATATGCATCTGGTATTGGATCTATCATGTATGCTATGTTATGTACTAGGTTGGATGTTGCTCGTGCACTGAGTATAACCAATAGGTTTCAGCAAGACCCTAGTGAGAAGCATTGTTCTGCTGTAAAGGGGATTTTTAAGTACCTACGAAGGACTAAGGATCACATCTTGGTGTATGGTGGTCAAGAAGAGCCTGTCATACAAGGTTATGTCGATGCTGCTTTTCAAACCACCACTCAGGACTCAAGATCACATTGTGGTTTTTTTTTGTTTTGAACGATGGTACTGTCAGCTAGAGAAGCTTAAAGCAAGAGACCATTGCTGACTCAACTACAAAATCTGAGTATATTGCAGCGAGTGAGGCTGCAAAAGAGGCTGTTTGGATTAGAAATTTCATTTTTGGATTAAGAGTGGTCCCAAGTATCCTAGATCCATTAGAAATTTTCTATGACAACAATGGGGCCATCACACAGGCCAAGGAGCCCCAAACACACCAGAAATCCAAACACATACTCAGGAGGTACCACCTGATCAAAGAGATCATTGATCGTGGGGACGTCAAGATTAGCAAGATAACAAGTGAAAATAATATAGGAGATCCTTTGACGAAACAGTTGCATCCAAATCTGTACAAAGCTCATTTGAGAGCATTTGGTCTTAGGGCTATGCCCAATTAGGACTAGTGCTAGTGGGAGGTTGTTAGTGTAAGCTCTAGCCCCAATGCATTGTTATAAAACACTTAAGTTAATAAATAAGGCATTTGTTTTATCTATTGTATTCCTGTGCATATCAAATGATAGAACTATCCAAGAATGTTGTTTCAGTTTAAGTTATCATGTGTAAGGCACATAGTTGTAAGACCTTGAAACAATTGAGACTTCATTCTAAATATCCCTAGTCAGTCATAGTTATGGGAATAACAAATAAATTAAGACTAGTATGCTCTCTCTGATAAGTTGAGTTCTGTCTTATGGATCATAAGGACTAGAGTGTCAATCAGAGATCATATATACATGTTTCGAATATGATATCTGGATTCTATTCATTCATGAGAATGTTACATGGTACAAGTTATAAGTGTTTCTCATATGCAAGTTTTTCATCGGAGTTCTTAGACCTAAAATCTCTATGAAACTCTTTATGAACTACTGTGTACTTTGACATACACCTAACGTACTTGAACAAGGTGACAAGTATGGATATGATTGGGCATGCACTAATTCATGTTAGAGAGCATGAAGGAAGTAAAGGGATTACCCCTCTCTATAAGAGAGAAAATATCATCAGCCACTTGATCAGTGAACTGAGAAGTGTATGGCCATATCGAGATGAAATAATGAGTAATTATTATTTATCTGAGACTTCAGTGTCACTGGAATATCAAGAAAGGAATTAGTATATATAAGGATGACTGGTTCCATGCCTTATATTAATTTTGATATGCAAAATTGCATTTGGTCACTAAATATCATTTGCATTTTCATTTAATTTGGAATGCTATAATATCTTACTAGAGAATATATATAGCCTTTAAATTAATTTATTAATTCATTGTCAATATTAAATGGACCTATAGGATCGCACACAAAGCATTGGGCTTAAAATATTTAAATAGTGTACAGGGCATTAATTTGGGCTTTTATTTAAAGTCAAATTAATGTATGTAATGGATATTAAAATTGCTTTATGGACCTTGGTCCATAAGAGAGAGAAATTTGGCCCACAAGGTTTAATTTCAATTAATTAATTATCTTGGATTAATTAAATTAATTGAGCATTAAATCCTAATAGCATTTGAATCAAAATAAAACACCTAATTAAGAGAGAGTGTAGCAGAAATTCAAAGGAATATCCTAGTGAATTTCGGCATGTGCACAATCCCTAATTAAGTGATGGATTTTTTATTAATTGTCTTATACCATTTTAAATTCATTTGAATTTAATACTAATAGGATTTGAATAAATTTGAATAACTTAATTAGGAAGTAATGTAGGCTAAAAATAAGAGACTTCCTATTATAGTGATATAAATTAATTAATTCTATTTTTGACCGAGGTGACAATTTCTCTCTCTAGTGCTGCCACTCTCAAGAGAAAGAATTCTTTCTTCATCTCTTGTGTTCTTAGGCAATAATAGCAGCCTAAAAGAAGAACAAGATCAAACCATTCCTATTGCCGAATACACAAACATAGAGCTAGCACTCTCGGCTTTAAGTCATCTTTGCGAGTGTGTGTGTGAGCATAGAGTGGTGTGGCGTAAAGGCTTCTCCTTTGGCTTTGGTGATCAAGATCTACGGTATATAAGTCCATCTTATATGCTGGTCATCTTCAAAATCAAGTTTTAAAGTGCATCCAAACTTGTAAGTTTTCAAAAAACCTAAAATTGCATGTTTTGATTCTTTGTTGTATATTGCGTGGCATGTATGATCTAAATTTTTAATTTTTCTGCTACTTGATCATCATGTATATGCCATGTGATATCCCATCAGTCCTGCTAGTCAAAATAAAGTTGTGGTTAAGAGAAGCCAACGGTTAAGTCTTTTTTTTTTTTGGAAAACCTAAGCTGATTTCCTTGACAATTAACCAAGTTGTTTGCGAATGAGGGGATTGGAAAGAACTCAGTAAGAGCACTAGAACCTTTCTAATTACCGGTCAAAGCGATCTTGAGATGAGATAGAACCTAGAAAATTATTCAAGCAACTCTTCATTGTACCGCCATCTAAATGACCCTTCCTACCCTAATTTTGCAACGCTTGCTAACTCATTGAGCATTTTATTTTAAGCATGCTAAATGCGTGCTCAATTTATTATTACGCATATTAAAATGACCTCTAGACCCAAAATGATTTTGGTTTCCTTTTAGGAAGATGACCACTGTGGAAAAGCATATTTCACATTCTAAGAATAGAGGAGATTGATTTCCACCGATTCTTTGTACAAATTTTGATGAAATAAACCTAAAAAGAAAAAAAAAGAAAAGAGGATAAAAGAAGTAAAATAGAAGAAAAGGAAAAAAATGAAAAAGAAAGAAGGTGGAAATGGAAAACCCTCAAAAGTAACATCAAAACAACACAAAAGGAAAGGGGGATTTGCATCCATAATTTGCTTTCAAAAGAAAAAATTATATTTTGGGCTTCAGCACAAATATATAAAAATTGCTTGGTATACATTGTGCTTATTTGTTAGTTTGGTAGCTCTCGATTTTAACATGCCTATTCTCCTGTTCTCTTATTGAGAATGACCCCTTAATTTCTCTTATTGAGATTAAATTAGTTGGAAATGTGGTTCATTAAACTTATCTAAAGATGAATAAAATTCAAGTTTAAAGTATTTTATGAGTCACAATTACTTTAAATTTTGGACTCTTCTTAGCAAACAATTTTTTGCACACAACTTGTAATGTATATTGTACATATATAATTTCTTGCACATATTGATGTGAGTAACTTTATGCAAGGAAAATGCGAATGAACTTTGCACTTCAAAGACAACTTTAGGCAACAGTCAATCAGAATAGGACAAAGTTCCTAATAGAGAAAGCGTGGTCATCTATGAATGCCAATGTTAGGGGTAATTTCGAGAGGATGACCATCTTACTTATAAACAAAATCCTTAGGGGATGATAAAAAAAATACCCTTGAAGGAGCTAGGCTGTCAACTCACACCCTTATTAGGGTAATCAGTCCCATAGGTCTCAACTGTAAATCGTTAAGTCCCTTTTTCAAGGCATTTCTAGTCTCTTAGAAAGCATTAAGTCCTTTTTTAAGGCATTTTGAGTCTCTTAGTGAGCATTAAGTCCTTTATTAAGGCATTTTGAGTATCTTAGTGAGTGTTAAATCCTTTTTTCATGGTATTTCGAGTCTCTTAGTGAGCATTAAGTCCTTTTTCAAGGCATTTCCAGTCTCTTAGTGAGTATTAAGTCCTTTTTCAAGGCATTTCCAATCTATTAGCGGGCATTAAGTCCTTTTCAAAGCATTTTAAGTTTCTTAGCGAGTATTAAGCGTTAAGTTCTATTTTAAGGCATTTTCAATCTTTTAGTGAGCATTAAGTCATTTTTTTCAAGGCATTTCAAGTCTCTTAATGAGCATTAAGTGTTAAGTCCTTTTTCCAAGGCATTTTAGGTCTCCCTGGGAGCATAAGTCCTCTTTAAGTGGCACTTTCTATGCATAACTAGGTCACAAACTCAAAGTAAAGATTGTGTGGTGTGGTTTCCTTCAACAAATTTGTATAGATCACCTCATCACCTTCACCGTTAAGAAGACATCCACCTCAAGTATGTGTCCTAAACTTGTTACTCTAAACTTTAGCTAACTTAGGCACCAGTGCATTAGCCTTCTCAAAGTTGGGGCAATTGTAAACACTGGGTCCTAAGGCGAGTCTTGATTAGGATTACCTAATGAGGAAAATGTTTTTCATAAATAGATAAGAAACATAAATGCAAGGCTTTTTCCTAGAGTTTATGTTTTCAAAAAGGTTTTTTGGGGCTCTCCAAGGTTTTAAATGCTTGAAAATCTCTTTTGGCATTTTTTCCTCTTTCCCCTCTATCAGTGAGGTTAAAATGGGTTTTAAGGAAAAAGTCAAAGTTAATTATCAAAGTCAAAGTCAAGGGTATGAGTCACTCCCTTGACTCATTGGTCAAGGTCGTGACTTGGTGAGTCAAGGCTGTGACTCCCTCCCTAGAAACCATTTTAACGAGAATAAGCACAAACTAGGGGAAAAAAGATGATGGAAAAATTATTCTTTAACTTATATGAGAATTAAATGCTTATTAAAGATTTTTTGGAATGCTTTTTAATCCCTAGTTTTAGACAAAAAAAAAGGGGGGGCTCCTCTCTCTCTATCTCTGATGTTCTTCCCTTTTGTCTCTAAAAAACATAAACACACACATTGTTTTGAAAGAAAAACAAAGAACAGGGAGTAAAAAATGGGTAAAGGAAGGCCAAAAGCATTGGGTTTCCTTGGAACCAACCTGAAGGTAATATTCTTGAGCCCTAAAATCACTTAAATCCAGTGTCAGATTTAATTTATAGTAAATATTCATTTTATTCCTTATTTTCTTTGATTTATTCAGTTATTTGATTTCTTGAATTTGAGCTTGTTAACTTGTAAATAATTGAAGTTTATGCTTATTTCATTCATTAATTCATGTTAACTGATTAAAATCAAGTTAAAATTGAGTAAATAAGTAAATTAGAATTTACTATTCATCATCTTGCTCATTGGTTTCAAAATCTTAATTTTCATACTTTAATCTTTGTTTTCTTCATGAAAATTATGTCTTTCATGTGTTTTAATGAGTTTTTTTTGGCTTTTTTATGCATCAAAATAGTTAAAATTGTGTTTTTGGTGGTTATTATTTGATTTTCATGGCTCCTAGTATAGTTCCAAGAGCTAGAGTGCATTTTTGGGTTGAATCACGACCTTCAATTAGACCGAGTCACGCCCTTGGCCCGTGACTCAGCCTATGACTCAGTTGACTTGGGCGTGACTCGCCCCTACCTTGTTTTTTATTTTGCATGTCACTCGCGATTCCTCACGGCGTGCATTATCCTCTTCCACTCACTTTCCTTTCTTTCCTTTATTTTACTATTATTTTTTGCTAGGACTGTTCACAACTTTTGATAAACCGACCAACCCAATCAACTCAAACCGACCAAACCAAAAAAATACGGTTTAGGTGGGTTGTTGGTCGGGTTGGGTAGTATTTTCGGTTTTAATATGAAAAATGGTCGGGTTATTCTATAATTTATTGGGTTATTACCTAAACCGACCATTTTCTTTCTGCTCTTCATCTCTCTCTATCATGCCCTAGACTATCTGTCCTCAGCTCATCGCTCTCCAGTTGCCGCATCTGCTTTCTTTCAATGGCCTAACCCCATTCCATGCTCGCCATTTTTCGTCTCTGTTCGTTCGGTTGGTGCTGTTCTCCTAGGTTCGTCACTTCAGGTTTGAAGAGGTTGAGGAGATAGAGAGAGAAAAGAAGAGAAGAGGAGAAGAGAAAGCTAAAGCTTGGATATTTGGTTCTCTGTATGACCTATCTACTACAAGAATACCTCTAAACTAAAGAGACAGAAAGAGACTTATGCTTGTTGCTTCTTTTCCTGCTTGATTGATCGCCGAGAGCCAAAAAGAGGAAGAAAGAGAAATAGAGAGAAACAGAGATCTAATGGAGTATGAGAGGATACACAAAGTGCAGGTATAGTTTCATTTTTGTCTTTTTAACTCTATTTTTAATAGACTGTTTTTGTTTCTTCTTTGATTTTCTGCAACTCGCACGGTAATGTCTGCTTCTTTTGATAATCCTGTTTCTGGTAGCTTGTGTCATTTTAGCCAATTGTAACATTGTTGTTCACATTCGGTTTTACTGTGTTCTTGTTTTTTTAAAGTTATTGTAATATTTTTAGCTTTGGTGAACTCAAAATGCTCAGTTTGTGCTAATGGTGAGCTTCATTTTATTTTCCAATCCAAAAAAGTTATTTGAGTTAGATTTTTTGGGGGTTTGAAATTTTGAATGTGTTCAAAAGTCAAAATTATTGGTTTTCTAGATGATGAACAATTGAATTTGAGAAAATTCTTGTATGATATTTCAAAGGAATTGACAATAGAAAAGTGGTTTGAGTTGTTGATTTATGAATTGCAGAGTGGTATAATATCCCCAAGTAAGCTGAGAATGAAGCTCACGGGAACTCATAATAATAGAAAGAAGGATGGATCAAAAAGTAATTCTTCAAGAACATCTCCTTCAAGGCTTGATGATAATGAATTTGTCAAGAACAGTTTATTAGCCTCCAGTAATGAAGAGGGTTGATATCCAAGCTCTACTTTATTTTTATAGAAAAATCTTTTTTGTTTAATTATTTTGCTCAAAATGAGTATGTTGTATAGTTCTGTTTGTTTCTTTGAGAGTTTAGATAGGTGTTCAAATTCTGCTATTCTAAATTATCCATTTCTTTTGCAAAAACTTTAAAGATTGATATTGAACTATGGTCTTCAGCTGCAGCTCCAAGCTAGATAAGAAGCCTTGGGTGGACTACGGGACTAAAGAATATGTTCTTGTTTTAACAAGGAACAGGGATGCTGAAGGGAAAAATGTAAAATTAGAAGCAAAGGTATCCAAAGCATGTTGAAGGTAATCCAGCTGTGGTTTCTAATACCTAAATGTTGTGCTATGATGAAACCAATGAGTAGCAACCTTTTCTTCTCTGGTTTTTTCCCCTTTATCTTTCCTTCATTCTAGGTCAATCTTTATATGCTAAGGATGCTACCTTCAGGCCAAGAAAACTATACCTTAGCTCATCAAGTACACTGTCTAGCAACGTTGTTTGACTACTTTATGAATGAGGCATCTCCATACGAACTGACTACTTCATGGCAATGCGAGTCGATCGAACCAAGGAGAATCTCTGCTAAACGATCAATAATTTTGTAACTTTGAAGAGGTTGGCTGCTTTTGTAGTTTAATGTCTAAAATTATAAATTAAAAAAAAGAACAATTATTAAAGTGTGAGGTGATTAGTCGAGTTCTATCAGAGGTTGGGTGAGTCTATTAGATATTTTTGTTTTGATTAGCCGAGTTCTTTCCTGTGATGGGAATAAATATATCATAGTTGTTCAGAATGAAGCTATTCATAGGGTTTTTGCAATAATGTGTACTGTAGTTTAAGTTATGGGATCAATATGTGTTTGATATAGGCTATTGCTGCAATATTCTTTTGTCTCTAATTCTTGCAAAGCTTTGTATTCGGAGTTAATACATTATTTGAAATGAAGTATAGGATTTCATATTTTAAAGATTTCTGTTAATGTTTGAATTTTAATTGGCTCTTCCCAATTTTTATGGATCAAACTTTGATATTGATCAATGATTTATTGTGCATAAATCATACCACCAAAGATTAATGATTGAAATGTCATTGGAAAAAAAATTGATGCCATTGAATCCTATCCTGCTGTAGATTTCATTGATGACTTAATGGACGGACGATAACTTTGATGAGATAGGATGGATGGGATTTAATAGTCAAATTTGATAGATTTTTCAAATTTACTTTCACTTTCAATTCGTGAGCGACCGAAATACAGAAATATTAGTACCTGTTAGCATTTTTATGCTAAATATATTCTATCATATATTGTAATTATTTTGTTGGATATTTGATTGATAATATTATATTTCAGTACAATGTTTATTGTATATAAATTTAATATTTATTAGTTTTAAATTTAGTGTCATTTATAATTTAATTTAATTATTATTTTGTTTATTATTTTATTTTATTTTATAAGTTAAATTTTGAAAAAAAATGATAAATATAGTAGTTAATTTACTTCAAATCACATTAAAACCGTTTCAAACCGTTTTAAAATCACCCCAAAGCATTATAAATTATAATAAAAAAACCAATCCAAACCGCCCCAAACCATCTTAAACCATATATATTGGTTTGGGTTGGATTTTTTTTTATTTTTGACCCAACCCAACCCATGAACAGCTCTAATTTTGGCATTGTTCCTTGGCAAAAGTTAACATTTTAACTTTTCACAATTGAATCTTTCATTTCTCCTTTGCTTTATTTGTCTGCATCCCATGCATTATACCTTTAATTAATAATATATATATATATGTATGTATGGAATTGGCTTATTATTTTAGCTTATGATTATAATCTATTTAAATCTTAATCCATAAAATATATATGTTGCATCCCGTTAATTGATTAATTTAGCCTATTTGATAATTTGTTTTTTCTCTTAACTTATAATACATTTTAAATATTTTTTTATTTTATTAATGTTATATTTTTTATATTATTGTTCGTTATTGTTATTATAATATTGTTTATATTATTTTGAATTTATTATTACTATTAATATTATATTTTTACGTAATATTGTTTAATTCATTAATATTATATTATTAATATTCTTTTAATATATTTTTTTATTAATCTTGTTTTTATATTTGCGTTTGTTTATGTAACCTTATTAATTAACATTTGTGATTGATTTATTTATTTTATTCATATATTCATGTAATTGATTAAATTTCTTTAATTTAATTATTATTTTGTTGCTAATATTCTTGTTATTGATTTTTTTCCTTTAATTTATTATAATCTATATTATTTTATGCATTTATTATTTCTTACTTATTTAATTAATTATAGTCATTTGAATTATATTTTAACATTTTTTTATCTATTTGTGTAATATGCATTTTATTATAAATATTATTAATATTATTATTATAATGGCTATTATTTTATTATTTACATCAAGTATGATATGATTTTTTAATTCCTTCCCTCCTTCTTTATCATTTGTTTGTTTATTTAATTATTTTATTTATTTAAATATTTTAGCATTCACATGCCAATAAATGCTACATGAATTACGAATGGATTATGCATTTTGTGTATTTTGTCTATTTTATTTCTATCATATTAAATTGATTATCTATTTAATTTATTTGAATTAAATAATTGTTTATTATTTACTATTTATCATTTGGTTATCAATTTATTTCACTAAATTGTATAATTATTATTTATTATGCTTATCTATTATTCTAGCATACACTTGTTAATGCATGCTGTGACCGGTGTCTAGCAAGTGTACTAGATCGGCTAGTAATATAGGGAAATATAGATTAAGACCCCAAAATATCGTACCCAAGGGAACATGGATTGCTAAGAATAATATCTATGTATGAATTAAATTAATCCGAGATTGTTTCCCAAATGTTTTTGATTTAAAGGTAAAAATTAAACAAAATAAACAATTAAACAATACAAAAGCTAAAACATGAATTAAAAACAAAACAATAAATGGAATTCTCTTGCTAAAGAAACTATCCACCTTAATTTTCATTGTAATGACTTAAATTCAATATAAACACCAGTGATTATGGAAAAACTAGTAATAAAGCAAGATATCTTTATTCAAGTATATCATTCTTAGTATTAAACTCATAGACAAATCTAATACTTAGCATGAAAATCTAGTTTTAACTTCCTAAATATTCATTGAAGCCTTTCTCAAGTGATTCAATTCCAATTCATTCTTAGTTCCTCCTCTCTTAGTATTAACCAATAAAATTAACACATAATTATCTCATATTTCGGATAATAATCATGCATAAATATTAAAGAGTCAATCCAAGAACATGCGAATCATTAATTATGTCAAAACCAATTTTTAGTTATTTATTCAATAAACCAACAATCAATCTCAACACAATCAAAGATAAGAATATGCTTAAAACCAAGAAATAATCAACCGATATTGAAAATTAAGCTCAAAATAAAGTCATAACAATGAAAATATAAGATTTCAAGAATCCATTAGCAAAAGAAGAAAAAACTATTTCCTAAACATAATTAAAATCTAAAACAAAGTTGAAGAAAAATAATGAAAACATAAAAAATGGAAAAATAAAGTAAAACTAAAACTAAAGAACTCTACTAGTTCTTCTAATTAATTCCTCTAATTCCTCAATTAATTCCCTTTCTTTGGTGTTAGAGTTGTTTATCTATAGGCAAAATATGTTGTAGAAGCCTTCTAAACTTCCCAAATTGGAGTAGGAAAAGAATCCTTCTAGAATTGGAAAAAACGCAAATCCTTCGCTTTATGGGAGACTCAACACGTGGCCATGTGTTTTCTAATGTAAATCCACACGTGGCCATGTGTTGTTTCTTGAAGAAAATCACGTGGCCATGGGTTTCCTTTGGCTTTCCTTCACGTGGTCACGTGTCTCTTGCTTCTTTCTCACAGTGGCCATGTCTTCTTTTTCATTCATTTTCACGTGGCCATGCATCGAACTTCTGGACCTCACGATCACTAATTAACATGAATTTTCCAAATTCACAGTTTTGGCCCAAATCTTCTTGCCTTTTTACAATTAAGTCATTTTTCTTGCAAAATTAACCCTGAAAAACACCAAAATTAACAATTAACTCCAAAAACACAAAATTAACCAATTAAACTCAAATCTAACCTAATTAACACAAAATTAACCTAATTAAACACCTAAAAACATACTAAAAACACTATATAAATCACCATTATCATACTGCATGAATTTTGGATGCATCATGCATTCTATCCACTTTGTCTATTTTATTATTTAAAATTAATTATTTATTTAAATCATTTCTGCTATTGATCATTTATTATTTGTCATTTATTAATTGATTTAATCCATTATTAACCAATATTATTTTTCTGTCATATTTTAATATGCATTAATGCATTTCGAGCTAGAGTGGAGAATGAGGAGGAGTATAGTCTAGGATTTATTTTATTTTTTTATCCATTTATTATTTGGGTCTGTATTTAATTATTCCTTTATTCTCCTTTATTCCTTGCAAAGCATGTAATAATAAAGGTTTTTCACATGCTTAAATTAAAAATAACACCAAAACTATTTCTATTAATTAATCAAGCCTTTTTCTAATAAAACGGACCAATGTCTATTCTTTTACTCAAAAATCACACAAAATACTTTTATAAACATGCAAGAGGGAACCAATGTTCTCAATTCAATAAATAGCCCGATTTATGAATGTCATTTTCTTGTATTATTATTCTTTCACACCTTTCTTATTTATTGCAAATGATGTAATAAATGATTTTTTGAGCAATAAACTAAAAACTCACCAAATGATTTTATACAAGTTTGAGTGAAATTTTTCTATAATAGAAAGGACCAATGTCCCGATTTTTATCTACGAAATAACATACAAAATTAAGAATTTTTTTTTATAAATACAAAAGATTTTCTATTTAAAATTAATTAACATGATTCTTTTTTAGAAGCCGTATGGGCTTAATCAAAAATATACTCGAAACTCTGCCCTTTATGTAAATATGCATGCGAGGACTAATGTCCTCATTAAAATGGACATTCTAAATTAATTCCTTCATTTATGTATGATTTTATCATTACATTTATTCTTATGTTCTCTAATGCTTTCTATGCCATGCTTTTACAACTTTCAATATTTATGCTTTATGGCTTTCCAATGTGCATGAGTGTGCTTTACTATTCTAAGCATGATAACTCATGTAAGGAAAGAGATAAAATAAATTAATAATTAAAACTCATTTACATAATGGTAACCAAAGGTATAAATAAGAGTGAGGTCCAAAACTATCTCTAGTTTTAGCCTCATAAGGTTAGAACTCACTTTTTTAATATTTTATTGGGTGGTGACCCCATGATACCAACCTTGGGATGCCCAACAAACACCCTTGCAGGTTGATCATCAACAACATATGGGAATAAAACCCTATCTATTGCAGAGCAACCAGCCTTCACGAGTTAAATAAACCTTTATCCGATCTCGACCACTAAAAGTGAGCTTTCGAGAGCAAACCAAATGCCTTTGAGCTTCGGTACATGTCACACTATGAGGAGAGGAAC
This sequence comes from Excoecaria agallocha, assembly GCA_037975025.1. Classification (NCBI taxonomy): domain Eukaryota; kingdom Viridiplantae; phylum Streptophyta; class Magnoliopsida; order Malpighiales; family Euphorbiaceae; genus Excoecaria; species Excoecaria agallocha. Next base: position 12,573,022 of record CM075818.1, read on the forward strand.
TAATCTTTTAATGAAATAGATGGTTGAATACTTCAATCTAACTCTTACTGGTTGAGCTATCGATTGGTATTACGTACTCAAGAGTAAGGTTAAAAAAGATTGGGGTAGAATCACCCATATGTTCCTTAAGCAGTACGACTATAACACTACAATAGATGTCACTTTAAAAGATCTAAAATTGTTGAAATAGAGAGGCGATGAAACTTTCCTAGAGTACCTAACTAGGTAGAGGGATAGGATTTAAGAAATGGAAAGGAAACCTAATACAACATATCATATTTCCATGTTAATTAAAAATGCAATTCATTATTTGAAAGACGGGTTAAAAGCCAAAGGTATCAAAGATAAGGCATCTCTCAAGGATATTGCTATTAACTTATAAGAGAGCATGCTAAGGTTAAGAAGAAAAACAATATTTCAATTTTAATAAGAATCAAAACAACAATACTAATAATGGAAGTGGGAAGACTACTGAAGTCTTAACCACTAATAGGTACTCTTCCAACTTGAGAAAGCCCCCATCTAGGTGTTTGAAAAGGTTACAAAAGGAAGGATAGATCCTGTTAGTGTAAGCCCTAGCCCCAATACATTGTAATAAAACACTTAGTTAATAAAATGAGGCATTTGTTTTATTTTTTGTATACCTGTGCATGTCAATTGATAAAACTATCCAAGAGTGTTGTTTCGGTTTAAGTTATCATGTGTGAGGCACATGGATTGTAAGACCTTGAAACAAATGAGACATCATTCTACATATCCTTAGTCAGTCATTGTTATGGGAATAACAAATGAATTAAGACTAGTATGCTCTCTCTGATCTTATGAGTTCTGTCTTACGGATCATTAGGACAAGAGTGTCAATCAGAGATCATAGATACATGTTAAAGAACATGGTATCTGGATTCGATCCGCTCATGAGAACACTACATGGTACAAGTCATAAGTGTTTCTCATATGCAAGTTTTGTATCGGAGTTCTTAGACCTGAAATCTCTATGAAACTCTTTATGAATTACTGTGTACTTTGACATACACCTAACGTGCTCGTAACAGAGTGACAAGTACGGGTATGATTGGGTATACATTGATTCATGTTAGAGAGCATGAGAGAAGTGAAGGGATTACCCCTCTAAAATAAGAGAGAGAATATTATCGGCCACTTGATCAGTGAACTGAGAAGTGTATGGCCATACCGAGATGAAATAATGAGTAATCATTATTTATTTGAGAGTTCAGTGTCACTGGAATATCAAGAAAGGAATTAATATATATAAGGATGACTAGTTCCATGCCTTATATTAATTCTGATATTTATGGGTAAGGGACTATGCAAAATTGCATTAGGTCACTAAATGCCATATGCATTTTCATTTAATTTGGAATGCTATAATATCTTGCTAGAGAATATATATAGCCTTTGAATTAATTTATTAATTCATTGCCAATATTAAATGGACCTATAGGATCGCACACAAAGCATTGGGCTTAAAATGATTAAATTAAGTATTGGGCATTAATTTGGGTTTTTAATTAAAGTCAAATTAATGTATGTAATGGGTTATAAAATTGCTATTGGGCTTTGGTCCATGAGAGAGAAAAATTCAGCCCACAAGGTTTAATTTCAATTAATTAATTATGTTACATTAATTAAGTTAATTGAGTATTAAAGCCTAAAGGAATTTAAATTAAATTAAATCACTTATTTATTTAAGTAGCCGAAATTCCAAGAGATAATTCAAGGAATTTCGGCACATGGCATTTATTTAAATTAAGTGATTTCATTTATTTAAATGTCTTATGATTTATTTCAAATTTGAATTTAAATTCAAAGGAGTTTAATTCAAGATATATTACTTATCTTTAGGAAGTGAAAGAGTTTGAATTAATTATCTTAGGATAGTTGAATTCAAATCAAAGACTTGCCAAATGATAAGCATATATATTAAATGAAATAAAACCCTAAAAAAAGAGGGAGTTGGCGTAAAAACAAATCCTACACACCTTGTTTTTGCGTGAAGATCATCTCACTCTCTCTTAATTCTTTTGTTCAATTTTTCACAAGGAGAAAGGATTGTTCCTCATTCTCTTGTGTTATTGAGCAGTAATAGCAATCTAAAGAAGTACAAAATCAAGTTTTGTAGCTTCAAACTATAACCCTTACACAATACCGAAAAAGAGATCTAGCAATCTCGATTTTAAGCCGACGGTGCAATTGTGTGTGTGAGAATAGAGGGAGTGGCGCAAAAGGCTATTCCTTGGCATTGGTGATCGAGATCTAAGGCGGACAAAGTCATCTTAGTTGCTGGCCATCACCGAAATCAATATCTAAAAGGCATCTTAACTTGTAAGTTCTACAACCTAAAATTGCATGTTTTCGTTCCTAGTTTTGGATATGTATGGTATGTATGATAAAAATTTTTGTTTTTCCGCTGTGCTATCATGATTATCATACCATGTCATATTCCATCAGTGGTATCAGAGCCTAGACATGCTTATTTTAGTGCTTTAGATGCATGAAAAAATTAATTAAAAATCGTTATTTTGAAAACATGCAAATCTGAAATTTTCTGTTTTGAGTTTTTTGCATTGTTTTAGTGTAAAAACGTTTTTAATTGATTAGATAGGTATTATAATTAATATGACATGTTAATATACTGTCCTAAGATGTTATTAGGTCTGGTAATGGTCGGATTTAATTATTTATACCTGATGGTACATGTTAATTATGAAACTAGGTGCTAGTTGGCATGTAAATTGCTAGTTTAACAACTAGTTTTCAAAATTAAATGTAAAAACGTTTTTGGCATGCTTGTAAGTGATATTTAAAGATTAATTATCAGGTCTGGACATATTTTAAATTTGGTTTTAATTCTGGTCCATGACAATTTAATTGATTAATTTGATAATTGATTAATTTTAAAATCACTTAAAACTATGTCTAGTTTGTGTTTGTTACATGTTTAATCAACATAGTTTGTTTTGTTTTGATTAAAATGGTAAAAACATATTTAGATTAAAATGGTACAGAATATTAAATCAATATTTATGGACTTATTTAGAATATTAAATGACTCATAAAATTGATTTAAATGTTTGTGCATTTCATGGCATTACATAAGCATTAAACAACTAGTTTTGTTGTTTGTTTGTTTTTGCATGAATGCCGTGTGTTATTATATGTGTTCTTCATGATTTTATTTTTAATTAATGTTAGCACATATTATATGTATTTTTAATGCTTATGGGCTGTATGACATAAAATTAAAAATGGCAAAATTGGAAATTATACTAGAGTTGATTTATGGCACAAATCTAACTAGTTTGTGTTTTGGGCTTCTAAGAGAACTTATTCAATAAGAGGATTTAGTCCATTGGGCTTCGACCCAGGCCCATCACAGGGTCTTCTCTTAAAGGTTCAAGTACACAATTTCCATTAATGGGCTTGGCTAAATTGATTAAAATTGGACTTTGTTTGATCCATGAATGCTATGTATATTTATTTGCTTGTTTGGTGTGATGAATGGATATGCATGGTGCATTCATGGGCCCTGGGTTTTTGTAATTAAATATGGCCTGCGTGCCATTATATTTTATTGTAAAAGTTTCATTTATTTCTTAGAATAGAATTTATTTGAAGACTTTGTAAATCAAGATGAAGCCCACCGGAGTGGAGAAGCCCAACTCGAAGATTCTTATGTAATAGTATAGAATCTTAGTTGTAGGTTTTTGGGCCTATGTTTTTCACGCTTTACTTTATGCAATTATATATATATGCATGCTATGTATGGATGACAAAGCGTATGCCATGTAAGCCGTAATAAAATGAATCCCTAAAAATAGTAAGTCACAAAGTTGCCTTCCTAATTCGAAACATGTCAAGGCATCGATCATCGGTCACGTAGACTAGGAGTCCTAGATGCGCCCGATTATCTTTGTGAGGCATGGGTTGTGAATGTAGGTTGGACTTAACATGGAAAGGGATGCCCGGACCTAGGCAACTAATAAATGGGTTGTGCTATAACATCTTAAAGATGTTAGCCCATTTGATCCAAGAGTCATGTACGAGACATGATTGGAGTTTTCCTACCTAAGTAACTTAACTTGTTAGGTGTACAAACTCAGCTTGACTAATAAGTTGTTGTGAAAAGTGGATCTTGGCCCACATTGAATCACTAACGCGAATTATTTAAAGGGATATTAATTCGGTTTGTGGGATCAATAAGACCTTATTTAATCTTGCTAAATTTTATTGTAGATTGAAAATGGCATCTTCAAATAACAATTTCTCATTGCGATCGGTCCTTGAAAAGGACAAATTAAATGGCACCAATTTCATAGACTGGTCTCGAAACTTAAGAATAGTTCTTAAGCAAGAGAAAAAGTCGTATGTTTTGGATGCACCCTTACCTGAAGAACCAGGAAGGAACGCCTCTGCGGTTCAAAAGGAAACTTTTGAGACCAAGAAGAGTGACTCTAATGATGTGACCTGTTTGATGCTAGCCACTATGGTGCCTGAATTGCAAAAGCAATTTATGGACCAAGAGGCCTATGCGATCATGGTGCACCTCAAGGAGATGTTCCAAGAACAAGCTCGTCACGAGAGGTTCGTGACAACAAAGGCTTTAATTTCTTGTAAGATGGCTGAGGGTACTCCTGTTAGTACCCATGTACTCAAGATGAAAGGGTATCTTGATACTCTTGAGAAGCTTGAGGTACAAGTGCCAAAGGAATTGGCCACTGACTTGATCTTAGGATCATTGCCTGCTGCTTATGATCCATTTGTGATGAATTATAACATGCATGCTATGAACAAGTCAGTCATTGAGCTTCATGGGATGCTTAAGAATGCTGAAGAGAACATTCAAAAGACCAATCCCGTTCTAATGGTTCAAAAGGGAATTAAGAAGGGACCCGCTAAGGGAAAGGGAAAGGGAAAGGCAAAACCCAAGTCAAGTGGGAGTGCACCTCAGGCCCAATCCAAGCCCAAGGCGCCAAAACTCAAAGAGAGTGAGAGCACTTGCTTCCATTGCAACAAGATAGGGCATTGGAGGAAGAATTACGCTCTCTTCAAGGAAGAACAAAAGAAAAATGGAGCCAAGGCGTCCAGTTCTGGTATTTTTGTTGTTGAAATTAACCTTTCTATTTCTACCACTTGGGTATTGGATACCGGTTGTGGTTCTCACATTTGTTCAAATGTGCAGGGGCTAAGAAATAGGCGGTTACTTGAAAAGAATGAAGTGGACCTCCGTGTAGGGAATGGAGCACGAGTTGCTGCCATGGAGATAGGCGACTATCACCTCACTTTACCTTCCGGACTTTGTATTGTTTTGAATAATTGTTATTATGTGCCTGCTATGAGCAGAAACATTATTTCAGTTTCATGTTTGGATAATGATGAATTTGATTTTGTTATTAAAAATGGCAATGCTCATATTCGTCGCCAAGGCATTTCTTATGGCAATGCCATGTTGCAAAATGGCCTTTATATCCTTGATTTACAAAACAAAGAGTCGATATACAACATTAATACAAAGAGGGTTAAATCAAACGAATTGAACCCTACTTACTTTTGGCATTATCGTTTAGGACATGCAAACGAAAAACGCATTTCAAGACTCCACAAAACTGGAGTGCTTGGGTCATTCGACTTAGAGTCTTATGACACATGCGAGCCATGTTTGCATGGAAAAATGACAAAGAGTCCTTTTAATAAAAAAGGTGAAAGGACTAATGGCTTATTGGAACTAATACATACCGATGTATGTGGACCTTTAAGTACACATGCTAAAGGTGGTTTTAGCTACTTCGTGACATTCACAGATGACTTCAGTAGATATGGCTATGTCTATCTAATGAAGTACAAGTCTGAAACTTTTGAGAAATTCAAAGAGTTTAAATACGAAGTAGAAAACCAACTTGGCAAAAGTATAAAAGCCATTCGATCAGATCGAGGTGGTGAATACTTAAGCCAAGAGTTTGACAGTCATCTAAAGGAGTGTGGTATTATTTCACAGCTCACTCCTCCTGGAACACCTCAATGGAATGGTGTGTCCGAAAGGAGAAATCGAACTCTGTTGGACATGGTTCGATCTATGATGGGTCAAGCTAATCTTCCTATCTCTTTTTGGGGTTATGCATTAGAAACTGTTGCGTTTCTATTGAACCGTACTCCAACTAAAGCAGTTGAGAAGACACCATACGAGGTATGGACTGGGAAAGAACCCAATATGTCTTTTCTCAAGATTTGGGGCTGTGAAGCACATGTTAAGAAATTAACATCTGACAAACTAGAGTTCAAATCGACTGTCTGCTTGTTTGTGGGTTATCCCAAAGAAACAAAGGGATACTACTTTTACTCACAAGCCGAGAACAAAGTATTTGTTACTCGCAAGGCTGTTTTCTTGGAAAAGGAGTTCCTTCTCAAGAAAGAGAGTGGGAGTAAAGTAGAACTTGGAGAAATTCAAGTGCCACAAGCTCCTATAGAGGTTGAGTTGGAAATAGGATCAAGTTCACAACCAGTTGTGGAATAAGAACCCATTACACAAGTACCTAGAAGGTCTGGTAGGGTACGTCAGGAGATTGAGAGATATGGATTTCTAATCACTGACAGTGACACTATTGAGTTAGTAGATCGTGAGGATCCTACTACCTACCGAGAAGCTATTGAAAGCCCAGACTCGAATAATTGGCAAGAAGCCATGAAATCCGAGATGCAATCGATGTACGATAACCAGGTTTGGACCTTGGTTGATCCACCAGAAGGTGCTAAGGTAATTGAATGCAAGTGGTTATTCAAACTAAAAGCTGATAAGACCTACAAAGGTAGACTAGTAGCAAAAGGTTTTCGACAAACTCATGGTATAGACTATGACGAGACCTTTTCGCCTGTAGTCATGCTCAAGTCCATTAGGATCTTGCTTGCCATAGCTGCATATCATGATTATGAGATATGGCAAATGGATGTCAAAACTGCTTTCCTCAATGGAAATTTACTTGAGGATGTGTATATGACACAGCCTGAAGGTTTTGTCAATCCCAAGCATCCTAAGAAGGTATGCAAGCTTTAAAAATCCATTTATGGATTAAAGCAAGCATCCCGAAGTTGGAATCTTCGTTTTGATGAGCCAGTCAAAGAATTTGACTTCATCAAGAACGAAGATGAGCCTTGTGTGTACAAGAAGGTTAGTGGCAGCATAGTAGTATTTCTGGTCCTATATGTGGACGACATCCTTCTCATTGGGAATGACATTCCAACATTGCAAAAGGTTAAGCAATGGTTGGGAAAATGTTTCTCAATGAAAGACTTAGGTGAAGCCGAGACAATACTTGGTATTCGAATCTATAGAGATAGATCGAATCGGCTTTTGGGACTAAGTCAAGAAAAGTACATAGACAAAGTACTAAAGTGTTTTAGTATGGGAGACTCAAAGAAAGGGTACATACCTTTGGCTTTGGGAGTTCCTTTGACTAAAGAACAGTGCCCTAAAACCAAAGAGGAAAGGGACAACATGAGTAGAATCCCATATGCATCTGCTATTGGATCTATCATGTATGCTATGTTATGTACTAGGTTGGATGTTGCTCATGCACTGAGTATAACCAGTAGGTTTCAGCAAGACCCTGGTGAGAAGCACTGGTCTGCTGTAAAAGGGATCCTTAAGTACCTGCGAAGGACTAAGGATCACTTCTTGGTGTATGGTTGTCAAGAAGAGCTCGTCATACAAGGTTATGCCGACGCTGCTTTTCAGACCAGCACTCAGGATTCTAGATCGCAATCTGGGTTTGTTTTTGTTTTAAACGGTGGTACTGTCAGCTGGAGAAGCTCAAAGCAAGAGATCGTTGCCGACTCAACTACAGAATCTGAGTATATTGCAGCAAGTGAGGCTGCAAAAGAGGCTGTTTGGATTAAAAATTTCATTAATGGATTAGGAGTGGTCCCAACCATCCTAGATCCATTAGAAATTTTCTGTGACAATAACGGGGCCATCGCACAGGACAAGGAGCCCCGGTCACACCAGAAATCCAAACACATACTCAGGAGGTACCACCTGATCAGAGAAATCAATGATCGTGGGGACGTCAAGGTTAGCAAGATAGCAAGTGAAGACAATGTAGCAGATCCTTTGACGAAACAGTTACTTCCAAATCTGCACGAAGCTCGTTTGAGAGCGTTCGGTCTTAGGGCTATGCCCAATTGGGACTAGTGCTAGTGGGAGATTGTTAGTGTAAGCCCTAGCCCCAATACATTGTAATAAAACACTTAGTTAATAAAATGAGGCATTTGTTTTATCTTTTGTATACCTGTGCATGTCAATTGATAAAACTATCCAAGAGTGTTGTTTCGGTTTAAGTTATCATGTGTGAGGCACATGGATTGTAAGACCTTGAAACAAATGAGACATCATTCTAAATATCCCTAGTCAGTCATTGTTATGGGAATAACAAATGAATTAAGACTAGTATGCTCTCTCTGATCTTATGAGTTCTGTCTTACGGATCATTAGGACAAGAGTGTCAATCAGAGATCATAGATACATGTTAAAGAACATGGTATCTGGATTCGATCCGCTCATGAGACACTACATGGTACAAGTCATAAGTGTTTCTCATATGCAAGTTTTGTATCGGAGTTCTTAGACCTGAAATCTCTATGAAACTCTTTATGAATTACTGTGTACTTTGACATACACCTAACGTGCTCATAACAGAGTGACAAGTACGGGTATGATTGGGTATACATTGATTCATGTTAGAGAGCATGAGAGAAGTGAAGGGATTACCCCTCTAAAATAAGAGAGAGAATATTATCGGCCACTTGATCAGTGAACTGAGAAGTGTATGGCCATACCGAGATGAAATAATGAGTAATCATTATTTATCTGAGAGTTCAGTGTCACTGGAATATCAAGAAAGGAATTAATATATATAAGGATGACTAGTTCCATGCCTTATATTAATTCTGATATTTATGGGTAAGGGACTATGCAAAATTGCATTAGGTCACTAAATGCCATATGCATTTTCATTTAATTTGGAATGCTATAATATCTTGCTAGAGAATATATATAGCCTTTGAATTAATTTATTAATTCATTGCCAACATTAAATGGACCTATAGTATCGCACACAAAGCATTGGGCTTAAAATGATTAAATTAAGTATTGGGCATTAATTTGGGCTTTTAATTAAAGTCAAATTAATGTATGTAATGGGTTATAAAATTGCTATTGGGCTTTGGTCCATGAGAGAGAAAAATTCAGCCCATAAGGTTTAATTTCAATTAATTAATTATGTTACATTAATTAAGTTAATTGAGTATTAAAGCCTAAAGGAATTTAAATTAAATTAAATCACTTATTTATTTAATGAAGTAGCCGAAATTCCAAGAGATAATTCAAGGAATTTCGGCACATGGCATTTATTTAAATTAAGTGATTTCATTTATTTAAATGTCTTATGATTTATTTCAAATTTGAATTTAAATTCAAAGGAGTTTAATTCAAGATATATTACTGATCTTTAGGAAGTGAAAGAGTTTGAATTAATTATCTTAGGATAGTTGAATTCAAATCAAAGACTTGCCAAATGATAAGCATATATATTAAATGAAATAAAACCCTAAAAAAAGAGGGAGTTGGCGTAAAAACAAATCCTACACACCTTGTTTTTGCGTGAAGATCATCTCACTCTCTCTTAATTCTTTTGTTCAATTTTTCACAAGGAGAAAGGATTGTTCCTCATTCTCTTGTGTTATTGAGCAGTAATAGCAATCTAAAGAAGTATAAAATCAAGTTTTGTAGCTTCAAACTATAAACCTTACACAATACCGAAAAAGAGATCTAGCAATCTCGATTTTAAGCCGACGGTGCAATTGTGTGTGTGAGAATAGAGGGAGTGGCGCAAAAGGCTATTCCTTGGCATTGGTGATCGAGATCTAAGGCGGACAAAGTCATCTTAGTTGCTGGCCATCACCGAAATCAATATCTAAAAGGCATCTTAACTTGTAAGTTCTACAACCTAAAATTGCATGTTTTCGTTCCTAGTTTTGGATATGTATGGTATGTATGATAAAAATTTTTGTTTTTCCGCTGTGCTATCATGATTATCATACCATGTCATATTCCATCAGATCCAACCATTGCCATCTAGATCTACTAGAAATCAAAGTCTTCTAGGACGTAGAGCTTATATGTATTGTGAGTATCAACAACACACTAGACATGAAACTGACTATTGTAAAACTTTTAGAGATAAGATTTTAGAACTTATTGATACCAAATAGATTAATGATCCTGAAAAAATAAATAAAGGTCAAGGTGCTTACTCCAATGTACTATCGTCAGTTTTCATAGTGACTCAAGTTTGTCGAAATTGTATGTACTTTAATATCTTTACGAGAATGAACACTTACCAATAATAAGGAAAGTGAATGAGGAGGTTATTGATGAAGTAGAAGCTAAGGTCAATATGGCTGACATTTAGGATACTGAAAGTGAAAGTGTGAGTGAACTAAATAGGAATAGTTTAGGAAATAAGAAAGTTGTTAGAGATATATAGGTTGATTCAAAAAGGGAATCCAAAGATACTATGATTGAGAGTCTTTAGAATAAGGGAGTAGATATTGTTACTCGAAGTAAAAGAGTTGTTCCCATAAATAATGATATCTAAGAACTTATATCTCCAAAATTGAAAAGGACAAATAAAAGGATGATAGTATCCCTAAGCAATTATAAAAAACCCTAACTCATATTTTGGTTTGAGATCTTTTGATGGAATCTTTAGCTCATATGTGAAAAGTAGTTGAAGCATTTTACAAAGCCACCATATCAATTATTTTTGCTCCTTCCTAGTTAATAAAGATAATTTAAGGAGAGTAAAAAAGTAATGACTTTCTCGGGTAATGATTTTCCAACTGAGGGATGCCAACACAATTGTCCTTTGCTCATTAAGGCTTAGGTAAATTGAATGCATAAAATTATGTTATGGTGGTTGACAAATCCTCCATTAATGTTTGCCCTTTTAAAGTTATGGCCTCCTATAGGATCGATGATTCAATGGTTAGCAAGTCTAATTTGACCATTATGGCTTGTGACAACATAAAAAGACAATCATATGGTACTTTTAAAGCCAAGGTCGGAATTGGTTAGAAAAGCCAAGGTTAAAAGATATACCTACTAACTTCTCTATACTTTTGGGTAGACCATAGTTTCACAAGCTTGGTGGGGTTCCCTCTATACTCCATCAAATTATTAAGATCCCTTATAATGGAGATGTCGTTACCATCTATGCTATAAAGAAAAACATTGTCTTTCCTTTCAAATTTGTTGATCAACCTTTCAATAGCTTCCACATTGCTGAAATTCTTTTTTATAAAGGAGATGATAATCCTAAGATTATTAATATGTTAAAGAAGATGAATTTATTGGCTAAAAGTTACATCTCAATTTGATGATAATCAAATCGTGCATAAAATTTTTAAGAATTCTATTCTAGTGTTTATATTTCAACTTAACTCCACTATAATGTGTAAGATTCAATCAAGGATAGCAAGCCTAACGTATGAGGAGTTTAAAATGTTCAAGTTCTAAAGAAGTTCCAAGAAGTTAGGGTATTATTCTATAAAGTTAGGGTATTATTCTATAAAATCTATTTGAGAAGCTTCTTATACATATCCATCATAAGCCTCTTTTAATGCATAAAAAAGATTTTACATGCATTAAAATATGTTTAAAAAATGGTTTTCTATTGTGATAGAAAAGGTGTCAAAATTCTATTAGAAGGGTCACTAAAAAATGTTTTTAAAATGGCTTTGGAAAAGGTTTTTGTCTAGTCACAACAAAAGATTTGCTTTTGTGTTAACAAAATAAACTAATTTAATGTAATAGAACAAATTGATCTAGTCTAATGGAATAAGGCTGTCAGATTTTAACTAAATGATAAAATAACAGCTAGTTTTGCATTTAACTGATATATCTTGTTCCTAACAACTAGTTTGGGTCTCAAATTATTACATTGAATTTTTGGCTATAAATATGAGTTTTTTTTATTCTTGAAGGTTTAAAAAAGTTGGAAAATCATTTTATCTCTTGAGATACAAGCTTTCACTTCATTTAAGCAATTTTTCACATATTTGCACTTCATACATTATCATTTCCCTCAAATCAATTATAGTATTGTGTTGTAATTATTTTATGAGTAATATTTTGTAAAAGATTATGAAAATGATTAGCTAAAACTTTAGGAATTTCCAGAAGCATTTTACATCTTTTACTTGGAAAAAAGACTATAGGTATAATATACTAGGCTTATTCATTGGCTTCAACTCTTACCCATCAAAAGAGATCTTAATCGAGAGAAAATCTCAAAGTAGTGTCTTAAGGAATGGAGGTAGGCAATAAGGCTGAACCATTATAAATTGATTATGTTGATATTTTTCTTCTCCCTACTTCTCTATTATGTTTCCAAAATCAATTTTAGAGGTTTTTGTTTTAATAAAGCAATTTTTGTTTTAAAAAATTATTTATAAAAAACAAATTTTGCAAGCAAAACATAATTTATGCAAGAACATATGTTTTTTGCAAAGATATTTGATGAAAACAAAGATTTGCATATGTTTTACATATATAAATTGCATATCTCACATATTCTGCTAAAATAGAAACATAGGTATAACACTTCTATTCTACCTTAACAAAACTTAGCCGAAATTTTATGACACCCAATTCATCCCCCATCTTATATGTCAATGGGACTAACAACACTATCTTTTTTTATGCTAGCTTAGGAAAAAAATCTCAAGGGGTCCCAAAAGCTATTAAGATCTAAGGCCAAAAGAGTATAAAATGGACTAGGATATGTCTCTGATGATTGTGAGAACCAGAATACAATGATTGTAAGAATTCCTAAATTGGATGAATTCTTCACTTCTACTTCAAAAGATGTGAAATATACTGGTGAGCCAGAGCCTATGTTGTTTAAAGGAAGGTTAAGTGATAATTTTGAAGTACAATTATGTTTTTAGGTAGTTTTAAGTTTGTTTTGTAGTATTATTATTGTTATTTTGCTTGATTTTATCATTAAAGTTTAAGTGTTTGAGTTTTAAGTAAATCAGTTTAATTTTTGGTTGCTTTGTAGGTTCATCTGTTAAAAAAAGCTTAAATCAACCGAGCAAGGACTAAGGAGATCCCCATCGGGTTCTTTAGTGGTTTTTCTCATTTCAGTCCAGTGGCTTAGAACTCGATAGGGATAAAATCATCCCCATCGGGTTCCTTTAAAGATGCAGTCTAGAGATAAAGGACCTGACAAAGACACAAAGATATCCCTACCAAGTCACTCTAGCTCCCAAGAAAAAATTAATCAACTCGACAAGGACACAAGGGCATCCCCACCAAACACCTAAGTTCCTAGTTAATTTTAATTAACTCAGTAGGGACACACAGGCATCCCTACCTAGTTTTTTATGTAGAATTTATTATTTAAGAAGTTATCTATAGATTAAAGAGTTTGGGTAGCGGCTGGAATTCTAGGAAATTAGGCATTTAAGTGTCCTTAAGTCAAAATTTAATAGTTAGATAGTTTTTAATCTTAGAATGGACCTAGTTTTTACTTTTTTTTTTTAATTTTTGATTAGTAAGTAGAAGCTATAAGTGTTTTTTAAGCTTGTTTCCTCTACTGTTCTTGAATACATCAAGATAATGTTTGAAACTTTATGAGTATAGTATATTATTTTTCCATTCCTTCATTCATTTCGATCATGAACAATGAGTAGTTCTCTACTTTTGCTAAGGAAAACTTGAACCCTCATTCTTTTACTGTAATGACTCTTAATTGTGCTTATTTTTAATGCAAGCTATTATTTCTTAATTCCTATGCTAAATTCTATCTTTTATTATGATTTGATTGATGTTTAATGCTTCAAATACAAGATTGAATGTTAGTTTAAGTTCTTAATCAATGATATGTATGTTCTTAATCTACTTTATTCGTGTCAATTTATTGTTGTGTTCTGAAAATTGAGACAAGAGTTCATTGTTCATGAGTTGATTAGCTTTAACAAATTGAATTAAGAATAAGTTAAGGTTAGGTGTTTTGAGAGAGGATTTAACCAAAGTTTAGGAGATTAAAAACTAAATTTGTATGTTAGGTATTGGATCATTCTTAATTGGAGGATCTAATATTCTAGAATGATATTTTATTAAAAATTATGTTTTTAATTAGTTTTCCATAACAACTTATATTATTTTGGAATTGAGTCATTATGAGTAAGAGCTAAGGTGGATAGTCCCTTAGTAGAAGTGTTTTAGTTATTGATTTCCTTTATCACTTTAATTTTGCTTGGTGCTTAATTAATTTTAGTTCAATCTTAGTTTTTAATTTGCTTAATTATTTAATTTAGCTTAGTTAAATACATAATTACCTTCTAAAACTTGGGAAAGTCTTTATCAAATCATTTGTTTCAAAATCTAAAATACTCAATCTCTTAGGTACGATATTAAAAGGTCTTAATCTTATTTTTCTATATTACTAGCCGATCTGGTACACTTGCTAGACATCGATCAAGTTTTTTACGCCGTTGCTAGTGATTGGCATTTATTTTAGATTTTGCAATGAATTTTGTGTGCTACTCTTATTTTTATTATTACTTTTTAATCTTTTATTTATTTATTCTTTTATTCTTTTTAGGTGTCAATAGTTTATGGTAAGAGATGACCCATTATCATTGACCTTAAGATTGAGAGGACATTGCGTAGAAGGAGGAGATAATAAAAAAAGGCATGAAACCGTAAGATATTCTACGAGATGACCCACCTCTCAATAATCAACTACCACTGCTAGTTTGGCAAGTCAATCAGAATTAGATATAACACAATCTCAATCAAGTCCAAGGGAATAGGATGAGACCAAGGACTATTAGGGATTATGCCACTCTTAGGTGCAATGAGGAGAATAGAACTATTGTGCTAACTTAAAATAATCATTTTGAGCTAAAATTGGCCACTATCATAATGGTACACAAGAATCAGTTTTTGGGATCAGAGATTGAGGACCCAACTCAGCATTTGGATATTTTCCTAGAGATAAGTGATATAGTTCAAATTCTAAATGTATAGATGGATGCTATCCAACTGAAGTTATTCCTATTTTCACTCATCGATAAGGCACAAGACTGGTTGTAAATGTTACTAAGCAATCTATAAGGTCCTGGGAGCAGATGCCAAAAAAGTTCTTAGTGAGATTCTTTCCACCAACTAAGATGGCCACCATTAGGAATAACATATACAATTTCCAACAGCTGTATAAAGAACCATTTCATGAGGCTTGGGAGAGGTTTAGGAGACTTTTGTAGAGTTTGTCCTCACCATGATATTGCTATGCATTAGTTGATGTTTACCTTTTATGCAAGTGTCAATCACTCAACACGATCTCTTCGGATGGAAGTTTCATGAACAAGATAGCGGAAGAAGCTTTTTGCTTTTAGATGGGATGGCGACTAATGAAGCTCAATGGGCCAATACAAGAACTGCATAGAAAAAGCAGGGAGTGCACAATATAGATGAGATGGCAACGTTGAGGGCTCAAATAAAGCTGTTGAAGAAGGAATTGAGTGCACTAAAGGTGCAAAATGTATAAGCCCTATCTCAAGGATATGATACTTATAAAGGCAGACATGATATGTCAAAAAACAAGGTTAGAGATGCTAGAAGTCAAGTGATTGAAGATATTAATGTTGTAAACCCATATAGTAATACCTATAATCCTGATTGGAGGAACCATCCCAATTTTTCTTGGAGAGAGGGGAATCGTGCATCCACTTCTAACACTCAACCTAGAGCCTCCTACAACCAAAATATGGCCCACCATACCAATAACCACTAAACTTATCAAACACTAGCCCAAACACACTTTCCATCAACCTAATAAGCTCTACACCAGAACCAACCTCTACTATACCAACCACCTGAATTTCAGCCAAAACCCTAACCTCTACAAGAGAGAAAACCTAGTCTAGAGGAGATATTTGCCACCTTCATAACTATCCAATCCACATTTATGGCAAGTCAAGATGCTGGATGGAAATCTCAAAATTTGTAGATAAGGAATCAAGATGCATCAATTAGAAATTTGGAAACTCAAGTTGGATAACTTGCTAATTCACTCTTTAACAAAACTTGTGGTACAATTCCATCCAATGTGGACTACAATCCAAAGAAGGAGGCAAAAACTATCACTTTGAGGAGGCGAAAAAGAGGTAAAAGAGTCTGAAAAAGGTAAACTTTCTTTAAAAATGGTGGAACTGACAATGGAGGTAGGTATTTCTAAACCTAATATTGTTAGTGATATACCAAAAATGGTTGATAAAGGTAAAGGTGTGGAAAAATTAGGTTTGACTAATATTGATGAATCTAAGTTACCTTACCCTTCTCTAGTTAAGAAAGATAAGCAAAATGAACAATTAGCTAGATTCCTTGACATGTTTGAAAAGTTACATGTAAATTTGCCTTTTGCTAAAGCTTTATTACATAGGCCAAAATGTGCAAAATTTATGAAAAAGCTTTGTTCGAATGTGAAAAAGTTAGAAGGTATGAGCATAGTGCAATTATCTGAGAATTGTAATGCAATCTTGATGAATAAAATTCCTAAAAAACTAGAAGATCCAGGGAGTTTCACTTTGCCATGTAAGTAAGAAGGGAATTTTATTGGTCATACTCTGTGTGATTTGGATGCTAATATAAATTTGATTCCTTATTTCATTTGTAGAAAATTGAATTTGGGAGACATTAAGGAAACTAAAATAACACTATAATTGGCGAATAGGTCTATGAAGAGACCCAAGGGAATAATTGAAGATCTTTTTGTTAAAGTGGGAAACTTCATCTTCTCTGTAGATTTTGTTATGATAGATATGAAGGAAGATAAGAAAGTGCCATTGATTATTGGAAGACCTTTCTTAAACACCGCAAAGGCTTTAATAGATGTTCATGGACAAACGATTACATTAAGATTTAATGATAAAGAGATGGTGTTTAATATCAATAAGGTGATGCAAAAGAGTCCATTTTCTTCATTAATGGTATCCAAAAATGCATAGAGGAAACTTAAGACGAGATTATTTTGGAAGATGCAATCCAAAACTATTTAATGCATTCTAAGGACAAGGATAGCACAAATGAGAAGGAGGCAGAGCTGGTGATTGAGTTAGATGAAAAATATAGGGGAGTAAAGGAGGAAAGTACTTCCCCTCTGAAGGAAGAAAAGAATTCTAAACTCAAAACTTTACCATCTCAATTGAAATATATGTTGTGACACATGCCAGAGCCATGCTCATTTCTAGTTAGGTTATCAGAGGCTCACTTTTAAGATCTAAGACCGGACAAGGCTCACTATAACTCAAAATTTGGTTACTTCATAATAGAAATGGATTTTAGCCCAATTTATTTTTGGTAGTCAACTCTTGAAGGCATCAACTATGGGCTCAAAGAGGCAAGTATCATAGAGTTGCCACCCAACAGAATGTTGGGTGGTGACTCTTGATCTTTTGATGCCTAAACAAAGATTGGTGTTTGGGGCATCACTCTTACTTGGCACTTCAATCATGTGTTGTTTTATAATTAGGTCTTAAATATTAATCCACTCTCCTCCCTCACACGATGCATTACGATTAAATAAACATGCTAATCAAATTAAATAAGCTATAAATAAAGCGAGAAATGAACAAATAATTCAACTACTTAAGCTATTACAAAAGAAAATCGTCCAACTATCAAAATAAAATGGCATACATAAATCGAAACATTTATTGGGTCGGGAACATCGGTTCCCTTATGCATATTTTACAAAAAAAAAAACTATTTTTATTATTGTGTGATATTTTGATTGAAAATTGGATATTGGTTTATTTTATTAAGAAAAAGTCCAAATTAATTAATAGAAAATGATTTTAAGTGAGTTTTCCATTTAAGCATGTAAGGAAAAAAAATGGCTTTATTACTACCTATTACATCCCCAAAATAAATACATTTAAAATTAACAACAAACAAAAATTAAAATACAAAATAAAATAAATCTACGTGCAAAATAAAAATAAAGTTGAGAAGAGGAAAAAATGTGAACAACTAAGGGGTTATGACTCCTAAACCAAGATTATTCCTTGGGATACTCCAGTTGCTTACACAAACCATAAAAAATCGATCAATTAGCATTTTCAAAGGAGTATGCAATAATAAAAAAAGTTAAAATATTATAATGAATAATATAAAAAATTAAACATGCACACAAGAATAAAAATACTTATAGAAAAGCTTAGAAAAAGGATTAAAAACCAAACATCGAGAAAAGGACATAAAAGACAATAAAATAAATATAAAATAAATTAAACTAAGCATAAATCTGGCCATGAATGCCCCTGGAAGATGATGGATGCCCGTGACCAGGAGAGGGACAGGATGAGAAGGAAACACCACATTCTTTCATCTGTCGTGTTGATAGACTATCGTCTTTGGTGCTTTCTTCCCCTCTGTCACTCAAGGGATAGATGCAGAAAGTAGAATTTGAATAGAAAACTTATCAAGACCTAAATAAACCCTATATATGTAATTATATAAACCTAAAGCATGTTGAATCTAAAGTAATAGTCATAAATCATAAAGATACAAAACATCTTGAAAAACAAGGTACAAAACATACATTCATAGAGGAAATCATATTCTAGCATGTCATCCTAGCAGATCAACAGATTCATATCATCATGGAATTCCTAAGAACATCTAAATCTAGATAAATAACACAAAAAAACATAAATATAATACCATTATATAGCATGCATAACATAAGAGTGAATCTAAAGAGAGAATGAGGAGAACCTAAAATATTACCCTCCAAAGATATGTTGATTCTATAAATTTTGAAGCCTAGATCTCACCTTCGATCCTTGATTCCTTGTGTTAAAAAAAAAAAGATTTTTTGGTGTTTTTTTTAGTTGAAGAAGATTTGAACATTTTGTGTTTTGAGAGGAGAAAATAATTTTTTTATCTCTCAGGAAAACCTAGTTCTCTTTTCTTTTCTTTTTAAAAAGCTCTCTTCTCCTAAAAAAAACCCTAATTTTTGTGATTTATACCTCAAGAGGAGTTGGAATGGAATCACATTCTAACTCTAACTCTTCAGGTATAGAAGGATTTAAATCCCCTTAAATCTAGGCCAATCCCAAAATCATTATCTTTCGATTTTTTTTTAAAACTAAAAAATGTGGGAATTCTATAAATGCACCCAAAGATGGGCATCCCTCATGTCAAATAGCCATCCTAGACAAGAGGGAAGTGGTCACAAACGATCATCCCTCACATGACAAACAATCATCTGTCATGGCTAAGGGCTAGAATTAAGGTTTTTTTATGCTATTTTGTTAAAACATCTAAAAACACTTGGAAAATCATAAAGTTTTAATAAAAAATAGCGAAAAAACTAGACTGGAGCTTCAAGATCCATGTACTTTGTCAGAAATATATTGTCTCCTCATCATCAGGTAATTTTGATCTAGACTGGCTCAGATCATGGTGTTTATATGGGTTTTTAAGGGATAATACAAAACTTGTAATTATTTCTTCTCATTTGATAGGTTTGGAGGAAGAGGTGCTCATTGTAGTGTTGAAGAAACACAAGGGAGCCATTGGATGAGAAACTTCAGACCTCAAAGGAATTAGCCCTAATTTTTAGACACACCAAATTCCTATAGAGAGTGATTTTAAACCTGTGGTGTAGCCCTAACATCAACTAAACCTAGCTATGTAATAGGTTTTAAAGAAGGAGATACTCAAATTGCTTAATGTAGGTATCATCTATCCTATTTCTAATAATAGTTGGGTTAGTCCAATTCAATGTGTGCTTAAAATGGGAGGGATAACTATAGTGACTAATGAAAATAATGAACTCATTCCAACACATACAGTTACGGGTTAGAGAGTGTGTATTGACTATAGGGGATTGAATAATGCTATTAGGAAGGACCATTTCTTGTTGCCTTTTATTGACCAAATGCTAGAGAGATTAACAAGAAATAGATTTTATTATTTTTTGGATGGTTATTCGGGTTACATGCAAATACCTATAGCCCTTGAGGATAAAAAAGGACACTTTTACATGTCCATATGGTACCTTTGCTTATAGGCAAATGCCTTTTGGTCTTTGTAATGTGCCAGCCACATTCCAAAGATGTATGATGGCCATATTTCATGATTTTATTAAGAAATACATGGAAGTTTTCCTGGATGATTTTACCTTAAATAGGTATAATTTTGAAAGTTGTCTAGCCAATCTTGCTTTAGTATTAGAGAGATGTGAAAAGACTAACCTTGTTCTTAATTAGGAAAATTGTCATTTTATGGTGAAAGAAGAAATAGTCTTTAGGTATAAAATTTCTGAAAAATGGATTAAGGTTTATAAAACCAAAGTTGATTCCATTGATAAATTCCCTACCCTTACTAGTATCAACGGTATTAGGATTTTTTTTTTGTCATGTCGGATTTTATTGCTGGTTCATTAAGGATTTTTCTAAGATTGCAAAACTACTTTCCAATTTATTGATTAAAGATGTTGCATTTAACTTTGATGATGAGTGTTTGTAGGCTTTCATTTTATTGAAGCAAAAGTTAATTTTAGCACAAGTAATTACTTCACTGGCCTGGAATTTACCATTCGAAATTATGTTTGATGCGAGTGATTATGTAGTGGGGGCAATTTTGGGTCAAAGAAAATAGAAGATTTTGTATACCATATACTATACCAGTCACACACTCATAGGTGCAAAAGGTTAGTGTAAGTCCTAGCCCCAATACATTGTTATAAAGCATTTAATTTAATAAATGAGGCATTTGTTTTATCTATTGTATTCCTGTGCATATCAATTGATAAAACTATTCAAGAATATTGTTTCAGTTTAAGTTATCATGTGTGAGGCACATGGTTGTAAGACCTTGAAACAAATGAAACTTCATTCTAAATATCCCTAGTCAGTCATTGTTATGGAAATAACAAATGAATTAAGACTAGTATGCTCTCTTTGATAAGATGAGTTCTGTCTTACAGATCATAAGGACAAGAGTGTCAATCAGAGATTATAGATACATGTTTAGAACATGGTATCTGGATTCGATCCATTCATGAGAACACTACATGGTATAAGTCATAAGTATTTCTTATGTACAAGTTTTGCATCAGAGTTCTTAGACCTAAAATCTCTATGAAACTCTTTATGAATTACTATATATTATAACATACACCTAACGTGCTTGTAACAGGGTGGCAAGTAGGGTATGCTTGGGTATGCACTAATCCATGTTAAAGAGCATGAGAGAAGTGAAGGGATTACCCCTCTCGATAAGAGAGAAAATATCATCGGCCACTTGATCAGTGAACTGAGAAGTGTATGGCCATACCGAGATGAAATAATGAGTAATCATTATTTATCTGAGAGTTCAATGTCATTGGAATATCAAGAAAGGAATTAATATATATAAGGATAACTAATTCCATGCCTTATATTAATTCTGATATTTAAGGGTAAGGAACTATGCAAAATTGCATTAGGTCACCAAATGCCATTTGCATTTTCATTTAATTTGGAATGCTATAATATCTTGCTAGAGAGTATATATAGCCTTTGAATTAATTTATTAATTCATTGCCAATATTAAATAGACCTATAGAATCGCACACAAAGCATTGCGCTTAAAATATTTAAATAGTATATTAGGCATTAATTTGGGCTTTTATTTAAACTCAAATTAATGTGGATAATGGGTATTAAAATTGCTAAATGGACCTTGTCCCAAGAGAGATGGATTTGCAGCATTAGTAGGTTTAATATCAATTAATTAATTATCTTGTATTAATTAAGTTAATTGAGTATTAAATCCTAAATAATATTTGAATCAAAATAAATTACTTAAATGGGAGATAATGTGACCAAAAATTCAAGGAATAATCCTAGTGAATTTCGGCAATCACTAATCCCTAATGAAGTAGTTAATTTTGATTAAATGACTAATGCTAATTTAAATCAATTTTAATTTGAAAAAACCTAATAGAATTTAAATTAATTTAAATCACTTAATTAGGAAGTGATGGAGGCTGAAAATATTCCTAATTGCAAGGGAATTTCGGCATTACCTCTTTCCTAAATTGATGGTATAAATTAATTAATTCTAGTTTTTAACCTAAGTGACAAATATCTCTCTTTGTGCCGCCACTCTCAAAAGAAAGGATTTTTCCTTCATCTCTTGTGTTCTTGGGCAGCAATAGCTAATTAAAAGAAGAACAAGATCAGATCTTGTTGCTTCAATCCATTACCATTGCCAATTATTTACACATAGAGCTAGCACTCTTGATTTTAAACCTTCTTTGCAATTGTATGTGTGTAATAGAGAGGAGTTGCGTAAAGGCAGTTCCTTTTGGCATTGGTGATCAAGATCTAAGGCGAATAGATCCATCTTAGTTGCTGGTCATCATCAAAATCAAGTTTTAAAAGGCATCTAAGGTTGTAAGTTTTTAAAAACCCTAAAATTGTATGTTTTCGATTCTTGTTTATGGATTGCATGGTATGTATGATCAATTTTATTATTTTTTCGTTGTGTGATCATCATATATATATGCCATGTCATTTTCCTTCAGTGGTATCATAGACTAAACATGCTTATTCTAGTTCTTTAGATGGATGAAATAATTATTCAAAAATCATTCGTTTAAAAATAATCAATGTTGAAATTTTCTATTTTGAGTTTTTTTGCATTGTTTTAGTGTAAAAATGATTTTAAATGATTAGATAGGTATTATAATTATTATGACATGTTAATATACTGTCCTAAGATGTTCTTAAAGCTGTTCATGGTCGGATTTAATTATAAATACCTGATGGTACATGTTAATCTTGAAACTAGGTGCTAGTTAACATGATAAGTGTTTGTTTAACAACTAGTTTTCAAAATTAAATGTAAAAATGATTTTGGCATGTTTGTAAGTGATTTTTAAAGATTAAATATTAGGTCTAGACATATTTTAAATTTGAATTTAATTCTGGTCCATGATAATTTAATTAATTAATTTTAAAATCACTTAAAGCTATGACTAGTTTGTGTTTGTTGCATGTTTAATCGACATTGTTTGTTTTGTTTTGATTAAAATGGCAAAAACATATTTAGATCAGATCAGTATAGAACATTAACTCAATGTTTATGACCTTATTTAAATTATTAAATGACTCATAAAATTGTTTTTAGTGTTTGTACATTTTTGTGGCATAATATGAGCATTAAACAACTAGTTTCATTGTTGTTTGTTTATTTTAGTATGAATGCCATGTATGATATATGTTCTTCATGATTTTAATGTTTTAATTCATGCTGGTATATATTATATGTATTTTTTAATGTTTATGGGATGTATGACATAAAATTAAAAATGGCAAAAATTGAAAATTATACTAGAGTTGATTTGTGGCACAAATCTAACTAGTTTGTGTTTTGGGCTTTTAAGAGAACTTATTCAATAAGAGGATTTAGTCCATTGGACTTCGGCCCAGGCCCATCATGGGGTCTCCTCTTAAAAGTTCAAGTACACAATTTTCATTAATAGGTTTGGCTAAATTAATTAAAATTGGATTTTATTTGATCCATAAATGTTATGTATATTTATTTGCTTGTTTGGTGTGATGAATAGATATGCATGGTGCATTTATGGGCCCTGGGTTTTGTAATTAAATATGGCCTACGAGGCATTATGTATTATTGTAAAATTTTCATTTATTTCTTAGAGTAGAATTTATTTGAAGACTTTGCAAATCAAGACGAAGCCCACCGGAGTGGAGAAGCCCAACTTGAAGATTCTTATGTAATAGTATAGAATCTTAGTTGTAGGTTTTTTGGCCCATGTTTGTCACGCTTTACTTTATGCAAATATATATATATATATATATATATACATGCTATGAATGGATGACAAAGCGTATGCCATGTAAGCTGTAATAAAATGAATCACTAAAATAGTAAGTCATAAAGTTGCCTTCCTAATTCGAAACATATCAAGGCATCGATCATCGATCACGTAGACTAGAAGTCCTAGATGTGCCCGATTAACTTTGTGAGGTATGGGTTATGAATGTAGGTTAGACTTAACATGGAAAGGGATGCCTGGACCTAGGCAACTAATAAATGGGTTTGTGCTATAACATCTTAAGATGTTAGCCCATTTGATCCAAGAGTCATGTACGAGACATGATTGGACTTTTCCTACCTAAGTAATTTAACTTGTTAGGTGTACAAGCTCAGCTTGACTAGTAAGTTGTTGTGAAAAGTGGATCTTGGCCCACATTAAATCACTAACGCGAATTATTTAAAGGGATATTAATTTGGTTTGTGGGATTATAAATAAGACCCCATTTAATCTTGCTAAGTTTTATTATAGATTGAAAATGGCTCCTTCAAACAACAAATTTTCATTGTGATCGGTCCTGAAAAAGGACAAATTGAATTGCACCAATTTTATAGATGGGTCTCAAAACTTAAGAATAGTTCTTAAGCAAGAGAAAAAGTCATATGTTTTGGATGCACCCTTGCCTGAAGAACCTGGTAAGAATGCCTTTGCGGTTCAAAAGGAAACTTTTGAGACCAAGAAGAGCAACTCTAATGATGTGACCTATTTGATGTTGGCCACTATGGTGCCTAACTTGCAAAAGCAATTAATGGATCAAGAGGCTTATGCGATCATGGTGCACCTTAAGGAGATGTTCCAAGAGCAAGCTCATCATGAGAGGTTCGTGATATTAAAGGCCTTAATTTCTTGTAAGATGGTTGTGGGTACTCCTGTTAGTACCCATGTACTCAAGATGAAAGGGTATCTTGATACTCTTGAGATACAAGTCCTGAAGGAATTGGCCACTGACTTGATCTTAGGTTCATTGATTGATGATTATGATCTATTTGTTACGAATTATAACATGTATGCAATGAACAAGATAGTCACCGAGCTTCATGGGATGCTTAAGAATGCTGAAGAGAACATTCGAAAGACCAATCCCATACTTATGGTTTAAGGGGGCATTAAGAAGGGGCCCGCTAAAGGAAAGGGAAAGGGAAAGGAAAAACCCAAGTATGACCTGGCTTGGCTCAAGTCAAATGGGAGTGCACCTCAGGCCCAATCCAAACCCAAGGCGCAAAAGCTCAAGGAGAGCAAGCACACATGCTTCCATTGCAACAAGATAGGGCATTAGAGGAGAAATTGCACTCTTTTCAAGGAATAACAAAAGAAGAATGGAGCCAAGGCATCCAGTTCTGGTATTTTTGTTGTTGAAATTAACCTTTCTATTTCTACCACTTGGGTATTGGATACTGGTTGTGGTTCTCACATTTGTTCAAATATACAGGGGCTAAGAAATAGGCGGTTACTTGGAAAGAATGAAGTGGACCTCCATGTAAGGAATGGAGTGTGAGTTTCTGCCATAGAGATAGGCAACTATCAACTCACTTTACCTTTCAGAATTTGTTTAGTATTGAAAAATTGTTATTATGCGCCTGCTATGAGCAGAAACATTATTTCAGTTTCTTGTTTGGATTTGGATGGATTTTATTTTGTTATTAAAAATGGCAATGTTCATATTCATTGCCAAGGCATTTCATATGAAAATGTCATGTTGCAAAATGGCCTTTATATCCTTAATCTACAAAACAAAGAGTCCATATACAACATTAATACAAAGAGGGTTAAATCAAATGAATTGAACCCTACTTACTTCTAGCATTGTCATTTAGGGCATGCAAATGAAAAATGCATTTCAAGACTCTACAAATCTGGAGTGCTTAGGTCATTCAACTTAGAATCTTATGACACATGCGAGCCATGTTTGCATGAAAAAATGACAAAGAGTCCTTTTTAACAAGAAAAGTGAGAGGACTAATGACTTGTTGAAGCTAATACATACCGATGTATATGGACCATTAAGTACACAAGCTAGAGGTGGTTTTAGCTACTTCGTGACATTCATAGATGACTTCAATAGATATGGCTACATCTATCTAATGAAGTACAAGTCTGAAACTTTTGAGAAATTCAAAGAGTTTAAGAACAAACTAGAGAAACAACTTGGCAAAAGCATAAAAGCCATTCGATCAGATCGAGGTGGCGAATACTTAAGCCAAGAGTTTGACAATCATCTGAAGGAGTGTGGAATCATTTCACAGCTCACTCCTCCTGGAATGCCACAATGGAATGGTGTATCCAAAAGGAGAAATCGAACTCTATTGGACATGGTTCGATCAATGATGAGTCAAGCAAATCTTCCTGACTTTTTTTGGGGTTATGCATTAGAAACTGCTACGTTTCTACTAAATCGTACTCCAACTAAAGCAGTTGAGAAAACACCATATGAAGTATGGACTGGAAAAGAACCCAATATGTCATTTCTCAGGATTTGGGGCTATGAAGCACATGTTAAGAAATTAACATCTGATAAACTAGAGTCCAAATCTGTTGTCTGCTTGTTTGTGGGTTATCTCAAAGAAACAAAGGGATACTACTTTTACTCATAAGCCGAGAACAAAGTGTTTGTTGCTCGCAAGGCTATTTTCTTGGAAAAGGAGTTCCTTTTCAAGAAAGATAATGGGAGTAAAGTATAACTTGGAGAAATTCAAGTGCCATAAACTCCTATAGAGGATGAGTTGGAAATGGGATCAAGTTCACAACCAGTTGTGGAAGAGGAACCCATTACATAAGAACCTAGAAGGTCTGGTAGGGTACGTCAGGAGATTGAGAGATACAGATTTCTAATCACTAATAGTGACACTATTGAGTTAGTAGATCGAGAGGATCCTAATACCTACCGAGAAGCTATTGAGAGCCCAGACTCAAAAAATTGGCTTGAAACCATAAAATTCGAGATACAATCAATGTACGATAACCAAGTTTGGACCTTGGTTGATCCATCGAAAGGTGCTAAGGTAATTAAATGCAAGTGGTTATTTAAACTCAAAGATGATAAGACCTACAAAGGTAGACTAGTAGCAAAAGGTTTTGGACAAACTCATGGTGTAGACTATGATGAAACCTTTTCACCTGTAGTCATGCTCAAGTCCATTAGGATCTTGCTTGCCATAGCTACATATCATGATTATGAGATATGGCAAATGGATGTCAAAACTGCTTTCCTCAATGAAAAATTTACTTAAGGATGTGTATATGACACAGCCTGAGGGTTTTGTCAAACCCAAGCATCCTAAGAACATTTGTAAGCTTCAAAAATCCATTTATAGATTAAAGCAAGCATCTCAAAGTTAGAATATTCATTTTGATGAGGCAGTCAAAGAATTTGACTTCGTCAAGAACGAAGATGAGCCTTATGTGTACAAGAATCGGAAGCATAATAGTATTTTTTGTCCTATATGTGGATGAAATCCTTCTTATTGGGAATGACATTCCAACATTACAAAAGGTTAAGCAATGGTTGGGGAAATATTTCTCAATGAAAGACTTAGGTGAAGCCGAGAAAATACTTGGTATTCGAATCTATAGAGATACATCGAATCTGCTTTTGGGACTAAGTCAAGAAAAGTACATAGACAAAGTACTAAAGCATTTTAGTATGAGAGACTCAAAGAAAGGGTACATACCTTTAGCTTTGGGAGTTCCTTTAACTAAAGAATAGTGCCCTAAAACCAAAGAAGAAAGGGACAACATGAGTAAAACCCATTATGCATCTGCTATTAGATCTATCATGTACGCTATGTTATGTACTAGATTAGATGTTGCTCATGCACTGAGTATAACCAGTAGGTTTCAGCAAGATCCTGGTGAGAAGCACTAGTCTGCTGTAAAGGGGATTCTACAGTACCTACGAAGGACTAAGGATCACTTCTTGGTGTATGGTGGTCAAGAAGAGCTCATCATACAAGGTTATACCGATGCTGCTTTTCACACCAGCACTCAAGATTCAAGATCGCAATTTGGGTTTGTTTTTGTTATGAACGGTGGTGTTGTTAGCTAGAGAAGCTCGAAGCAAGAGACCGTTGCCGACTTAACTACAAAATCTGAGTATATTGCAGCAAGCGAGGCTGCAAAAGAGGCTGTTTGGATTAGAAATTTTAATTCTAGATTAGGAGTGGTCCCAAGCATCCTAGATCTTTTAGAAATTTTCTGTGACAACAACAGGGCCATCGCATAGGCCAAGGAACCCCGATCACACCAGAAATCCAAACACGTACTCAGAAGGTACCACCTGATCAAAGAGATCATTGATCGTGGGGATGTCAAGGTTAGCAAGATAGTAAGTGAAGACAATGTAGTAGATCCTTTGATGAAACAGTTGTGTCCAAATCTGCACAAAGCTCATTTGAGAGCATTCGATAATAGGGCTATGCCCAATTGGGACTAGTGCTAGTGGAAGATTGTTAGTGTAAGCCCTAGCCCCAATTCATTGTTATAAAGCATTTAATTTAATAAATGAGGCATTTATTTTATCTATTGTATTATTGTGCATATCAATTGATAGAACTATCCAAGAATGTTGTTTCAGTTAAAGTTATCATGTGTGAGGCACATGGTTGTAAGACCTTGAAACAAATAAAACTTCATTCTAAATATCCCTAGTCAGTCATTGTTATGGGAATAACAAATGAATTAAGACTAGTATGCTCTTTCTGATAAGTTGAGTTCTGTCTTACAGATCATAAGGACAAGAGTGTCAATCAGAGATCATAGATACATGTTTAGAACATGGTATCTAGATTTGATCCGTTCATGAGAACACTACATGATACAAGTCATAAGTATTTCTCATGTGCAAGTTTTGCATCGGAGTTCTTAGACCTAAATGTCATGTTTGTTTTCCCGTATAATACATGGGACTGTATTATTTAATACCCTTTAATACAATAAAGAGTGTTTGGCTAATTTTTTTAAAAAATAATACATGTATTATTTAATACATAACATAATTTTTATCCCACGTATACTGGATTATCTAATACACCCTCTACATGTGGGTTTATTTAATACATAGAATACCAGCTCCATATCTCCCTAGGTTTTTGATAAATTAATTTCAAGTTTCCATTGTAGAGGTTTTCTTCTTCTTCTTCTCTATTTTCAATGTCAAGTTCTCTATTTTATTCAACCTATTAGTTATTTACATCTACTAAATCTCAGAATTTTTCTTTTCAATTTTCCCTTTATTAATTCATCTTTCTCATCTGCTTTTGAAGAAATAATCAAAGTTTTCTCGGGATCCACCAATCTTCAAGGGACTCTCAAGGTACTCCCTCTCTCTCTCGTTTGTTTTGGATTTTGTATAGAATCTGCAGCCATTAGAGTTAAGAAAAAACCCAAATGCTCTGTTACTTTATTTTCATTACTTTAGCACAATTGCTTTGGATTTTATTTTCTTATTGTCCTTCTTCTCTTAATGGAAGTCGGTTACCTTTAATTGAATATTTGTTATGTGTTTCAATTATCAATTTTGTGCAAGTTTTTATCAATTAGAATCTTTTTGATATTAGATACAGATTCGTGTTTGTGGGATGTGTAAATCAAAGGCACATTAGCAAGTGATCACTATTTTTTATTCGTATAGTAATGATATTGGCAATCAATGATAGAACTGTTGCCTCTCCTTTGTTGTTCCGTTCAATCCTTTGGAAGTGCAGGATGTTGGGTTTTTCCTTCTTGCTTTTCTGCTCTTGTTTGTTTCCTTTGAGAAAGGTAGCATTTAGAGTTGCTTGCAGAGGGAGCTGTTGGTTTTCTCCTTGTTGTCTTACTGCCAAAATGCTCCCAAACCCATATGCTTAGACGAGCTCTGCACACTGTTGGTTTTCTCCTTGTGTGTCAGGGTCAGAAATAATGTAAAAGGAACGAGGATACAGAAGTGAGTGACCTAGGAGACAATTGTTTTCCAACACTAATTAGCACTAAAGATACGGCAAATAAAACAATATATACAACTCTATGGTAATTCAGAGATTGCAAAATCTGTGACATAATCACCACCCTCCTTTGCCACTTCCATTGTCTCCCTTGCTTTCCCAAGGACTTCCTGATGTTTTACCCAATAAATTTGGCTCGTCACCACCATTTTTTCCTTCTTTCATCTCTGTTGATCAATTCCAAGTAGAAGATTGTCCACCACTAGATTTATTCCAAGAATTAGCTTGTTCTCCACTAGTACCTGCATTGCCTGAACCTTTACCTTTGCTTTTAATTTAACACCGTATGTATGGTTGTAACAAGCTGCTGGCAGATTAATAGTTATATAAGACCCAAAGGAAGATAATCATAATGAAATTAGTCAAAACTGTGGCAGATGTAAATTATTACATTAGAAGTCAATGTGATGGACATACCAAGACAGTAAATAATAACCGTATGCTGTGGATGTTATATTAAAAACCTTGCAGAAGGAAGAAATTATACTAATATAAAATTTATTGATATTAAACATGAAGAACATCTCAAATTAGGAATTACATTTAGATATCAACTGTAAAACCTTTAGCAACCTCATGCACAGTCAATAACAACTTATTAATTTGATACCTGTTGCCAATTCTAGCAGTTGATTTGAAACTTTTTAAAGACTGCCACTTTGCGAGTTGGTGAAATTCCCTCCGTACATTTTATTGCATTCTACAATAGGGACTCATTTTGCATCCTATTTTTGCATAAAATGACCATTCTTATTCCTAATGGCATTAGTCCATAATTATGAGATAGTTACGTACTTTAATTTTTAATATAGTGATAATCAAAATAAATTCTGCTTTTTCTTATTGTTCACTGCTGTCTTAATTTCTGCTGAAAATATAATCATTTGTTGCTTTCTAAATTTTAACATTTAATGTTTTGGATTTATCTTTATATCCATATTTTGAAACATTGGAATTTTCACTTTGTTGTTTGTTTTTATTTAAATTATCTGAGTATTGATTTTTTTCTAATTTATTTATTACGTCTAATACTTCTCATATTTTAATTATTTGAGTAGATATGGATCAAAGAAATGTTATGTTTTACATAATCATGAGGATATGGCATTTACACATGATGTGGTTGCTATTGATGATGATGATTCATATGGAAAATATGAAGAAAAGGCGAATTAGGAGGAGCAAAATGCTTAGAGATAAAAGCATTGATAGGGATTAAGTTCGTTTTATTTATGTGAATAGCATAATTGGGAACGACGACTTACATTGTATTAATCAATTAAGAATGGATAGAAGAACATTTCGTATACTATGTGACCTTCTTCGAACTCATGTAAAGATTAAAGATGATGGACCGGTACGATTAGAGGAGAAAGTATGTATATTTTTACATATTCTTGCCCACCACGTGAAAAATCGTACAATTATCTCTATATCAACTGGAGGCAATGGGTCTTTCTCTTGAAGATCATCTCGACATTTTACAAACAATAATAGATAAACCTCAGCATGTGACATTATTCAGATCAATGAAATCTGAAATTAGGGAGATATTTGTTCAAAGATTACTTAGACAAATAAAGGGTAATTAAGAGAATATTCAATGCATTAGTTATGTTTTTAATTAGGTTCATTTTTCACAATGATATATGAACTTTTTTGTATTCATTGATTATTTGGATTATGTTTAAAATAATAATGATGAAAGTTATTTATTTTGATTTGTTATTGGACTATGTATAAAATTATTAATAGTAGCACATTTGTTAATATATTTCAGCTATATAATTAAATATTATTATTTGTTTAATGTTAATTTATCTACTAATATACATTTGTATTTCAAGAAATTTGTGCCTTTTTACAAAAAAAAAATTGATTAATATACGAAAAATTATAATTTATAATTAATACTTTTGTCTAAATTGTTAAATTACATAATTTTTTATTTTTTAAAAAATAATACAGTACAACATTATATTCCAAACATAGTGTAAAATAGTACAGACTAATACAATTTTGTACCAAATACTGTATAATCTAATACAGGTTAATACTGTACAGATTAATACTATACAGGCTAATACTATACAAACTAATACTATACAGTCTAATACAATACAGTGAACCAAACGTGGCCAAAATCTCTATGAAACTCTTTATGAATTACTGTATACTTTGACATACATCTAATGTGCTCGTAACAAGGTGACAAGTATGGGTATGCTTGGGTATGCACTGATCCATGTTAGAGAGCATGAGAGAAGTGAAGGAATTACCCCTCTCAATAAGAGAGAAAATATCACCGGCCACTTAATCAGTGAATTAAGAAGTGTATGGCCATACCGAGATGAAATAATGAGTAATCATTATTTATCTAAGAGTTCAGTGTCACTGGAATATCAAGAAATGAATTAATATATATAAGGATGACTAATTCTATGCCTTATATTAATTCTGATATTTAAGGGTAAAGAACTATGCAAAATTGCATTAGGTCACCAAATACCATTTGCATTTTCATTTAATTTGGAATGCTATAATATCTTGCTAGATATATATATATATATATATATATATATATATATATATATATATATATATATATATAGCCTTTGAATTAATTTATTAATTAATTGCCAATATTAAATGAACTTATAGAATTGCACACAAAGCATTGGGCTTAAAATATTTAAATAGTATATTAGCAATTAATTTGGACTTTTATTTAAACTCAAATTAATGTGGATAATGGGTATTAAAATTGCTAAATGGACCTTGGCCCATGAGAGATGGATTTGCGGCATTAGTAGGTTTAATTTCAATTAATTAATTATCTTATATTAATTAAGTTAATTGAGTATTAAATCCTAAATTATATTTGAATCAAAATAAATTATTTAAATGGGAGATAATATGACCGAAAATTCAAGAAATAATCCTAGTGAATTTCGACAATCAATAATCCCTAATGAAGTACTTAATTTTGATTAAATGACTAATGCTAATTTAAAACAATTTTAATTTGAAAAAACCTAATAGAATTTGAATTAATTTAAATCACTTAATTAGAAAGTGATGGAGGCAAATATTCCTAATTGCAAGGGAATTTCGGCATTACCTCTTTCCTAAATTAATTAATTCTAGTTTTTAACCTAAGTGACAAATATCTCTCTTTGTGCCGCCACTCTCAAGAGAAAGGATTTTTCCTTCATCTCTTGTGTTTTTGGGCAGCAATAGCTAATTAAAAGAAGAATAAGATCATATTTTGTTGCTTCAATCCATTACCATTGCTAATTATTTATACATAGAGCTAACACTTTTGATTTTAAGCCTTCCTTGCAATTGTGTGTGTGAAATAGAGAGGAGTGGCATAAAGGCAGCTTCTTTGGCATTGGTGATCAAGATCTAAGGCAAATAAATCCATCTTAGTTGTTGGTCATCATCAAAATCAAGTTTTAAAAGGCATATAAGGTTGTAATTTTTTAAAAACCCTAAAATTGCATGTTTTTTATTCTTGTTTATGGATTGCATGGTATGTATGATCAATTTTATTATTTTTCCACTGCGTGATCATCATATATATTTGCCATGTCATTTTCCATCACACAAGTGAACTATACCACTACTGAGAAAGAACTCTTAGTGATTGTGTTCTTATTTGAAAATTTTAGGCCATATCTTCTTGGTGTAAAAGTCACAATTTGGTTTGACCATTTAGCTCTTCAGCATCTCTTTACTAAAAAGGACACTAAATTGTGGTTGATAAGATGTGTTTTGTTACTTTAAAAATATAACATGGAGATCAAAGACAAGAAAAGGGCAGAGAATTTCGTGGCTGACCACTTATCCTATTTAGACCATACTCACATGGAGAAAGGGAAATTTCTAATTTATTTCCTGATGAATGACTATATGTTGTTTATTCTTGTGAAATTTCAATTCCTTGGTATGTTGATATTGCTAATTATCTTGCAAGGTGTTATCTTCTAAAAGATTACATGTGGTAGCAAAAGAAAAGGCTAAAAGCGAATGCAAGGCATTATTTATGGGATGATCCATACCTATTTAAAGTATGTCCAGATCAGGTGTTGCAATGGTGCATTCCTAAGGAGGAACAATTTGATATTATGAGATCATGCCATAAAGGAGAGGTTAGAGGTCATCATAGATCAAATCATATGGTGCCTAAAATCTTACAGTCAGGTTTCTTTTGGCCTTCTCTCTTTACTAATGTTAAGTCTTATGATGCACGTCGGAGCCACACTTATTTCCAATTTGGTTCTTAGAGGCCTGTTTTTAGGATCCAAGATCGAAAGAGGCTCACTATAACTTAAAAATTGGCCACTTCACAGTAGAAAAAGGTTTAGGCCCAATTTATTATTAGTAGTCAACTCTTGAAGGCATCTACTAATAAAATCAAAGAGGTAGGTGTCACGGAGTCGCCACCCAACAGAACATTAGAAAAGAAATCTCAACCTTTTGATGTCTAAATAGAGATTGGTGTTCAAGACATCACTCTTACTTGGCACCTTGGTTATGTGTTGTTTTATAATTGGGTTTTAAACATTATTCCACTCTCCTTTCTTACACAATGCATTAAGATAAATTAAATAAACATGATAATCAATTAATAAAAGCGATAAATAAATAAATAAATGAAATAAACTACTTAAACTATTATAGAAGAAAATCATCCAAAGAAAGAAATAAACTAAGTATCATATATAAATCGGGGCATTCACTTAGGTTAGGAACATTGGTTCCCTTATGCATATTTTATGAAAAAAAAACTCTCTTTTGTCCTTTATTTGGTTTTTAGATAGAAAATTAGACATTGGTCTATGTTTTGAGGAAAAACCCAAGTTAATTAATAAAAATCATTTTAAGAATCTTTTCCTTTTAAAACATAACAAAACATCCTTTTTTTACTAGCTATTATATCCCTAAAATGGATACATCCAACAATAAATCAAAATCCAACTAAATAAGCAAAATAATAATAAAATCAAATGATAAATAAAATAAATAAAGGCACATTAAAACAAAATAGGCAAGAGAAAATAGTAGCCAATTAGGGTAAGACTCCCAATGCATGATGTCTCACAAGATCTCCCAATAGCACAAGAGGTCAATTACTCACATAAAACCACGAAAGACAATAAATTAGTATTGTGAGAAAAATTCGATTAAAGAATAAAATACAGAAAAATATAACTTAATTAAACATATATACATAATCAAATTATGCACAGAAAATAAGTTAGCACTTTAGGGATTAATAAAATAATATGAACGACAATAAAAATATATATAATACATAAAAATTAGCCCAAAATCAACCACGGACACCCCTAGGTAGGTGATAGATAACCATGACTAGAGGAGGGACAGGACAATAAGAAGCTTCCGCGATGTCCCTTCTGTCACATTGATAGACGACCGTCCATGGGGGCTTCTTCCCGTTTGTCTCTCGAGGAGCATAACAAAAAGCTGGAAATATACCAAAATTCAACCAAAAAATAAAGTAAACATTAAACACTCAAATATAAGGTCCTAAAACATGCCAAACTAAGATTTTAACCCTAAATTATGCCTTGAATACACTAAGTGACATTAAAATACAAAACAACAATACAAAAGCAAGCTCTACATTATACCACCATAAAGGTAATCACACTTAAATCATATTCTATCATACATATAGATCTAGGTTAACATTGCATTCACATAAAACACACAAGTTCTAGAGTAAAGGCACAAAAAAAATTTAATTTTAATAACAAATAATGTGAATACACATATGATATAATGTAGAGAGAAAAACATAGATAGAAAGCCTAGAATATTACCCTCAGAAGATATTCTAACTCTGAAATTCTTAAGGTCCAAATCTCCACTCCGATTTCAGTTTTGTGTTCAAGAAAAACAAAATGATTTTTGTTTGTGTGTTTGTTTGGATCTAAAAAATATTAGAGGCTTTTTTTCTTAGAGAGATAAGAATTAATTTCTTCCTCTCTAAGAATTTTCTCTCTTTCTTAGAATGATTCCCCTCTTTTTGAAGCCTTATTTTTTACCTTTTATCCCTATGGAGAAGTTAGAGTTGAATTCCAACTTTATCTCTCTAAATCTTGAGGGATTAATCCCTTAAAATTCGGACTAAAAATTTAGGAAATCTATCTTTCATTTTTTTAAAATAAAAAATGTGGGAATTTTAGAAATTTAACCACAACCGGCTGTCCCTCAAGACAGATGGCCATCCCTCAAGCAAAAATCTAGAATTCACAAAAATTCCCCTGATCTGACCCAAGCAGGAGGGAGGTGGCCACAAAAGACCATCCTTCATATGTCAAATGATCGTTTTTCATCACTAAAAGCCAAAATCAAGTTTTTTTAATGCTCTTTTGTTGAAACCTTTCAAAAACACTTGGAAAATTATAAGGTTTTTATGAAAACTATGAAGAAAAACCAATAAGAGCTTTGATATCCGCACTCTTTATTAGAAATATACTATTTCTTTATCATCGGGTAACCCTGATCTAGGCTGCCTCTGGTTATGGTGTCTACAATTCTTTTCTATCTTCATGTGATAGGTGTTAAGGTATTGGTAATATCTCAAGGCATGATAAGATGCCATTGAGCAATATCTTATAAGTAGAAATTTTTGATTTTAGGGAATTGACTTTATGAGACCATTTTTGAACTCTTTCAGATTTGAGTACATTATAGTAGTTGTTGATTATGTTAGCAAATGGGTAGAGGTTATAGCTACTAGGACGTGTGATGCACGAGTGGTGCTTGAATTCCTTAGGAGAAATATTTTTACTCGGTTTAGAGCACCAAAGGCTATTAATAGCGATGGGGGCAAGCATTTTATCAACCATCAATTCACAACTTTACTTAAAAATTTTGGTGTTAAGCATAAGATCATAATCCCATGCCATCCCTAAGCCAATGGGTAAGTAGAGGTGTTAAATAAGGAATTAAAATCAATCCTAGAAAAATACAGTCAATAATGTAAGAAAGGATTGGTCTCAAAAGCTAGATGAGGTTCTTTAGGCCTATAGAATTGCATTTAAGACCCATATAGGCATGTCTCCATTTAGACTTGCCTTTAGAAAAGCATGTCATTTATGGTCGAATTAGAGCATAAAGCATATTAAACTACCAAGTTTCTTGATTTGGATTTGAGATGTACAGGTGAGAAGAGATGTTTACAGTTCAATGAACTTGAGAAGTTTCTACTTTGGTCATATGAAAATGCAGATTCGTATAAGGAAATAATGAAATGTTGGCATAACAAGAATTTGGCTTAAAAGGATTTTGTTCTAAAAATGTTAGTACTACTCTACAATAGTAGGTTATGGTTATTCCCAAGAAAATTGAAGTCCAGGTTGCTTAGACCATACAAAGTAGTTGCAACTAATGAGTTCAAAGTAGTTATGATGAAAACTTTGAAGGATGGTTTTGAATACAAGGTGAACAAGCACCAATTGAAGCCTTATCATACTGCTCAAGTAGAGGTTACTAAGGTAACCCTAATTTTTCATGACAAATAAGGCTATTATAAAAAGTCTAGGTGAAGACTTTATAAATTCGAAACTAAACTCTCTAACCCTTCTCTATTTTGGAATTTGTAGTCTATCTAGGTTGTTAGCATTTAGTGTTCTTTTGTTCATTTTGTGTGTGGTTTAAAATTCATGACTGTAAAGTGGTGTTTTACGCATGGTTGCCTAGATAAAAAATTCACAGTTATGAAAATTCAGGTATGATTTTCACTCTTCTATTCACTGTGGTTGTCCAATAGATTTGGTGATGTTAGAAGCTTAAGGTGTGCCTTCAAGTGTAATAACCCATTCTTTGGCCTAAGAGAAACTATTTTTATTGAGTTGTTCTTTTTTATTTAAATTAATTTTGTAAGGACCACACTAGTCCACCCAAACTTTTCCTTAAATAAGTTCTTTTACATATGATAATTTATTTCCTTTATAGTCCTATTAGTTGTTGTTGTTATTTTCACATGCATATCTCGATATACTATGAGAAAATACAAAGTATTACAATAAGTATTCTACAAAATCAATTAAAATGTTTTCTTAATTAAGGTTCTTTAGTACAACATAATAAATACAAAAAGAAAATGAATTATAAATGTAATAGACTCTCTCCTATCTCTAGTGTTGGCTTTACATTAGCAGCTCTTGTCCCAACAGAAAGTACCTTGACTTCAAATACCTACACGGATAAACACCCGTGCTAAGCTATAAAGCTTAGTGGGGAACAGAAATAACATATTGATAACCACACACAGTAGTTATCGCCAATCATTAAACAACAATAAAATACAATGCCTCATAGGATTAATAAAAATATAACAGTATCATGTAATCAGAACAGTAACAGTTTTAAACTGTAAAAGCATATCACTATTTGCATCAATGGCCTGCGTAAATTCCTGTGGGTGTGGATAAGGGGTGCAATGGATACCCGAAGGTATCAAAACAGAAGGATACCCGTAGGTAGCCAAACAGAAGGATACCCGTAGGTATCTAACAGAAGTCTCATATAGAGACAAACAGAAGACTCATAAGAGTCAAACAGAAGCAGCTGCGATAACTCTATAGGCATGCCTATCTATCCACAACCAAGTCTCTATGTGCAGGCATAAAATATCTCATGTAACATTAGATTCATAGTATACGATTCATCATATGAAATGATAAATCAAACAATAAGATAATATTCTTTAACTGTCATGTCACAATCAAAAACATATGCAGATAGTCGATATAACCCAACCATATTCAAGTAAATACTTTCATATATCAATTACTATAACTTATCTTTATATTACTTATACATTTCATATGTTTATGGTTGAGCAATGTCATATACTTTATATTTAAGGTAAAATATATGTTTAAGGAAGAATAGTTAATCTTATGCTTCACATGGGGTCTTAACTTTCATGTTTGAACTTTGAGGGAGGGTCACGGTTACTACCAATTCATGGTAACCGTGGAACAAAACATAATTTAGGGGTCACGATTACTACCAAATTCATGGTAACCGTGACCTAGTTGCACTTTCGGGTCTGGACTACGCCAAACTACCTCACGGTCATTACCGGAGGAGTAATAACCGTGTTCTTTTCTTTTTAAAGGGGTCACGGTTACTATGAAATGCTTAGTAACCGTGAGATAGGGTGTATTTAGGTTCTGGACTGCCTCACGGTTACTATGAAACTCATAGTAACCGTGATGCCTCAAATCGCTCAAAGACAGATTTTCTGTCTCAACTTCTATACCATTTTTGACCCAGAAAACGTCATTTTCAGGGAAAGTGGTCTTCTACAAAGTTGTTCCACTGTGTCTCTAGTTTCTAAAACATCAAAAATCACTCAAATCAAACTTCTGAAACTCAAGATATTCATTAAAAACCGAAGACTGCTCTCATGGGACGGACAGTATGGATCTGTCCACTGCAAGCGTATTTTTAGACACTCTAGAGACAGATTTAGGTCCTGACTTCTTCTACAAAGTTTTAGCTCTATGTCTTATATTTCATATCCAACTGGAATCACAACAATCAGACCACTATAAGAAGAGTTATGCCCTTTTTACTAAGACTGGTTCATGTGAACCAAAAACAGATTTCCATCAACTCACTTTCTAAGGCACAAATCATCTTTCCCATGCATTATACATTCAAATATTCACTCAAAAATCAACTATAGATCATCCAAATCATATAGAGAAATTTATTTCAACAAAAACACATAAAACAATAATATAACTCCCAAACCTTATTAGGGCACCAAAGTTCCTCTTTTTCTATCTCTCTTTCTCTTGCTCTTCATCTCTACCATCTTTAGTATTTTTCTCTACTTGGAGCAGCATCTTCTTGGACTTGAGGAGAGAAGAAGATGGAAACACAAGATAAAATGAAAGAACAATTTCTTGGCCAAGTATGGCCGGCCACCCCAAAACACACTCACACACTCACTTCCTTTATCTTTTAACTTATCATTTAACCTTTCTAGAAATCCTAATGTCAAGTCTCAATTGGCTGCTCAAATAAAATCTTACACAATCTCACTTTAATCCCTCTTAAAACTTATGTCTTTTACTTTAATCTTTCATCTTTCTTTATTTCTATTTTTGCCACAATTCTTTTATTTGATCTTTTCAATTAAGTCCTTACATTGAAATTTTCTTTTAATTAACCACAAAATCAATCTCTGTCTTATGCGAAATGACCATCTACCCCTCCTAGGGTATCATTAGGGGCATTACAAATTTGGAATTTTATTTTAAATTAGATTAAAGTATTTAATTGAGTGTTAGGGTGTCAAATGAGGAGGAAACAAATTAGTTGAGTAAATAGGGTGATTTTTAAAGAAATAGAGAAATATTTTTAGTCCTAGTGAAATCAGCCTGGTGGTGTTGTTTACCATCCCTAACGAGTCCTTTTGCCCATTACTATAGAACTAAGAAACTCGACAGGAATAAAATCATGTCCACCGAGTCCTTTGAATGCAATAGTGGTAAAACTTAACATCTCCATTGGGTTCTCATACCATCCCTACCAAGTTGCCTTATATCTCCATCGGGTCTTTTAAATGCTCTTCTATTTCCTTTTACATTTTGCCACTTCCATTGCTCTCGCAATCTCTTCTTCAGTTTCCTCTCTTCTATTTCACTACACTTTCTTCTTCTCTTCAACAAATCAATGAAACCCAAGTAAGTCTCTATCCCTAATTTTAATTCCAAGTTCATATTTGTTTCTTTTTATTCTTGAGTTTATTTATTTTATTGAGGATTTCTTCTTGGGTTTTTCTCTTGACTACGATTTTCTAGGGCTCTTGTTTTGGATTATGTTTATGCTAGAAATGCATGCATTTGTGTGTTGAGATCTCTTAATTACGGTATTTATCTTCAGTGGGTTTGTTTATTTCACTTGTTGCATGCAAATGGATTGAATTATATTTTATTTAGTTTGTTTGTTTTTGTGCCTATAAAGTGTTTGATGAAATGCCACAATGGGAAACTTAAGATCTTTTGCCCCATTTTATTTCACCAAACTATTACCATTTGCTTTTAGATTCTAGACCTCACTTCCACATACTTATTAAAACTTGTTTAATAACTTGTTTCTGTTCACATTGCATTTAGGGATTTTGATATGAGTTGGCTTTCCTCTTCGTATATGGTTGCACACTTTTTAGTTTTCCCTAAGCATTTGTGATATAATTGCTTGTGGATGATTTAATTAAGTGGCCACATAATAAGAAGTCTAAACACAACTTGGTTAAATTTGTTGTATTATAAATTGACTTAATTCCATCAAAGTGTTATGCGTGCTTGTTCTTTACCTATCAATTCTACCCATATAGTAACTTCGTGCCTTTAATCTTTGATTCATTTTGTTTTAATGCTACATACAATGGCTTTGACTTATGTGATGTGTTTTACTTCTTTAGTTTATGATTTATATTGGAATTTATTTGTTATTTTAGATTTGTGCAATGGCTCCAAAGTGCACACGCACTTATGGCACTTCAAGTTCCTCAAGAGTTCATATGCCTCCATAGTTTGACAATGAGTATACCCCATTATACGAGTATTTTACAGGGCTCTAATATGTGAAGCTCATCTACTATAATGATTTTTTTCTCGGGAAGTATCACGAGCAATATGAAGGAGGAAGTAAATCAGTTGATCGCCAACATTGGGTGGCAGGAATTCATGAAAAAGAGAGGAAGTGCACCCAACCATAACTAGAGATTTCTCAAGCACATTTAACTGCAAATTTAAAGATAAGCACGATAAGGATAGGACTGTTCAATTCCAACTAGTGAGGAAGAAATATACGATGACATTTACGAATTTTACAAAGCACCTTGGCTTTCCTCTGGATGGTGTTCAAGGTTTGCCAGATTCCACATCAAGGTAAAATTATAAGTTAATTAGAGAGGATATTGAGCCCACCATCTATGTGGCTAAGAACACCAAGGCTCATCACCTTAAAAATCATGCCTTGCATATCCTCTACAGATTTTTAGCTTTGGCATTCTTTGGGCATACTGAGGCCCTAGGGCTATAAATGCAGGGGAAGTTTTAATCCTCAGATGTATGGTTGAAGGAGTTAGATTAAATGGTGCTTAACTTTTATAGAGGAAGATTGAGGATTTGCAAAAGAAACCTTATTTTGTGAAAAAGATCTCTTTAGGTGGCATAGTAATAGCTCTGGCATGGGCAATCCATCACCTTGATATGGGCCTCACTCTTGGTCCAGTAGTGTTTATGGACCATAAAATGTTTAAGAATATAAAGATCTTGTCTGATGAGCCTTACTGACATTAGACCACATGTGAAGAATACCTTAAACTAGTCATTACCAATCATACACATTTGCCTAGAGCTGCTTAGGCAAATGATTTGAAGAAGGATACTAAGGATGGGGAGGAAGATGTTGAGGCTGCTAAGGGAGATGAACTACTGCTGTAAAAGTCGAGGTCTACCCTACTATAGACACTAGATCTTAAAGCGGCTCCTTATTAAAGTTACCTAATGAGGAAGTGGTTTCCCATGAATAGACAAGAAATGGAAGTGCTAGGCTTTCCCGGGTTTTTTATATTCTAAAAATATCTTCATTCCTGGCTCTGCCCATTTATCTTTTTCAAAAATGGCAAAATACAAAAATCGATTTCGAAAATATAGAGAAGACTAGAGTGTTACGGCCTTGTCTCAGCCTATAGACCTCCTAATTAGATGAATCTAAAGCCATTTAAATTTATGATATAGATCTAAAACTTTGATGAAGAAACCTAAACCCAGTCCAGTCCTTAAGATTCTCAAACTTAGGCTTGAATATAGATTACCTGAATTTGTCCCTTCACCTAGACCAATCTATAGTAGTTTAGGCATATCTCTCTCTGTGGAGCCCCTATTGAGATGAATCTAATTTTTATAGAAACTAAACTCATTTTGAAACAACTTTCATGAAGAGAGTATGACCTAATTCTGAACCCATTATTCCCAAATATTTTTCAAAGTCGGATTATCAATTCTATCCTTGAAAATTTTCTAGGAGCAGTTATTAGTATTTTAGCCATAAATTCCAATATAAAAATTTTGATGCATTAGAAAGCTAAGACATAGGGGAAAATTTTCTAGAAGACACTTTGTCAAAAAAAAAAAGGGTCTTCAAGCCTAAAAATGGCAAAACATTTTAAATTAAAGGTTAGTTGGTTGAGAAAAAAGGATAAAAGTCAAAAGTCAAAAATCAAAGTCAAAGGTTCGCGAGTCATTATTGATTCACAGACCAAATTCGTGAATGGAGCCCGTGACTCACTCTCAAAGTGCATTTTATACCCGGGAACAGGGGAAAATTTGTGGGAAAAATATCCTAACCCATACTTATCCCATTTTGGGATATTTAAGGGGTTTTCTTAGCCCTTAAGGTTTTCTCTCTCCTCAATCGTCATCTTCTTCTTCCTTTTTTCTCTCTTACTCTCCCATAAAAAATAAAGAATTTTAACTTCAAAAAATTCTAAAAAAATCACAAAAAAATAGGGAAAAAGCCATCAAGCACTAAATCATCGTTCTTTGATGGAATCGGCACTGAAGGTAATATTCTCGAGTCCCTAAAACCCAAAAATCTAATATTTAATTTTAATTAATTTGTAAATAATCCCTTTTTAATTTATTAAATATTAATTTTGTATATCTACTCTAATATTTTATTAATTTCTTTTATTTGTTAATTAATTGTTAAATATGGTAATTTTATAACTAATTTTGTGAAATAAGTGATTATATTAGCTTAATAAATTAATTATTTCATTATTAATTATTTGGTTGTTAATTAATGTTTAATTTCATTATTTACTATTTATTTGTTCTATTATTAATTGGCTAATTTGTTAATTATATTAGTTTAATTTAATTATTTGCTTATTTGTTATCCTTTTTATATATAATTTATAATATATTTTAATTAATATTTCAATTATATATGATGTTTAAGGTTTTTGGTAAGTTTTTGAGCCAAGAAAATAAGTTTTTTTCATTTTTTTACTTAAAAATCGTTTTTCCAGGTCTTTTAGTGACGCTCAGTATTTTTTGTTGCTAAAAAGTTTCATTCCTCTTCATCTTGGCTGGCATAAGACCTTTAGCCACAATAGTTTATGGTGACAGTCAAAAACTCCTATCACTAAAAGTCTCAATCATGCCTTTTCCCTCCTCACTCATTCCACTCACGTTGCTTTTGCTTTTTTCTGTCTTTTTTTCCTCTTTGGCTTCATTGTTCGTGGGCCAAATACTTTTAAATTAAAGTTATTTGCTTTCTTACCATTTATTTATTAATTGTTATGATGTTTTTTTATCATTTTATATATTTTATCAATATTAAGTTGTTAATAGTACTATTATTATTACTATTTTTGCATAATAATTATTATTATTGCCTTGTTAATTTTATTAATATTTTTATTTTTGATTTTGTCTTTAATGATAATATTTCTAATTTTCATTATTAATATTATTATTAATGTTGTTGTTGTTGTTGTTATTTATTAGTGTTATTTTTACTATTGTGTCATGATTATTAATATTGCATTAATATGATTATGGTTATTATTGATGTTTTATTAATATTAGTTTTTATCATTATTTTTAATATTGTTAATTATTATTACTATTATTATTAATTTGTGTTAATTTTATTATTGTAAATATTTTTATTGTTTTAATGATAATATTTATAATTATTATTATTTAATATTATCCTTAATATTATTATTTTACTCTTGTTGTCATTTTTATCACTATGCACTAATTATCTTTTCTTGTCATATTTTTTATATGTGTATCTCCTTTCTAGGTCGAGTTAGAAGATAAAGCAGAGTAGACTAGAGTAGGATTTTATTTATTTTCTTATTTTAGTATTTGGGCTTGTAATATTATTTAATGGCTTTTATTGGATTG
This sequence comes from Excoecaria agallocha, assembly GCA_037975025.1. NCBI lineage: Eukaryota > Viridiplantae > Streptophyta > Magnoliopsida > Malpighiales > Euphorbiaceae > Excoecaria > Excoecaria agallocha. The sequence goes on from CM075818.1 coordinate 12,617,965, forward strand.
TAACATTTAGTAAAAAATATCTTTTTACATGCCTTAATTAAAAATAACACTTAAAATATTTATACTTAATTAATTGAATTTTTTCCATAAAATAGATCAATGTCCTATTTTATTGCAAAAATTACACAAAGAAATTTCATAATATGCATAAGTGAACCAATATTTCCAATTCAATTAATGGCCCGATTTATACATGTCATCTTTAGTTATTATTTTAATGCCTTTTTTGTTGCAAATAAATGGTTTTCTAAAGCGATAAGCTAAAACTCAATAAATTATTTTATACAAGTTTGAGTGGGGTTTTTCTGTAATAAAAGGGACAAATATCCTGATTTTCACTCACAAAATAGCATGTAAATTAAGGATTTTTGTTTATAAATCCAAATGATTTTCTACCTTAAAATTAACTAATACAATTCTCCTTCTTCAAAGCCGTGAGGGATCAATTATCCCATATTTACCTAAAATACATCCAAAATGTTGCTTTTTTATAAATATGCTTGCAAGGGCCAATGTCCTCATCAAAATTAACATCATAAATGACTTATCTTCACATGTATTCTATAAGGCTTTCTATACCATGCCATACAACTTTCAACATACTTAAGTGCACCTTTATCTTTCTAGTATGCTATCTCATGTAAAAACAGATATTACATAAATTAATCATTAAAATTCATTTATATAACATTAACCAAATGTATAAATAGGAGTGAAGTCCAAACTATTTCTGGTTTCGGCTTTATAAGATTAGAACTCATTTCTCAATATTTTATTCGGTGGCGACTCCATGATACCTACCTTGTAGTGCCTAACAGATGCCCTCATACGTTGATCACCAACAAATGAATGGGGATGTCCCGAGACATTGTCTCTTACCTTTTTGAGGCTTGAAGCATTGTGGATTGGGTTGAATCCCTATCCATTATGAAGCGATTGGCCTCCATAAGTTAAATGAACTTTGATATAGTCTCGAGTCCTCAAAACGAGCTTTCGAGAGCAAACCAGATACCTTATAAGGTTCGGCATATATCACAGTAGCGACTACGCTAGAGACCATGAGATTTTTCTCTGAAAGTATCTTTAGTTAATTTAATATAGTTAAGTTTAGTGATTAATATGTGTTATTTCTTTTTTGAAATAAATTACATTGCATTCATACTAGGGCCTCATAATTAAGTTAGGCATCCCTCTTTTGGCCCCGATGTATTCCTAAATCACAACCCTACATTCACTTAATGTAGGAAAGTGTTAGGGAGGATCACCAGCCCAAGCCTCTTATCTTTTGATATATTAAATGGTCATTTGATAAGTCATTATGCTCATTATGAGCTAGACCCATTGGCAGGGACCACACTTGGGTAGCCCTAAAGCTATACACATGGCAACAGAGGAAAAAGTTGAAAGCTGATGCAAGGTACTACATTTGGGATGATCTTTGTCTCTTTAAGTTGTGTGCGGATCAAGTTTTGAGGAGGTGCATTCCAAATAAAGAAAAAAGAGAGATCGTCGAAGCATATCAAAGTGGAGAAGCTAATGGATATCATGGGCTGAATAAAATGGTATCAAAAATTCTCTCTTTTGGGTTTTATTGGCCTACTATGTTTAATGATGTGAAATTATTTGTGCAAACTTGTGATAGATGCCAAAGAGTAGGAAATATTTTTAGGAGAGATGAGATGCCTTTAACTAATATGCTTGAGGTAGAGTTATTTGACTTATGGGGGATAGATTTTATGGGGCCTTTTTTGATATCCTATGGGTTTGAATATATCTTAGTGGCAGTGGACTATGTGAGCAAAATGGGTAAAAGTTGTAGCCACTAGGACTTGTGATGCAAGGGTAGTACTTGAGTTTCTAAGAAAGAATATATTCACCCGATATGGAGCTCCTCAAGCCATAATCAGTGATAGTGGAAAATACTTTGTTAATCACCAATTTAAGGCTTTGCTAAAGAAGTTTGGAGTTAGGCACAAAGTTACTACCCCCTACCATGCCCAAGCTAATAGTCAAGTTGAGGTGTCAAACCGAAACTTAAAAGCAATTTTAGAGAAAATGGTCAATACATCTAGGAAATATTGGTACCTTAAGCAAGATGAAGCTTTGTGGGCATATAAGACAACATTTAAAACCCGACAGGGATGTCTCCTTTTAAGTTGGTATTTGGCAAGTCCTATCACTTACCGATGGAACTAGAATATAAGGCTTATTAGGCTACTAAATTCTTGAATTTTGATCTTGTGAGTGTAGGAAAATGTAGGACATTGCAGTTGAATGAGTTGGAAGAACTCAGATTTTGGGCATATAACCATGCCATAAAGTACAAAGACAACACAAACAAATGGCATGATTGGAAGATAATGAGGAAGGAGTTTATGCCTGGGATAAAGGCGCTTCTATATGATGGCAGGTTGAGATTATTTCCTGGAAAGTTGAAATCAAGATGGAAGGGACCTTTTGAAGCTGTGAGAGCTGATAAATTTGGAGTGGTGACACTAAGGCACCTGAAGGATGAGAAGGAGTTCAAGGTGAATAGACATCACGTGAAGCCATATTTTGAATCAAAATTTGATGGTGGTTCAGTGATTGTTACTCTCATGGACCCTTGACAGTAATTAAAAGTCTAGTTACAGACTTGGTAAATGCAGAACTAATTCTTAACCCTTATTCTTAATAATGTTTAATTCTAGTTTGTTTTTGTAGTTGTTGTGTTAAAAGTGTGGTTCAAGGAAATGTGAATTTAAATCATCCCATTTATGTTTTAGCCTGTTGAAGTAGGGTAGAAGACTGTGTTTAATGGCTAGGAAGAGATGAGACAAAAATAAGTTTTTGGTAAAGAATTTAAGGGATCACAGTTAGCAGGTTTTTTCTATTGACCGTGACATAGGTCAGTCATTATTTTTGGATCTCGAAGCATATTGAGTCACGGTTAATACTCTTTGTCTATTTATAATGACCCTTTTAGTTTAGTAGCGAATTGACAATTTAGCGAAATTCATAAGTAATGGTTAACACTCTTTGTCTATTTATCGTAAGCCTACCCCCTTTTTAGTCTAGAAGCAAAACTTGTATTATCTTATAGTCAGCAGGTTTTACCTGTTGACCGTGACCCTATTTGAAAAAAAATAATTAAACCCTAGTTTTTCTTACTGTCATTTTCCCTTCCCTTTTAGTCTTATTTTTTCTTAGGGTTTCTTAGTTTTTCTCTCTTCATTCATTTTTTCTTATCATTTTTCCCATCTTCCCCTCTCTCTCTCTCTCTCTTTCTCTTTGCAGCTGCCATTGTCACTCCTTCAATAGGTAATTTTTCTTCTCTTTTCTTTTTCTTCTTATTTTTCTTTGTTTGATGATTTGTTTTCTTTTTCATTTTATTTTCTTTTCAATTTTCATAGGTTTTTCTCTACTTTCCTTTCCCATTTCTCGCTCTTTCATTTATGTTCTTGCCTCTCTCTTTCTTTTTCTCTTTCTTTCTTTCTTTCTCACTCATTTCTTCTTTTTATTTATTTGTTAGTTGTTTGCTTTAATTTTTGCTTATCTATTTTCATCTTCAATACTATCTATTATTTTCTTTTCTTTTTCGATCTTCTTTGCTAACCAATTTAGTATTTTCTTCATTTGTTTTTTTTGTGTTATTGTTTTGTCTTGCTTTTGTTGTAGTTAGGTTTTTGCATACCTAAGCTGCCGAATAAGTACTGAAATCCCTCTTGACTTCCTTTTATTTTAATTTTTTTTATGATTTTAGTTGTCTATTTTAGTATTCATTTACCTTGCCGTGTGTTTTGTTGTCATTGTTTTCTAAGTTGTATACTTTATTTTGCTCTTATTTTCCTAATTTCTTTTTTTTTTGTGTTCACTTAGTTTTTCTCTTTCTAAAAGAATTGTCCTTTTCAAAAATCTATCTCTTTCTTATTGGTTTGGATTTTTTTATTTTTCATGTCATTTTTTTTAAATTGTCTTTTTTTATAGTGTTTTTAGTAGTTTTTTAATGTTACTTTTTTAATGTTTTGTTAGTCATTTTGGGATGAAGGAGAGCATTTGACAGGTACATCTCCAAACCCTTTTTCCTTTCATTTATTTTAAATTTATGTTTTAATTTTTGTTGATTGTTGATGACATTTTGGGGAATTTTGATTCTTAAGTCTTGTTAGCTTGTGATGTGACTCATTGTGTTTCGGCTAAGTGTTTATGTATTTCAATTTTTGTTCTCTTCTTTTTTTCATTTATTTGCAAATCTTCACAAAAACATTGCTTTTTTTTTTCTCTACTTTTGAAAAACAAGTTGGGACGTTCATGGGGATTATAGTCGCTCAATAGCATTTTACCAGTAATTGAGACTTTTTAATGCTTTGTTTTGTGATAGAAATTGTTAATTTGATGAAAAGCATAGTTAGAATGGGCATATATATGAGTTGTTAGTGTGTTCATCATGTTTGTTTTGGGCAATGTCACAGTCTTGAATGGCTTGTTAAAGCATTTTCCACTGCATAGTTTTTAATACTTTAGGTTTTCATTGCGTGATTGCTTGATGCCATGATGCTTGTTTATTTTGTCAATATGTGATGCATCCATTTTCATTTTTCCTAGTTATATCAGTAAGTAAGATCATAAACTATTGGATTTTGCTTAATGTGTGAACCATTTCAATTAGGGAAGCTATGCTAGATGTCAAGAATGTTATATTGTGAGCAAATACATATGTTGAATCAATTTTGATCTGCCTAAGCTAGCCAATGCAGGTTCATATACATCCTTGCTATCCCTTTTGCCAAGTTAGGATTTTGCTTGTGTTGCATCAATCATGTTGTTTAATTCTGTGTGTCTTTGTTTATTAAAAGCTTATTTGTTTTGCGGTCATGAGTTGAATGCAGGTTATTACTTATTGAATCCCATGATTATTGAGTTATGCCCTGTTGCTACTAGTTAGTTTGAGCTTTTTGTGCCTTGTTTAGCATTAGGACTCTAATGCCAATTTTTATCTTTGTCTGGGCATGCCAACACTGTTTGGACCATTATTGTTTCCTTTATGCTCTGCATGAACTAAGATGCACACTTTTGTTAGATTCACTTGGATTATCATGCTTGCTTGCACCTATTCCACTCTTTTTAGAGATTTTGCTCAATTGTTCATAGGTGCTTAAGGGCTACATTACCCATGCTATTGACCTCTTACTTGATTGATGAGTAAGTGTATGTTGATTCGTCATGAAATTGCATGCTATAATTGGTTTTCAACTTTAATTCTGAGTTTGGCCTTAGATGCTTTCATTGTGTTGCATGATCCTCTCTATCCTTGTTGAGAAATCTATTCTTGGCCGTACATCACTTGCATAGAGCACCCAGCCACACTTAAAGTAGTTTTGTTGATACCTTTCTACTAGAATTTTAATCAATTGAGAAATCCTTGCCTTGTGTTCCTTTGTCACTTGATTTTGCTCACTACACTTTAATGCAATCATTATTTTCTCAATTATTCTTCGAGCTTGATGGGATAGGTTGAACTTTGAGCAGTTAATTATTCTACTATAAATGGATCACCTTGGGTTACTAACTTAAATTGGGGATGACAAGAATTTGAAAGCTCTTTTATTGTGCTTTGGTTAAGACTTTGAGGAAATTTAATTTGGCTGTGTTGATTGTTGGCATTGTTTTTTTAGGTGTTGCACCAAGCACCTTGTGCTTTGATGTTTCACATTTAGCCATGCATGATTTTGGTGCATCTTTGCTAGAACAATCTGTCAGGATAGTGTTTGAGTATGCATCATAATCTTTGTGTAATTTAATCATCTTATATCAAGGTATATAGGCTGAAATGATTTGACCTGCAAGCTATTGGTTTCTAAAGGATAACTTGGTTATCATGGTTGAGTGCCACGTACCTTGATACAACTTACTTTTGTGCTATACATCCAATTTTTGCTTTTTCATATCCAATCATAGTAGGAATGTCCATGTTTTGGTGCTATCAACCCTTGCTCATTTCTATTTATCATTGTTCATTAAAGTATGTTTGTGTGAAGAATAAGTCATATGCAAGTTGGAACCTAATTGAACCCATAGTTATTGTTAGCTTGTGTTTCATAAATGTTTGGAGGCAATGTGATCTATTGAATGTGCACTGTTGTTGCTAGTTATTCTCACTTTACTATGCCTTGACTAGACTTGAAACTTAAATGCAAGACCTATTCCTTTGTTGATCTTCGTACTCAAAACAAACTTGTAGTTCCCAAGGATTCAATTGCACCTGAGCACCTATTCTTTTCATTTGTTTTTTATAAGTGATGGTGTTTTATTAATCATAAACTGAGAATGAGTTTTGGAACTGTTTAGACCTCTAACTTATGTGCACTGTAAGAATTGAGAGGCATGCTTGTCCTTGATGAAGGGATATTACATGGCATATACATGAAGATCACGCAGCGAAAAAGTAAAAATATTGATCATTCATGCCACGCAATATACAATAAAGAATCAAAACATACAATTTTGGCTTAAACTCAAGAATGCTAGCTATATGATTGTGTATTCGGCAATGGAAATGGTTTGAAGCCACCAGATCTGATCTTGTTCTTCCTTTAGGTTGCTATTACTGCCCAAGAACACAAGAGAACAAGAAAAATTTCTTTCCCCTTGAGTAATTCGGCTAAGAGAGAAAAAGAGCAAAGAACGACTAGCTTTTTATTCTTTTAATTCATTAATATATATATATATATATCACTTGTTTTAGGTCAAGTGTGAATGCTGAAATTAAGTGGTAATTTCAGCCTTCATCACTTCCTAATTAAGAGATATATCTTAATTTAAATTCTATTAGAATTTAAATTTAAATGGCATTAGTCATTTAATCAAAATATACTTACTTATTTAAGGTGATTAGTTGCCGAATTTAACTAGGATTTCTGGCTAGAATTTTGGCTACATTAATTCCCTCTCAAGTATTATATTTTGATTAAATACAATTTAGGATTAATACTCAATTAACTTAATTATACATAGATAATTAATCAATTGAAATTAAACCTAGCACATGCCAATAAATTTCTCTCATGACCAACTGTTAACAGATTTGGCTGTTTAAGGCAAAAACCTTCTTTGATAGATTTGCCTTAAACAGCTAGCTGTTTAAGGAAAAATCAGAGCTGAACAGATTTGACTAAAACAGCAAGCTATTTAAGGTAAAAAACCTGTTTAACAGATTTCCCTAAAACAACAAGCTGTTTAAGGCAAAAATCTATTTATTCATTGCATACATTAATTTGACTTTAAATAAAAGCCCAAATTAATTTTCAATACACTATTTAAATATTTTAAGCCCAATGATTTGTGTGCAATCCTATAAGTCTATTTAATATTGGCAATGAATTAATAAATTAATTCAAAGGCTATATATATTATTTAGCATGATATTATAGCATTCCAAATTAAATGAAAATGCAAATGGCATTTGGTGACCTAATGCAATTTTGTATAGTCATTTATCCTTAAATATCAGAATTAATATAAGGCATGGAACCAGTCATCCTATATATATACTAATTCCTTTCTTGATATTCCAATGACACTGAACTTTCAGATAAATAATGATTACTCATTATTTCATCTCGATATGGCTATACACTTCTCAGTTCACTGATCAAGTGGCTGATAATATTTTCTCTCTTATCGAGAGGGGTAATCCCTTTTACTTCTCCCATGCTCTCTAACATGGATTAGTGCATACCTAAGCATACCCATACTTTGTCACTCTGTTACGAGCACGTTAGGTGTATGTCAAAGTACACAGTAATTCATAAAGAGTTTCATAGAGATTTTAGGTCTAAGAACTCTAATGCAAAACTTGCACATGAGAAACACTTATAACTTCTACCATATAGTGTTCTCATGAATGGCTCGAATCCAGATACCATGTTCTAAACACGTATCTATGATCTCTTATTGACACTCTAATCCTTATGATCCGTAAGACAGAATTAAAATTATCGGAGATAGCATACTAGTCTTAATTCATTTGTTATTCCCATAACAATGACTGACTAGGGATATTTAGAATGAAGTCTCATTTGTTTCAAGGTCTTACAACCATGTGCCTCACACATGATAACTTAAACTGAAACAATATTCTTGGATAGTTCTATCAATTGATATGCACAGGAATACAATAGATAAAACAAATGCCTCATGTATTAACTTAAGTATTTTATAACAATGCATTGGGGCTAGGGCTTACACTAACACCTGAATCACTTGCTTTGTAGGCTTGTTTGCTTTTAGCTATCCATTTCTTGTGGTCATAGTGCTTAAATATCCACTGTTGTTTCAGTTATGATGCTAAATTACCCTAGATTTTGAGCTAGAATTTAGTTTTTAGTTGGAAGTATTGTTGATAGGGTATGAATTTTGCATTTAAGCTTTAAACTTATTCTCTATCTACAAACTTGAACATAGGTGGAGTTTTTGCTTAAGTGTTGTGCTTTGTTTTGAGCTATTTAAATTGCCATTGTTAGCTTTATGAGACAGCATTGTGGGAATTTTTAGAACTTCATAATTATCTTTTTCAACCATGCTTTTGAGTTGAACTTTTATTTCTAGAGCACATGTTTTTCTTGATTGTTGCAGACACATTGAATAATTGGTCTGATGTAGGGATTCTTGTTCTTTTGATTTACAATTTTTTTTAGATCCCTTATTCTGAATGATGTAGTGATGCCTCAATTTATGTTCAATTATTTGCTCAACTATTAGTCTAGGTTTTGTTACTTAGCTTCCACTTATTTTGAGACTCATGTCCCTGTTGCAACTACAATTGCATCCTTTGTTTGTTGTTTATGCTATTCATTCCATGTTAAGCTTTAATTGTGCTAAGCATTACTTCTAAAATTCTTTTGATTGTGATTATTGTGCTTTCTTTTGAGACATTAGGTAGGTTTAAATTTGTTTTGTTTTTCATTTTTGCCAGTGGCACCAAAACGATCTCACACTCAAAGTTCTTCATCATCACAAGCTCAAAGACATTCAACCTCTCTCCAATCAGCTCTACCACCTGGCCAACCACCTTCACCAGCACCTGTCTAGAGGCAAAAGAAGAAGAAATCAAGGGAGCCTAAAGTACCAGGTTGGGTGCCTCAGAATGCCCATACTACCTACAAAATTTTATCTAACTATGAGTACTTGCCTTCAGCCTATTTGGATTCAAGCTTACTGGAAAAGTTAGGGATTAACGAAGAGGTGGGCAGACACAATGCAGTAATTGGCTGGGAGAAGTTTTTTGAGTGTAAGGAGCTAGTTTATCCCAAGTTGATAAGAGATTTTATGGCTACTGTTAAGTGCTATTTTGGACATGAAGAGTTTCCTGACATGGTCACTTTTTTGTTAGAGGAAAAATATTATGAGAGGAACTTTGCAGAGTTTTATGAGGCTTTTGGATTCCCAAGTGATGCTCCCTATACATACTTTAACTATCATAAAAACACAATATGGGTAGTGATAAAAAAAGCCCCAAGCTAAAGGTCCATAAATTTCAGGAAAGACCAAATCCCACCACCTAAAGGATCATGCATTTAGAATTTTGCACAAATTTTTTTCTTTATCTTCTATGTCTCATGTGCATTCTGCAGGGCAGGTGAACTTACCATAAGTGTTGTTTTTAGCATGCATAGCTAGAAGCTTTCCTATAATGGTGCATACCATTGGTGGAACAAACTAGAAGAGATACAGCAGTAACCCACCAAATTGAAGAAGATATCTTTGGGAGGTTGGGTGACCATGGTTACTAGGGCCTTTGATCACCCCTTAAATGAAGATAATGCCCTCCCTATAGCAGCTTATATTGACCAAAAGTTGTTTAAAAATATGAAAGTACTTGTTGAGGATTCAGCTGCAAAGCATGGTATCAGACTTACAGATAGAGATGAATACATGAGGAAAATGGTTAGGAGTTTGAGCAACCCCCGACCTGGCCTAGACCAAAGAGATATCACACTCTCTTCTGCCCAGTACATTGCCTTAATAGAGAGAATGGATACCCTGTCTGCGAATTAAGACAAGTTCAAGCAGCAGCAGAAGTAGATCATCATAACCCTAGCCACCTTAATCTCTAAAATTGACACAGTTGCACCACTAGCTTCTCCTTCATTTGAACTTTGATTGCAGGGAGTTGCCTACCTCACTCTCTATGTTTTTGTGATGATTTTATGGTAGTTGCAGAGGATAACAACTTTTGAAGTGTGGGGTAGGGGATTATTTTTTAGAATTGAACATTGATTGTTTTTGTGGATAGTAGTTAGAACTTGACGAATTTTGTGAAGGAATTTTGTTTTGTGAAGAATTAGTGCTAACCATTATTGAAGGTAATTTTATTTGTGAAGGCTTGTAAAGATTTTTATGCATATTTTTGGGAAGAAGAAGATTGTGTTTCAAATACTCGAAATTAGTGAAATCCTTAAACCACAAACTCCTCATTTTAGTTTATTTTTGTCTTTAAGTTTGGAAATTTTATTAGTTGTTTTAGTACATTAATTTTTGGTAAAGTTGTTACATTTTTTTAGTTTTAAACTAAAGTAGCTTATTTTAGTTCAATTTTATTTTCTGCTTTTAGTTATCTTTTTATGCTTTACTTTTAATAGTTTTATTCTGTTTTAGTGTTTATTTACCTTTAAGTCAAAATTTTGAATAAGGTATCTGTGTTGTTGAGTTGTTAATTGCCAATTGCAATTAGTTTGAGTTTGCCCAGTTAATCTTGATGGAATCAATTTGAACTCTAAATTGTGAACTATTAGTTTCGAGAGCTTTAGGTAGCTAGGGAGTAGTAGAATTGTTCAACACAAAATTTTCTCTTAATTCGATCTCAATTATTTATATATCATCTAATTTCTAATTCAATGAGCACGTTCGACTATTTTGTGAAATTTGTAAGAAAAGAAAAAACCAGTGAGTGAGAGCAATTGAGTGAAGGAATAGTTAGAGCCTTCCTCATCACCCTTCAAAACGAATATTCAACTTAGGTAGAATTAGGATATGACCTAGGCAGCCTTTCTTTGGAAGTCACTTTGAAATGACTTTTTATCTACCTTATGATTCATGATTAACTTTACTAGCCCCCTTGAGCTGAATTGGTATGTTGAAAGTGTATTACTTAAATTTTTCTTGATTACACTCATAAATTTAACCATATAACTTAAATTTCGTTTATCTTCCATATTTTAGAATTAGCCACTCTAGGTGCGGTAGTATTGTGCATGTTGAGTAATGAAAATTGAGTTGTTTTTGATCAATTAATAGTGCTAAATTTGTGGGAAATGGGGTAGTGAGAGCTATGATTTAATGATCCTAAGGCTTCGCTAATGTTAAAGCTTCAAGAGTTGCAGATACCTCATAGTTAGCAGGTTTTACCTGTTGACCATAACCCTATTTGAAAAAAAACCATAAACATATAAAAGTTATGTTGCAGAAATTTTAATTATTACTACATTAAATAAGTGTGGGGTATCTAATAATTAAAGGGAGGTATTAAATGTTAAGCTAGTCCAAGAGACAAAATTTAAGTTCATTCTTCCTCTACAATTGTGAATCTAGCTGATGTCTTTTGGGATTCAAATGTTAATTTTGCTAGTAAGAGTAAGAACTTAGAAGGAAAAGTTATTGATGTTCAGAAAGTCAGGTGTTGGTTATGGTAATATGGTTGATTATAATTTGCTAACTTTATCCTTTCTTTAGATCCAATACCTTAGCCCCATTACAACCTTAATGTAAGACCTAGTGATCCTGTTTTGATCTAAATTGTTTAGTGGAGATTACCCTTATGGTTCAGGTGCTAAAGGAGAGGCCTATGGCTATTCCAAGTTTTAAGCGTGAAACTATCATATTCTTCATTTTTGTTTAATTGTTGCATTTCACTGGTAGTTTTGATTTTGAAAAAATGATAAACTTGTTTTGGCCTAGCACACACACATAAGAAATTATTTGAAATAGATTAGTTGAGTCATTTTGATTGAATACTTTTGTTTTGAGTGTCTTCTGCTGAGTGTTATTCGAGCTTCTCTAAAATTTCTTGTTTTAAATTAGAGTTTGAGTTTTTAAAAATGTGGAGGATTCATTTGCTTGAAGGCAAGCAAAGTCTAAGTGTGAAATATTTTGATAACTCTAATTCAATGTCTGTTTTTAGTTCCTTTTCAGTCTAATTTCGGTGTCTTTTGCTTTGTTTTTGTTTTAGTTTAATAAATTTTATCTAAATTCAGTTAATCCTAGCTTTTATGAGTTTTGGAGAGTTTTTTATGGAATTTTGTGCTTAATTATAAATTTTGCAGGTATCTCACGGTCTGCAGGTTTTACCTGTTGACCGTTACCTATGTTTTCTGTCAAAACGCATTGTTTCAAGAAGTGTCACAATTAGTAGTGCAATTGTTCTTATAAGAGTGTTTACCATGACCTAGGAAACTCCTTAGTATAGAACTGAGAAAAGAAGGACCTTACGGTTAATAGATTTTTGGTGTTGACCATGAGGTAGTCAAGCCATCAGTCCAGAATGCAAAAAAGAGCTATGTCACGGTCAACAGATTTTTGGTGTTTATCGTGACTCATAGCAGTTAAAAAGGATATTTTAATAGGTCACGGTCAGCGTGAATTCCCTATTGATCGTGACTTTTTTTGGCCTTTATATAGCAGATTTTTTGCAGAATCGAGAGTTCTCCTCTTTTTCAAATCTAGGGTTTTTCTTTCTTCTTTATTCTTTCTTTACTTCATTTTTATACATAGGTACATAGTTTATACTTCAAAATAGATATATTTACAGCAAATACTTAGATTAAACACCATACTTAGCTTAGATTCTCAATTTTTCACATCTTGGAGCTCATTTACATTGAAGCTTTAGAGAATAAGGTTGAAGGAGCTTGGGATTCAGCTTGGTTTTCTTCCTCCATAAATTTTTGAGTTTATTCTCTCCTTTTCTATTGTTATTTTGTAATAGATAGTGAGTAGTCACTAGTTGTTTGGAGGATCTTTGAATCCCCTATCCAAATATGAATATTGAGCATATTTTGAATATTTATATATAAATGAATGGTTTATTTCACTGTTGCTTCATGGATTTTCATCATTTTTAGTAAACTTACAGCTTTGGATGAATGATTTTATCATATATCTTTACTGGGATGTTGTGCTTGAATGGTTGAATGCCTTGAATGTTTAATCCTCTATTTTTTTTATCATAGATGATGTGATTTTTAGACTGCTCCAGAATGGGACTCTTTAATTTGCAAGATTTTGTGGTGCTTAAGCTAGAGTATAGAGTGAAATGAATGGGTTTTGGGTCCGAAATGGGAAAGCAACCGAACCTAGGATGTTAGACCCACGCCTAGGCTAAATATAAGACTGGCTCTAGAATGGGACGTCTTATGTCTAGAATAACTTTCTTCGGAATGGGTCACTTACGTTAAGAGGGTTATCCTAAATTCATATATATACAATTTTAGGATTAATTTAATTCACATTGGGTAAATGGAGGATGAATGAACCTGAACAACATTTTAATCATAAATTTTCATTCTTATTAAATTGTTAATTGCCTTAACTATTAAAAAATTACAGTTAGTTTGTTTTTAGAATTTATTCCAAATTTACAAATTAAATGTTATATTTACATTTTATGTATACAATCTAGTTGATAGCTTACACACACGCACACAGAGAAATTTAGGAATTCTTTAGCATACAATTGATTTTCACTTCTTGCATCCTCAATCTCTTGGGTACGATATTCAAGGTAACTAACTATACGCCACTTTATTACTTGATGATTCAATATACTTGCTGAACAAGTGTTAATGGTTTGGGTAACATTAGTTGGAAAAAGTCGATATGTAGGAAATGTGGGTCTATTCAATTAGAGGGTGGCTATTCTTTTTATTTATCTTTAAACATTCTTTGATTAACCTTTACCATGACCACATTATAACTTTAATGAAGTCCTATTTTTTTTTGTTTTAAGTTGTTTAAAGGAGATGACCTTAAGGTTCTGGTGCTAAAAGAGAGGCCTATGACGTTTCTAGAGTTTCAAGTACAAAACCTTGAAAGTGCTTAAAATATTTTGGTCATACACACACATGAAAAATTACTTATATTCCTTTGTTTGAATTTAGTTTAGTTGGAATGTAATTGAGTGCTGTTGTTAATGGTTGATTATTATTACGAATTTCATAATTTTTGGTTAGAGTTTGATTATTTCGGGAATGTGGTTTGTTAAAATTTGCTCGAGCGTGAGCAAAGGCTAAGTGTGGGGTATTTGATAGTCTTGAATTGCAACTTTGTTTTTAGATAGTTTTAGGTTTTTTTTATAGTATTGTTACTGTTATTTTGCTTTATTTTATGTTTAAAGTTTGGGTGTTTGAGTTTCAAGTAATTGAGTTTGATTTTTGGTTGTTTTGCAGGTTTATTTGTTAAAAGAAGTTTAAATCAACCCAGCAAAGACAAGGGAGATCCCCACTGGGTTCTTTAGTGGGTTTTTTTAGTCCAATGGCTTAGAACTTAGTAGGGATAAAATCAACGACATCGGGTTCCTTTAAAGATGCAATCCAGTGATGAAGGACCCAGCAGGGACACAAAGACATCCCTACCGAGTCACTCTAGCTTCCAAGCAAAAAGTAATCAACTCGATAAGGACACAAGGGCATCCCTACCGAGACGCCTAAGTTCCCAGTTAATTTCAATCAACCTAGCAAGGACACACAAGCATCCCTACTGGGTTATTTATGTAGAATTTATGATTTAAGAAGTTTTCTACAGATTAAAAAGTTGGGGTGGCGGTTGGATTTCTAGGAAATTAGGTATTTAAGTGTCCTTAAGTTAGAATTTAATAGTTAGGCAAGTTTTCATCTTAGAATAGACCTAGTTTTTACTTCTTCTGAATTTTCAATTAGTAAGTAGAAGCTCTTAGGTTTTTCAAGCTTTTTCCTTCCACTGTTTTTTAAGACATCAAGATTAAGTTTGAAGTTTTATGAGTATAGTATATTATTTTTCCATTCTTTTTATTCGTTTCGATCATGAACAGTGATTAGTTCTCTATTTTTAAGATATCAACATATATAACGCCTAGCCATTATAAAAAGCAAGTAGAAGACATGGATCTAACAAGTGGCTTTTTTTTTTTAACATCCAAAACTGAATGGCTATTCAATTTAACCCTCGAGTGCAATTCAATTTATGGAGCATATGAATTTAGCATTATTTTAGTACCTTTCTTTTCTCAATTTATTTTATAGTGGTAATTTAGTTTGCACATATTTAAATCGTCAGATGATATATATTTATATAATCGGATGGTTTAAATGTACGTGCGGTGTATCTCAACTCCTTATTTTAAAATCTTTTTCCTTTTCATTATCTCCATTTATTTTTCTTTCTTTTCTTTTTCTTTCTTGAATTAATATACTATAAAAATTGTTATACACATTCGTTGGCGCAAGTTAGTTGACCAGTCTGGTAAGATAGTTAGACCCTACTTTGTCTAATCTCTTTCTCTAAATCTCTATCATACAAATCTGTCCCTTTCTTATTTTTCAGCAAAAATAGAAACCCTTTACTCAATTTATTTATTTTTTTTGATTATTCAATTTTTGCATGAAAATTTGTCCACGTGCCTTTCTACCTTCCTCTTTCTTCTTTTTTCATCTCAAATGCAAATCCAAAACCACCGGTCTTCCGTTTCGTTTCATAACCAACGGATTCAACTAAATAAAATTAAAGAAAATAATCCATTTAAAAAAATCCAAATCCAAACAAAATAAATTAAAAATATATATTTTTGACTGAGATTCAGAGAGAGAGAGAGAGAGAGAGATTCAGCTAAAGCTCCTCCCCGAATCAAAATTATAAGCTTCTTTGGAGACTCAGCACCGACTCGGTCACTCTGCTGTGCGTCTCTCTCTCCGCCTCCTCTCTTCTCTTCTCTGTCTTTATCTATCTTTTAATTGTTTTTTTGGTATCCATTTGGGAAGTCACCATTTGAATCTCTCGTAATTTTCTTTTGTCGTTGTATATCTGTTTTTGAGCGTTGAAGCCTTTTTATTTTTTAAGTATTTCTTGGCGCAATCTTGTGGGGTTTTATCATATCTTGTTAAACTATTGAATGTATCGAACAAAACTCATTAAAACCCTAGGTTTATCCCTTTAGATTAATTCATTTCTCAATTGAATATCTATCATGGCATTTGATCAGAACTATAAACCAAAAGATCTAAGGCCAATAAGTGTGGTTAGACCCATAGCCGAGGAGCCCTGCGTTGCGGCGGCTTCTATTGCTAGTTCTACCACTATTGCGGCACCGACAGCAACAAATAGACAGCATGAAATTTTTTGCCACAGAGATGGCTCGGTACCTGTTTTTTATCCGGCAAATGTCACCGATGCCGGTTTTGTAGGTTTAGGACATGGAAACCCTGCCCTAGGGGTGGCCCCATGGGCCCCACGCCTTCCTGTGCCGGTTGGGAGTGTGGGTCTGAATAGCGCTGCTGTTGGGTTTGTTTACAGCCCCAATTTAGGGAATAGGGTTGTTAGCAATGCTGTTGATCACTCTGGCAATGATATGGTTGCTGGCCTGGGTAACATTCCCCAATTTAGCAATTGTGTTAATACTACTGGGAGCAGTGAATTGGCAAGTGTGGGATTTGGTTATAGTCCCAATTTGGGCAACCGTGGTAGTGGTAGTGGGGTTGATCACGGGAGTGAAGATGGTGGGGATGATTCTCTCTCCGGGAAGAAAGTCAAGTTTTTGTGTAGTTTTGGGGGCAAGATTTTGCCTAGACCAAGTGATGGTATGTTGAGATATGTTGGAGGGCAGACAAGGATCATTAGCGTGCGGAGGGATGTGAGCTTTTGTGAGCTAGTGCAGAAGATGGTGGATACATATGGGCAGCCTGTAGTTATCAAATACCAGCTTCCTGATGAAGAGCTTGATGCACTAGTCTCAGTTTCATGTCCAGATGATCTTGAAAATATGATGGATTTGTATGAGAAGTTAGTCGAGAGGTCTCCTGATGGATCAGCTAAATTAAGGGTGTTCTTGTTCTCAGCAATGGAGCTTGATTCATCTGGTGTTGTGCAATTTGGGGATACACAGAACTGTGGCCAGAGATATGTTGATGCGGTAAATGGGATTATGGATGGTCCTGGCGGTGGGATTGCTAGGAAAGAGAGTATAGCAAGTGGGACTTCAACTCAGAACTCTGATTTTAGTGGGACTGATGCTGTTGATAGCTCAGGTCCTGGTCACTTGGATCTGGGTGGGGCACAAAGCACGAGCGTGTTGTCTCCTGATGGGAACAATCCAGCTACTCCTCATGATGCTAAACCAAAATTTGTGACTGTGGAGCATAATCCTATAATTTATGGTGATGCATCTGGAATGCCTCCTGGCATTTCCATGGTTAGGTCTGGTACTCCCCAAACTTTATCTTCTCAGTCTGTCGTTGAATTTGAGAGATCAGTTCCTGTTACTGTGCCACAACAGCAATCGGGGTATGATTTTTCACAAGCTGGTATGGGCATTCCTCCCCCTAGCCATCAGTTGCAAGCTTATATAGATCACCGCCAAGAAATTACAAATCCTGCAGATTATTTGCATCTTTCTGGTCAGATGAGATTTTCCAATGCTCAGTTATTGGGGACTGCTGGATCCGGATTCACCCAACATCAGATTCGTGACATTAATGCAGGCGTTGCTTCACGCCGATTTTTTCCTGCAGTGCACATGACAATGACTGCTGCTGCTTCTCATGTTGCTGCAAGGCCAAGTGTTGAGCCAGTTTTGCAACCTCATCAAACCCATTTGGAACATTATTCTGATAAAACCACATATGGAACAAGGATTGTTCAACTTCCTGTGGACCCAAGCTACAGTACTTATAAAGTGCAGCTTCCGCCTTTGATCATTGGAGGAGGCTATGGCTGGCATCCTGCTCCACGAACAGATCATGTTGTGTTTTCTGATGGATCACTGCCTCACCAACAGGTTTCTTTTCCTGAGAAAATTCAGAGATTGGAGGACTGTAGTTTGTGTCAAAAAGCTCATGCACATTCAGATCCTTTGGTACAGGACCAAAGAGAGAGTGCTCTGTGTCCTTTACCTGATTCAAACTCAGTTCACCAGAGTCTTCTCATGGGAGATACTATGAAAGCTCAGCATCTCAATAAGGTTATGGCAGGTGGAGCCTTGGGAGATCTCCCTATTGAACATGGTGCTGGGTCTCGATCCACTGCCCTTAGCCATGTTAATCACCAAGTTGGATTGCGACAACCAGAAGCACTTGTGTTCTCTCAAAATCTTGATTCACTTGATGAAAATGAAAGAACTGCTGTGTGCCAAACTGACAATTCTGATCAATCGCAGATATCAGTTCCCCATGGTATGATGGGTGTGCCAGGACCATCTCATATAATTCCTCAGTCTTGCCTAGAAGATTCTTCCCAACAGCATCTGGTGCCAGGCAAATACCAGCTTAATGAGGAGGCCTCGCTGAACAAACCTATTAATGGTGATATCCCTAATTTCTCTGGTGTAATTCAAGTTTCTGAGCGCTTGGGTCATGAACCTTCAGTAGAAATCTCGGGTAGACTGTCTCATGCCGTTTCCAAAGATGATACTGTAGAGTCCACTGTATTGTATGACCAATTGAGACCAATTGATGGAATGATGGAAACTCTTCAGATTTCCCAACCTGAAATTATTACTGAGAACGAGCAGAATAAGTCACCAGTTGATCAATTGAGGATGGAAGAAATCTTGGAGCTCAGAGCGCAGACAATAGCTGGAAGAGATGTGCATCTCGATACTACCTATAACAAACCTCAGGTGGCTATTGAATCAAATCATGTTAAGCAGAATGAAGTGTTGCCTGCTCCAATGCAAGCTTCTTATGCATATAATTCTCAACCGATGGAATCATATCAGGTCTTACAACTACCTATATTGGGTAATCAAGGATCGTATCTTGGAATTAATCTACTAGATTCTGATGATACCAAATATGGGAACCCTGCATTCTCAGGTGTTGAGCCAGCCTATGCAGTTGATAAAATCCAACCTATTCAATGGACAAATGATGTCTCGCCATTACAGCCAACAACTGGTCCTACTGATATGGAAACTGCATTTAATCCGCAATCTTCCTTGTCACCATCCAGTAGAGTTGGTGATGTTCAGGATTCCTCAAGCTCACTTTTCAGTAACCAGGACCCTTGGAATTTAAGACATGATAATCATCTTCGTCCTAGACCCAACAAAATTCTGACAAGAAAAGAAGCCTTTGATACTAAGGATTCTTTCATTGAGAACAGTTCAAGTAATGCTGGAGCACCAATGACAGATGGGCTGTTGGGGAATGGAGTCTCAGAGCCATTGAGCATTGCCAAGAAGGATGTCAATTTAGAGCAAGTTCAATCATTCAAAGGTCAGAAATTTCTCATGACTTGTGCTTTTGTCATTCTCTTGATGCAAAACTTTCTTTCTACTGGTTGCTTTCTTTGCTTTTAAAGGCTCATCTGAAGAACTCATCAAGCAAGAACTTCGGGCTGTAGCTGAAGATGTAGCTGCTTCAGTCTTCTCTTCAGGTAGTCCTGGTTCTGATTCAATGCTGCATGAAAGAAATGAATCAACTTATGAAGCAAGTCTAGACAAGGAAATTTCAAGTAAAGATGTTGAAAGGCAGCACAAAGCTAAATTTGAGGTTACCAATTTTTTTGTGGTTTGGATGCATGCATGCACATATTTTATGTATTCTTGCTAGTGGATTTCTATGATTTATTCATTTGATGGGCCTTTTTACCTTCTTATCTTTTCATTAACTTGTAGGATATGAAGAGTAAACTCCCAGAAAAGGTGAATTTTGGATTTCCACTGTCAGAAGGCATTGGTCGCTTGCAGGTTGAATGGTTGTCTTTATTTTATCCTGGTGGTCATATATTTTTGACTTTGTATTAATGTTCTTCTCTTTTGGCAGATTATAAAGAACGATGACCTTGAAGAACTGCAAGAATTGGGTTCTGGGACCTTTGGCACTGTATATCATGGGAAGTGGAGGGGTACTGATGTTGCAATTAAACGGATTAATGATAGGTGTTTTGCTGGGAAACCTTCTGAACAAGAACGCATGGTTTGTGTTTATTTTTTTTTATTTTTTTTTTCATTTCAGCTAATTAGTTCACTTATCTCTTTATCTGCTTTTCTTTCTTTTATTTACTCTTTCAATGACCTGTTTTTTTAATAACTGTTTGATTTACTCTTGTTTGCATAAACCAGATGGATGATTTCTGGAATGAAGCCATTAAACTTGCTGAATTACACCATCCAAATGTAGTAGCCTTTTATGGTATGGTGCTTGATGGTCCTGGAGATTCTGTGGCGACAGTGACAGAATACATGGTGAATGGTTCTTTAAGAAATGCCCTGCAGAAGAATGAGAGGTTTTCTTTTCATTTCTGTTTCTTATTTCTGATAAATTATCCTGCTTTCAAATATGCTTCATTTCTGAATTATTTAAATATGAATTCATAAATAATTTGTTACCAGGAGTCTTGACAAGCGCAAGCGTCTCTTGATTGCCATGGATGTGGCTTTTGGCATGGAGTATTTGCATGGAAAGAACATCGTACACTTTGACTTGAAGAGTGACAATTTACTTGTCAATCTTCGAGATCCTCACCGCCCAATATGCAAGGTCAGTGACCATCTCCAAAGGGATGATTCTTGTGTGTTTGACAAATTTCTGAATTATCATTGGTTAATGAGTTGTACTGTTGCTCCTTTATATATATATTTAAAGTAAACATCCATTTTTGAGGCTTAATAACCATGGGAGAGGAACTTGGGACAGTGTCAACTTTTACATTTTATAAATTGGCTTTGATATTTGTCGCATCAGCTGAGAATACTGGGTCTTTTGTATTTATGACTCCTGTATCTACTGATGCTGATATATGAAATTGTTCTTTACAGTATTGCCCATGAATTTCAAGGATGTATAATTTTTTAAAGGGTAAAACTGTACAAGTGATTGAATTTGAGAAGTTGTTAACAGTTGGCACTTCCTGTTGGCAATTAATCTGAATTTGCAAAGCACACATAATTTATTTGTTTGAAGAAATTGATTTACATGGCTGGGGAAGTTGGCTGGAGCTTTGAATGTGAAATCGATTGGTATGCAGTTCATGGGTAAAATATATGCAAGCTTGACTAAAAGCTCCTCCATGACATTCCCAGCCGCTTACCATGTTTTGTTCTCCATCAATATTAGTAACTGCAATAGCAAACCTGTCAATCTACGTGCTCCGTTTTGCTTTTGTACCAGGTTGGTGATTTGGGCCTGTCTAAGGTGAAATGCCAAACACTCATCTCAGGTGGAGTTAGGGGAACACTTCCATGGATGGCCCCAGAGCTTTTGAATGGCAGCAGTAGTCTTGTCTCCGAAAAGGTTATTTAGTTGTATTTCTATGCAGTTCAAAATACAAAATTTTAGCCTTGTAAGTTAAACTAATTTGTGCTATATTCTTATCATTTTGGTTTAGGTTGATGTATTCTCATTTGGGATTGTGCTGTGGGAACTCCTAACTGGGGAAGAACCATATGCGGACTTGCACTATGGGGCTATTATAGGTGAAGCTCTTATTCATGCCAAGAATTATGTTGTTTTCAATGAATTGCAAATGAGACATGTTGCAAATGATCATCACCCCCTATAATGCTGTTTAGGTGGTATTGTGAGCAATACATTGCGGCCACCAGTGCCTGAATCTTGTGACCCAGAATGGAGATCATTAATGGAAAGCTGCTGGTCATCGGAGCCATCTGATAGACCTAGCTTCACTATTATCGCAAACGAGTTACAGGCAATGGCAGCAAAAATTCCTCCCAAGGGACAAAGTTCGACACAGCAACTCTCTGAATCACTGCTGCAAGGTTATAACTGAGTTTTTGAAATTGCGTGTGCATTTTCAGTGGGCTGTAGAAAGAGGTGTAACCTATTTTGCTAAAAATGTGGCACAGGAAGGGTCTTTTGTATTTATTTAATTTTTTAATTTTTTATCCCACATGTTTGGAAATAGGAGTCATAAGCCATAGAAATCAAGAAATTTGTAGGTTATCTTCATATCTTATACTGTATTTTTGTGGTTTTTGTTAGTTTCTGGTAAGGTGCCATTTTGGCCATTTATCTGTTTTCTGTATAGGCTCGTTACATCTTTAGGTTTAGTTTTTGCGGAGATTTGACCCGAGCGGAGGTTGGCTAAGTGGCAAGGGCTAGAAAAAAAAGGTCGGTTAAAATCGAGGTCAAATTGATTTATACGATTAATTAATTCAATTTGATAAGGAAAGATAGATTTTAATTTTGAAGAATTATGATTAATGGAAGGAAATTTAATATAGTTAATCGACTTTTATATAAAATTCATATTCAATTAAAATTATTATTTTATTCTAGAATATATTTTAATCATTAAGATTAGCCATTTATAAAAAATAATGAATGATAAGTTAGGG
Organism: Excoecaria agallocha; assembly: GCA_037975025.1. Taxonomy (NCBI): domain Eukaryota; kingdom Viridiplantae; phylum Streptophyta; class Magnoliopsida; order Malpighiales; family Euphorbiaceae; genus Excoecaria; species Excoecaria agallocha. The sequence continues at coordinate 12,640,484 of CM075818.1, forward strand.
ATGAATTTTTTTTTTTATAAAGTGTTTTATATAATTTTTCTATACTTTAATCACCAAGATCAACCATTTATAAATAATGATGAATGATTGTTGAATTATTTTTTTTATAAAGCTTAGGGTTGGATTATTTTTTATAAAGCTTTTTATACAGTTTTTTTTATTATTATATTGACAAAAAATTTTAAAAATTTATTTTTTATTTGTAATTTTAAGATTAAGATTCATTGAGTTTATATTTAAGTTTTATGAATGGATTTTTTTTTTTATGAAGTATAGGTCAGTTACATATATTTTATTTTCTTAATGTTAACATATCACATTTAATGTTTAATTTATTAGTGGTTAATCAGTTATTAATGGACTAAGAGTTTTCTTGAAACAAATAAATTTCATAACATTTTATAAAATTTATTTGTAATTTTTATTTTTTATACTTAGAATGCAAAAAAAATAGGAATTAAATTTCATGAATTAAATTATACGAATTTTATTATACTTTCATCAAATTCTATCAAAATAGGTAGAATTTACAAATAAATTTCGTATTTTTAAAAAATGAAAATTTGAAAGATTATAATACTCTTGTTATAGTATATATACATTCCGTGTTTTAAATGTTTCTTTCTCCTTTATTCCTTACTTTTCTTAACCACTTTTACTAGATTAATATTTTCTCTTTCTTTCATATTTTGTAAATTGAATTTTTTGTCCAATATTGAAATAACTAGTTCGAGGAATTGACTCGTAGTGATTGAATTATTGTTTGATTAATTATAAATCCATTAAATTCTCGTTTGAATCATTAAAGCGTGTACACCATAGGATTTTATTGTTTGATTTGTTATAGAAACACACGCCCATTTATGAAAATCAAAATCAAACATTTTGATTTTTCATTATGGTCACACATGTTGATTTTGTATCAGAAACATGGAACTACTTTAGACATAAATCAAAATTGATTTTGTTTTAGAAACATATCTATCCTTTAATCAAAATTATACATGTAGAAGTTTTTGAACTTTAAATTGATGATTAATAGTTGTTGATTTTTTTTTTTTTATTGAGAGTTATTGGGAGGATTCGCTGTTATTCGCTCACTAATAAGACTTTTTTTTTGTTTGTGTTTTATTTATGTTTTTTTTTTTTATGAAAACTTCCTCGCTAATAAGTGACTAGTAAAGATAGTAGGTCACTTAAATGTTATAAAACTGATTCAATATTGAAAATATATGCAATTCATCCTACAAATATAGAATTGACTTTGTGGCATATGAATTTTATTTATTTTTTTTGTCTATTATTGGAAGTTATTACTGAATGAGATATCAAAATTGGCATTGATGATTTTTTAGAAAATAAAATAGAAATTAATTTTTTATTCATTTATTCTAAGCATAAAAATAAGGAATTTATTTTTAATTATATATATTAGTTATTTTATTCCAAGCAAAGGAATTTATTTATCGGCTTACATCTTATTTTTTAAATTTAATCCACTAATAACAGTTTTTAAAACTTTAAATTCAAATTTTTGGTTTGTTTGGAATAAAAAAATTAAAATTATGAAATTCATTTACATATGGGCCCGATCAACTCTTTTGGCCACTAATTGATCGAGATTAATTTGGATGCATTTCAAATGAGTACAATTGCTTTCTTTTTAGATTTGAAAAATTTTCTGAGTTTTTCATTTTATCACTTTCCTTTTGCTGAACAAATCATTCAGAAGGCCATATGCCTTTTTGGGGAGAATTTAGGATGGAAGGAGAAGCTTGCTGAGAAGATTTGATTAGAGAAGAAGCTGAAAGCAAAGCTATAAGTGCTTAAAAAGGATCATGAGGTTTAACTTCAAACTCTTCGATCGGAGCATCTTGCAGAAATTGAGGTCCCAATTCCCAATTCTCGTCTCAGGTGGAGGAACTTTAGAAGAAGGTAGGCTCGGTAGATTCTATCAACAAGGAGCTTTAAGGTGTGACGCGTCGAACCCCCGATGGTATTTAATTGGTTCTTGAAGGCCTATTTTTAGGGCTCAAGATCGGATGAAGGTTCATTTAACTCATGAAGATTGGTCACTTCACTGTGGATAGTGATTCAATCCAATTTGCCAAGTCTCGGGCCTCAAAAAATCATGAGACAGCGTCTTGGGGTATTCCTATTTCATTATTGGTGATCAACCTAAGAGGGTGTCTGTTGGGCATCACAAGATAGATATCACGAAGTAGCCACCTAATAAAAAATTAGAAAAGTAATTCTAACCTCATGATGTCAAAACCAAAGACGGTTCGAGACTTCACTTTTATTCATACCGTAGTTAAATGTTATATAAATGAGTTTTAAGATTAATTGTTTTATCTTTTTCTCACACGAATAGCCATGCTAGAGAAATCTACATAAAAAATTATACAGAAAATGGGGGATTTATTAAATGTTAATTTAGGTGGGGAATATTGGTTCTCGCATGTATATTTACAGAAGGAAGAGTTTTTGGTGAATTTTGGAAAGAAAAGGGATGAGTGATTGTATTCAGCTTGACAAAAAATCATGTTCAATTAATTAAAGTAGAAAATTATTTTACATCATTAACAAAATCTTACTTTTTATGTGTTATTTTTGGGAAAGAAAACAGGACATTGGTCCTTTTTTATTAAGAAAAATTCCATTTTGGTTTGTATAAATCCTTTGGACGAGTTTTTATGTTAACGGTCAAAATACCCTTTATTATAACATGCCATAATAGCAGAAAAGTAAGGAAAATAAAATAATAAATACATGCCAAAATGATGAATAATTAAATAGTAGGGGGGTCCTAAACTAATTCCTTGAGTTGCATCATATTAACTGTAATGGCCTCAACACCGGATTGGTTGTAAACAGTAATTTTCGATGGTGAATAGTATTTTCGAATTTAAAATTTTACCCGAAAGTAAAAAATATTTTATTTAACCATCGAAAAGTATTGGTCATAGTGAGTTCGGAGTTAAAATTTGAAGTGAAACTGAGGTCAAATGATCCTCCAAAAGTCAAAAATACGAAAAAGCTAGCGAGTCAATTTTCTTTGTAAAAAGGGTTAACTCGACTTTGATCAAATTTTTAAAAATAGTAAATAAATTCCAAAAATTGATAGAATTTGCAGATCTAAATGAAATTTCATGTAGAATATTTTGGTATAAAAAATAAAAATTTTGGTGATACCGGTAGTTATTGAATCAGACTGATTTGATTGAACCAGACTAGTAACAAATTTCGATTGGACTGAAATTTTATGTACAACCTATTTTTGATGCGAAAAATGATGAAATCAAATTGAGGTGATTTGGATTTGGGAAGTGGGAAAAATTAATTAAAGCTATTTAATGGGTTATTAATGGGCTTTGGTTAATTTGGATTAAATCCACTAATGGGCCTAAGCCTAAGCCCATTAAAACCAACTATAAAAGGCTGGAAAATCTGTGGAATGCCATAATTTTTCACTATCTTCTTCTCCCTCTTCTTGGCCGAATTCTCTTTCACCATTTCTTTCTTAAATTTCTTCCATCTTAGCCTAAATTATTCACTAAACCAAGCATAAGGAAATTATTTCTATTTCTCTAGATTATTATTTAAACCTTTATCCTTTGATTTGAGGAAAGGAAGCAAGAGAAATTAAGGGACAAAGCTTTAGATTTCAAAGAAAGGTAAGTGATATTCATGGTTTTAATTTTATATTAAGGTACCTACAAGTGTTTTTAGGTGCCTAAAGTCCAATTATGTGATCAATTTAAGCTTTTGAGATCAATAAGTATGGTATTTAATTGTTAAACTATGTGGCCAAGGTAGGTTTTCCTAGTGAGGGACAACCATCCAAGGCCAAAGGGAAGGAAAAGGAGCCTTTAGAGGCCTAAAGCTTGTAAAGAATGTTAGTGACTAATAAATCATATTATTTTCCTAAATTTCTAATGATTTTCCTTTATGTAACTTAGGAAAAAATTGATTAAATGGTGTTTATTGGAAATTAATTTTAGAATAATGCAATTAGACCTTCAATAAGCCTAGTAGAATGTTTAAATAAATTTTTAGATAATTTTATGATGGACTTTCTATGTTGGCTGAATGCTTCCTTAAGGAGAATTAGTGTTTATTTTATATATTTTGATGGAGTTAAGCCTTAAAATGATGATAAAGATGAAATAACATGTCCATAAATTTTTGTAGAATTTATGGGAATTTAGTGAATATTTTTGAGATAAATTTTGGTTATATAATAAATTTAAATGTTGCACTAATGTGAGTTATTGCATATTTTGATTAGAAAATGATGAATTATGGTGAAATAATTCACAAACTGTGTAAAAAGGTTGAAAAGTTTGACTGACAAATGAATTAAATAAAACGAGTAATGAAAAGTATGAAAAAAATTGAATAATAAATTGAATTTAATGAAATTATGCCCTTAGAAATAGTCTGACAGTAAAATCTAGCTCGAAATATAATTGACTGGCTATAAGGATATCTGTACCGCGGTGCAAGTCATGATGACTTGCTTTGCTATGGTAGGATCACTGATCTCCATAGCATCTGTCTGTTCTGTTATATATTCTATAGAAAATGGTTTTTCGAGGTCATTTCTCAATCTGTTTGTAACCCTATAGGGTGCACGTCCCGTATATCCAGTCTGAGAGTTTATGTCGAGATTGTACTAGGGGCATTATGATAAGAATAAGTTAAAAATGTGAAAAGAAAGCAAAAAAAAAATGAAGTTTAAGGTGAAAAAGGGCCTAATTGAAAAGAAATAGAAAGTTAGGGCAAAACGATAATTTTACCAAAATATGCATTTAACGAATAAAAAAGATTAAGAAATGACTGTAAAGGGTAAAATGGTAATTTGGTGTCCCAATAGTGTAAAAAAAGGAAGTTTTGTATAACACAAGGACTAAAGTGTAATTTTGTATGAAAATGTTAAATTAAGGGTTAATTGATAAATTGCATGCAAAGTTGTAGGCTAGAAAGGAAATTAAGTGAGAATAATGGCAATTTGGTAAATATTGAGTAAAAAGGGCAATGTTGGTAATAATCAAAAATTTAAGGACTAAATTGAAAATTTAATTAAAGTTATGGCCTTAATTAAAAAGGATTGCTAATAATGGAATAAAAATGTCTTTTTAAAATAGAAATGAATAATAATCGTATAATAGTAATTATACTGGAAATTGTTTTTGGACGATGTTTGTGTGACGCATGTTGAAACCCAATAATAGTAATTATTGCATGCAACAAGTTGCCATCCCTGCATAGTGTAAAAAAAAGACATTACTTGATATGTTTTTGGACGATGTTTGTGTGACGCATGTTGAAACCCATTCGCCTTACTGCGGTGTCTGGCTTACTCTCAGAGGCTTGCTTTTAGGGTCTGAGATCGGATGAAGGCTCATAAACTCATGAAGATTGATTGCTTTACAATGATAGAAATTCAACCCAATTCGTCAAGCCTAAGACCTTAAAAAGGTATAAGAAAGCGTCTTGAGGTACCCCTATTCTATTATTGACAATCAACCTATTAGGGCATCTATATGGGCACAAAAGGTAGGTATTGTGGAGTCGCCACCTAATAGTACGTTGGGAAAGTTAGTCTAACCTCGTGAAGCCCAAACTAGAGATGGTTTGAAACTTCACTCTTACTTGTACCTTGGTTAATATTTATATAAAAGAATTTTTAAGATTAATTCTCTATCTCTCTTCTCACAAAATTTGCAAAAAGAAGTAAATAAATGCGCATAACAATCACGTATAGAAATCTATAAAATAAATAAATAAAACTATCCAAAAATAGAAAAATAAACTTACATAAAATGGGAACATTGGTTCCTGTATGCATATTTACAAAAAGAATAAAGAATCTTTGGGCAACTTTTAGAAAACAAGGGGATGAGTGATCCCATTTTGATACAAATAGAACTTTTCTTTTTATTTGTCATTTTTTGGGAGAAAAATTAGACATTGGTCCATATATTAAGAAAATCTTAATTTTATTTGTAAAAATCATTAAATGAATTTTTATGTTAACTTGTGAAAAACCCTTTTATTATTACAAACCCAAATCAAAGAAATAAAGCAAGAAAATAAAAAAGAGGGAAAAAAAGATCAAATAGAGTACAAAATCGTAAACTTCTATGACACATGTCATAGCCTTTCGGCCTTGAGTCTTCAAAATAGCCTATATATGTAAATTTAATTGCTCAGAAGAAAACAAAACAAAAGAAACAATTAGTGATGCAATGAATGAAAATAACATTAAAATAAGTGAATATATATATATATACACTAGAACCAAAATTAAACAAACATAATGGAATCATGTGAAAAACAAAAGAAAATAAGGTGCACAAAATTTAGAGATTAAATATCACATGCAAACCAATTTTAGAGTAAGAAAATATACAAGAAAACCATTAAAATACCAAACAGGAGTTCACAGATGGCCATAATAGGGTGGGATGGCCACCCAGGAGGTGAGAGACGAGAAGAAATGAGGTGTATGAAGTCCCGTCACTCGTTATGAGTGATAGGTATCTATTGAGCCTTCTTTCCGTGACTTACGCCTAAAATGCAGTCTTGAGAGCAGAATGTAAAAAATGCACAACTAAATATATAATATTCACTAAACATGCATAAAACACCTTATAAACATGTGGAAAATGTTTCTAGAGGATTATAATTTATTTAATTCATATCAAATCAACACATTAACATAAAATCAGAAATTTTACCAAAAAAACATAAACATGCTTTAATGGAGAAAAATCTACAAACATGCTATTCTACATGATTCTTAGTTGTTTTTCAATCAATCATACTATAATAAAACTAAAATAGACATTAATCAAAGCAGCATAACATGAAATCTTGAGACCAAATAAAACATCTTCACATGGTAAACCTAAGAGAATCTATATGGCATTTAATTTATTCCTGATATATAAAAATAAATGGAGCCCACAATATTACCCTTAGTTTGATTTTCGAAAAGCTAGAAAATTGTACTCCGAGTTCCTCCTTGTATGATTTTCACAATTGAAAAGAAGAAAATAGTTCTTGTGAAGAAAAGTGATTTTTCCAAAAAAAAAGAGCATAAGAGCTCTCATTTTCTTTAATAAATAAAATTCAAAATTTTTTTCTTTTTTTTAGAAAATTGATGGCTTCTTCAGAAGAAATCCCCCAAATCCTTAAGGTTTTTTCCTTTTATACTACGATAGAGTTTTAAAATCCCTCCAACTCTATCTTTTCCTTGAAATCTGGTTAAAATCCTTATCAATCTCATTTCAAAATTTGATCTTTTGAGTCCAAACCTCACCCAAACTTCCAGCTACAAAAATGTGCCAAATGAGTGTAAAAACCCCTTAGATGGGTTCCACTCAACCCACAAATAGGCATTACTAAAATTGGGAGTTACAATTACAAATCTACCCTTTTGCCATAACCTAGTTGACTTGTGCCCGTGACTTAGTGAGTAATAAGTGCAAGTGACCGAGTCATAGACAAGACAGGCACGACCAAAGTAGCCTATTAACTAGAGACAGACAGATGAAAATGAGTCACAGATGGACATCACTCTTAATGAGAGATGGGTGTTTGTTACAAAAGAATCCCATTCTTTAATTAAAACATCATTCTTGTCCTCTAAGAAACAAAAGGATTAAACCTGACTAAAAATCTTTTAAAAGTTTTGTGAAAACCAAGGATGGGAATTGGAGCTTTCATCCTTCATCTATAATACAGATAATATAGTTGTCTCAAGTAACTCTAATTTGGGCTACCTTGTGACTCATTATCTATAGTTACCCTCAATTTTGGGGAAACTAGAGTACTGGTGCTTAGGTAAACCAAAATTCAAAGTAAAAGAAAGAGATGCATACTTGAGGCAACATTTTTCTCATTGACTATTGATGGGGTAATTAACATTAGCTTGTCAATGTATTAACTCTTTATTAATTCGGTATTTATCATTAGCTTGTCAATGTTTTAACCCTTTGTTGATTGTTTTAACCCTTCATTGCTTGGGTAGTTACCATTAACTTTTCGACAATTTAACATTGATTGGGTAGTTACCGTCATATTGTTGACATTTTAACCTTTCATTGAATAGGTAGTTACTGTCAGCTCATTGATGTTTTAACCCTTTGTTGATTGGGTAGTTACCGTCAGCTTGTCAACGTTTTAACCCTTCATTGATTAGGTAGTTACTATGGACTTGTCGACATTTTAACCTTTTGTTGATTGGAGAGTTACTATTAGCTTATCGACATTTTAATCCTTCATTGATTGGGTAGTACTATCAGCTGGTTGATATTTTAGCCCTTTGTTGATTGTCTGATTAAAGCCAGCTTGTCGGCATGCAGAATCAGAATGGGTCTATGTAGTTAATACCAGCTTGTTGGCATGAAAGTTGCATAAAATGTGTAAAATGCCTCTTAAGAAGACTTTGGTACTTGTGAAAAGGATTTGACATTAGTGTGTTATTATAGTCAATAGACAAATTAAGCTTTGCATAATTCACTTTATTCAAATGTGGCATTCATGGCCATTCACTTATTGTAAAATTTTAAGTGATTGATTTGACTAGTTTTGGCACATAAAAACGTTTTTTCCTTTTCTTTTTATCAAAGTTCTTTTTAATTTTTACTCTTTAATGGTTTTATTTTTTTTAATCTTATTATTACCTTTAGCCTTATGTTGTTTATTATGTAGATAAAATTAACATGAATGAATAAGAAAAGAGAGACATAAATGTAAAGACAATCAAAATCAATATATACATGAAAAAGATAAGTTTGAATCTCCCAGAATAAACATATAAAATATTGGGGTGAATAATAATCAGGAGACTCGAATGGCCTCTGAGATGATCGATGTGCTGATCCCGAAACAGACCATAAAAAGGAAGGCTGAGATGATGATGGGTAAGAATGATGCCAATGTCATGCTACTAGCTACTCTTGTGGTATATCTTGCTGGAACTGAAACCCAAGTAAGTGCTTAGTGAGTGGGCATACAATGGTCCTAATGACCTTTGTGAACCGACTAACATCTGACACTAAACATGAGATTGATAAAGTATGTTGGTCTAAATGCTGTCTGAGGTCATCTCTCATGCCTATGAGGTGGGCCTCCAACCCCATACCTCTTTGTCACATTTTATGATACCCTGGGGATAACTCCCTTGATCAGCTCCGTTTGCTGCCTCACCTTGGTGAATGACTCATCCACCACCTATAAAGCACTATTAAATCATTATTCAGTTGTGACTAGGGTTGCCATCATCCTATCCATGTCCCTCTGATGCTACTATAGTATAGCTTGGATGGTAGCCTATAGTGTTAGCATGGATGCCTCTATGCTAGCTAGCCTTTAATTCATCTCGTCTAAGGAAAGACCTGTGGTGTTTGATGGTGGTGGAGCTCTAGATGTGGAGGCTCCAAAATTTGGATAGGGCCTAAATCTCCTAGATGTGAGAGAAGATTTATGCTGTGGTCTAGTTGAAGAAGAAACAGGAGCTCGTATCTCTGAGGGAGCAGGTTATGTTGGGGAGTCGCCTAATAATTCATTTAAATCTGCCCCCAGGTCCATATCTATATATTATGGCTCGTCTTAAAGAGAAGGTGGCTGTTCTTCCTATAATTGAGGTGGTGAAGGTACCTACTATTCTGACTCTACTATTGTTGAAAGCTTAAGAAAATGGTAGGCCTTCCTAGCCTCCTGTATAGTAAGTAACTTGTAAGCACTAGGGTGATCGGGCCTTGGTGTTACCATCCTTATTGCCCTGATAGTAGTCACATCTATAAAGGTATTCTCATCAAAGAGCTTCCTGAACATTGTTACATCTGCCCTTAGATGGATGAGTAGTTTGGTAACCACTCCTCCTATGCAGATTTGAGTGGTCAGCTACGTGGCTAACCTAAGAAGGTTTCCCACAATCTTGTGGCTAATGTTTATGTATCTCTCCTAGGTCATCGCCCATAAACTCACAATCTCTGCGGTGTTCACTAACCTTGAGTTACCTATACACTCCAAGTAAGAATTGGAGAGGACCTGCTATATGTATTTGAAGACCTGAGTGACTAATAGGGTGCTCTTCACCATATTTGGATTACAGGATGCCTCTAGTAGTGTGATCTCAACCCAGTATGTTGCTTGATAGACCTCTCAACAGTCAAAATCCTCTTCCTTATTGGGAGCTCCATTGCCTCTACAAATGTACGGCGAATGATACTATAGCTGGTCTATCTGACTCTGAACGTAATGAACCCTAGCTTGTAGTTAGGCCTCTAAAACCCTATATACTGGAGAGTAGATAAGAACTCTTGAATGACCTTTAGGAAAGTCAGGAATCATAGCACGAAAAAGTGTGTTTCGGCCACAGTAGCTAGAATAGTATCTACATCCTCCAATATGCCCATTTTTTGGAGGCAAGCGCATGACATGTATCTACTGGCTTTGAATCGTACACGGGATAGGGCATGGTATCACTTTCTCTGGTCATGCATCATCCACTTGGGTGCTAATGGTGTAATGGGCACTTAAAGAGGATCGTGTCTCAGTGGCATCTGTGAATGGAAAAAAATAATAGTTAGCTCATGCAAAAGTTCAAAAATGCAAGACATATCATCATAGATTAAAGTTGTGACTTCTTTCAAAAATTTCCACAGCATTTCAGCTTATATTGAAACTAGCTGACCTACACACAAATGTGTGCAAGGCATGCCACAATTTAAATCAACCTAGGCCTATCATTGGGCATTCTAGCAAGCATGCATAACTCAACAATTAACATTAAAATAACAAAGCTATATACGATGGCCAAAATAAATTTACAATTAATACATATTTCAAAATTTTGACAAAAATTCAGTTGCATTTCGGTTATATTGTGCCTAACCTCCTTACAAACAAACAAATTCAGCAACAACAGGTCGAACCCACAATACAAATTATTTTTTATTATTGAACTTAATGTTAAATAATGATCATGTATGGTGAAATCATTGTTAGAGAGTATGCCCTAGAGCCCATGTAATAGGGATGTATTTTATATGTATGAACTCATATTCTTAATAAAAGGCATCATTCATTTATTAATGCTATGTTTAAATACATGAGTTTGAAAATATTAAATTAATAAATGAAGTCCTAGATATTATAAACACAGTGCAAGGGCAATCATAAAAGTGTTCATGATATGAGATGTCTATTGCATGCAAATGTGTAAATATCTAAATATCCCTAGTCATAGAATTAACAAGATAGGACATTGTTAATTTGAACAGACTAGCATATATTATGCTTCTTGAATGATTCAAGCAGTGGTTCTCATAACTGTGATTATGAAAGATAATCAAAGCTAACATGTAGATGCTTGTTAGAAGAACAAGTTCATTGGAGACCTGTAAAGAGAATCCTCACATGGATATTAAATCTATGTTAGTGAGGAATCTCTTCATAGTGATTGTGCAAGTATCCTTAGACTTGAAATCACCAAAGTTATCTTAAGTAGCAAGTGGTATGCTTTGACTCCATAATTGATTACTTTCAACTGGGGCTGAACATAGTTAGGAGGTTAGGTATATCATTGTTAGTGTAAGCCCTAGCCCCAATACATTGTAACGAAACACTTGAAATTAATAAAATGAGGCATTTGTTTTATCCTTTGTATTCCTGTGCATATCAATTGATAAAACTATCCAAGAGTGTTGTTTCGGTTTAAGTTATCATGTGTGAGGCACATGGATTGTAAGACCTTGAAACAAATGAGACTTCATTCTAAATATCCCTAGTCAGTCATTGTTATGGGAATAACAAATGAATTAAGACTAGTATGCTCTCTCTGATGCTATGAGTCCTGTCTTACGGATCATTAGGACAAGAGTGTCAATCAGAGATCATAGATACATGTTAAAGAACATGGTATCTGGATTCGATCCGCTCATGAGAACACTACATGGTACAAGTCATAAGTGTTTCTCATATGCAAGTTTTGTATCGGAGTTCTTAGACCTGAAATCTCTATGAAACTCTTTATGAATTACTGAGTACTTTGACATACACCTAACGTGCTCGTAACAGAGTGACAAGTACGGGTATGATTGGGTATGCACTGATTCATGTTAGAGAGCATGAGAGAAGTGAAGGGATTACCTCTCTCGATAAGAGAGAAAATATCACCGGCCACTTGATCAGTGAACTGAGAAGTGTATGGCCATACCGAGATGAAATAATGAGTAATCATTATTTATCTGAGAATTCAGTGTCATTGGAATATCAAGAAATGAATTAATGTATATAAGGATGACTAGTTCCATGCCTTATATTAATTCTGATATTTATGGGTAAGGGACTATGCAAAATTGCATTAGGTCACCAAATGCCATATGCATTTTCATTTAATTTGGAATGCTATAATATCTTGCTAGAGAATATATATAGCCTTTGAATTAATTTATTAATTCATTGCCAACATTAAATGGACCTATAGGATCGCACACAAAGCATTGGGCTTAAAATATTTAAATTAAGTATTGGGCATTAATTTGGGCTTTTAATTAAAGTCAAATTAATGTATGTAATGGGTTATAAAATTGCTATTGGGCTTTGGTCCATGAGAGAGAGAAATTCAGCCCATAAGGTTTAATTTCAATTAATTAAATGTCTTGTGTTAATTTAATTAATTGAGTATTAAAGCCTAAAGAATTTTAATTGAATTAATTTACTTGATAATTGGATGGTGTGGCCGAAATTCCAAGATAATGTCAATGGAATTTCGGCACATGATTAATTATTTTATTAAGTGATTTAGTTAATTATTATGTCTTACATTTATCTTAGATTAAATCAAAAGGATTATCTTGGATTAAATGTATTATTTTAAGGAGTTTTAATCAATATATATTTCTTAATTTAAAGAAGTGATAAAGGCTAAAATTAATTATCTTTAGATAATATTAATTATCTTGAGGTAGTGGTTTTTGGATTTATCACTTAAGAAAATGAAAAGAATATATATTGAGGTAGAAAAAAACGTGAAACCCTAAGATATTCTATGGTTTTGGCGTGAAACCCTAATTCTCTCTAAAGTTGGCGTGAAAATCTCTCTCTCACATTTTCTCTCTTGGCCGAAACACACAAGAGGAAGAACTCTTTCTTGCTTTCTTGTGTTCTTGGGCATTAATAGCACCTAAAAGAAGTACAAGATCAAAGTCTTGTAGCTTCAAACTATAACCATTACACAATACCGAAAAGGAGAGCTAGCAATCTCGATTTTAAGCCGTCGGTGCAAGTGTGTGTGTGTGAGAATAGAGGGAGTGGCGCAAAAGGCTGTTCCTTGGCATTGGTGATCGAGAACTAAGGTGGATAAAGGCATCTTGGTTGCTGGACATCACAAAATCAAAGAATAAAAGGCATCATCTATTGTAAGTTTCAAAACCCTAAAATTGCATGTTTTCGTTCCTAGTTTTGGATATGTATGGTATGCATGATAAAATTTTTATTTTTCCGCTGTGCTATCATGATTATCATACCATGTCATATTCCATCAGTGGTATCAGAGCCTAGACATGCTTATTTTAGTGCTTTAGATGCATGAAAAAATTAATTAAAAATCGTTATTTTGAAAACATGCAAATCTGAAATTTTCTGTTTTGAGTTTTTTGCATTGTTTTGGTGTAAAAACGATTTTAATTGATTAGATAGGTATTATAATTAATATGACATGTTAATATACTGTCCTAAGATGTTATTAGGGCTGGTAATGGTCGGATTTAATTATTTATACCTGATGGTACATGTTAATTATGAAACTAGGTGCTAGTTGGCATGTAAATTGCTAGTTTAACAACTAGTTTTCAAAATTAAATGTAAAAACGTTTTTGGCATGTTTGTAAGTGATATTTAAAGATTAATTATCAGGTCTGGACATTTTTTAAAATTTGGTTTTAATTCTGGTCCATGATAATTTAATTGATTAATTTTAAAATCACTTAAAACAATGACTAGTTTGTGTTTGTTACATGTTTAATCAACATTGTTTGCTTTGTTTTGATTAAAATGGTAAAAACACATTTAGATTAAAATGGTACAGAATATTAAATCAATATTTATGGACTTATTTAGATTATTAAATGACTCATAAAATTGATTTAAATGTTTGTGCATTTCATGGCATTACATAAGCATTAAACAACTAGTTTTGTTGTTTGTTTGTTTTTGCATGAATGCCGTGTGTTATTATATGTGTTCTTCATGATTTTATTTTTAATTCATGTTAGCACATATTATATGTATTTTTAATGTTTATGGGCTGTATGACATAAAATTAAAAATGGCAAAATTGGAAATTATACTAGAGTTGATTTATGGCACAAATCTAACTAGTTTGTGTTTTGGGCTTTTAAGAGAACTTATTCAATAAGAGGATTTAGTCCATTGGGCTTCGGCCCAGGCCCATCACGGGGTCTTCTCTTAAAGGTTCAAGTACACAATTTCCATTAATGGGCTTGGCTAAATTGATTAAAATTGGACTTTGTCTGATCCATGAATGCTATGTATATTTATTTGCTTGTTTGGTGTGATGAATGGATATGCATGGTGCATTCATGGGCCCTGGGTTTTTGTAATTAAATATGGCCTACGTGCCATTATATTTTATTGTAAAAGTTTCATTTATTTCTTAGAATAGAATTTATTTGAAGACTTTGTAAATCAAGACGAAGCCCACAGGAGTGGAGAAGCCCAACTCGAAGATTCTTATGTAATAGTATAGAATCTTAGTTGTAGGTTTTTGGGCCCATGTTTGTCACGCTTTACTTTATGCAATTATATATATATGCATGCTATGTATGGATGACAAAGCGTATGCCATGGAAGCCGTAATAAAATGAATCCCTAAAAATAGTAAGTCACAAAGTTGCCTTCCTAATTCGAAACATGTCAAGGCATCGATCATCGGTCACGTAGACTAGGAGTCCTAGATGCGCCCGATTATCTTTGTGAGGCATGGGTTGTGAATGTAGGTTGGACTTAACATGGAATGGGATGCTCGGACCTAGGCAACTTATAAATGGGTTTGTGCTATAACATTGTTTGATGTTAGCCCATTTGATCCAAGAGTCATGTACGAGACATGATTGGAGTTTTTCCTACCTAAGTAACTTAACTTATTAGGTGTACAGGCTCAGCTTGACTAATAAGTTGTTGTGAAAAGTGGATCTTGGCCCACATTAAATCACTAACGCGAATTATTTATGGGGATATTAATTCGGTTTGTGGGATTATAATAAGACCTCATTTAATCTTGCTAAATTTTATTGTAGATTGAAAATGGCATCTTCAAACAACAATAATTTCTCGTTGCGATCGGTCCTTGAAAAGGACAAATTGAATGGCACCAATTTCATAGACTGGTCTCAAAACTTAAGAATAGTTCTTAAGCAAGAGAAGAAGTCGTATGTTTTGGATGCACCCTTGCCTGAAGAACCAGGAAGGAATGCCTCTGCGGTTCAAAAGGAAACTTTTGAGACCAAGAAGAGTGACTCTAATGATGTGACCTGTTTGATGCTAGCCACTATGGTGCCTGAATTGCAAAAGCAATTTATGGACCAAGAGGCCTGTGCGATCATGGTGCACCTCAAGGAGATGTTCCAAGAACAAGCTCGTCACGAGAGGTTCGTGACAACAAAGGCTTTGATTTCTTGTAAGATGGCTGAGGGTACTCCTGTTAGTACCCATGTACTCAAGATGAAAGGGTATCTTGATACTCTTGAGAAGCTTGAGGTACAAGTGCCAAAGGAATTGGCCACTGACTTGATCTTAGGATCATTGCCTGCTGCTTATGATCCATTTGTGATGAATTATAACATGCATGCTATGAACAAGTCAGTCACTGAGCTTCATGGGATGCTTAAGAATGCTGAAGAGAACATTCGAAAGACCAATCCCGTGCTAATGGTTCAAAAGGGAATTAAGAAGGGACCTGCTAAGGGAAAGGGAAAAGGAAAGGGAAAACCCAAGACAGTTGGGAGTGCACCTCAAGCCCAATCCAAGCCCAAGGCACCAAAGCTCAAAGAGAGTGAGAGCACTTGCTTCCATTGCAACAAGATAGGGCATTGGAGGAAGAATTGCGCTCTCTTCAAGGAAGAACAAAAGAAGAATGGAGCCAAGGCGTCCAGTTCTGGTATTTTTGTTGTTGAAATTAACCTTTCTATTTCTACCACTTGGGTATTGGATACCGGTTGTGGTTCTCACATTTGTTCAAATGTGCAGGGGCTAAGAAATAGGCGGTTACTTGGGAAGAATGAAGTGGACCTCCGTGTGGGGAATGGAGCACGAGTTGCTGCCATGGAGATAGGCGACTATCACCTCACTTTACCTTCCGGACTTTGTATTGTTTTGAATAATTGTTATTATGTGCCTGCTATGAGCAGAAACATCATTTCAGTTTCATGTTTGGATAATGATGAATTTGATTTTGTTATTAAAAAGGGCAATGCTCATATTCGTCGCGAAGGCATTTCTTATGGCAATGCCATGTTGCAAAATGGCCTTTATATCCTTGATTTACAAAACAAAGAGTCAATATACAACATTAATACAAAGAGGGTTAAATCAAACGAATTAAACCCTACTTACTTCTGGCATTGTCGTTTAGGACATGCAAACGAAAAACGTATTTCAAGACTCCACAAAACTGGAGTTCTTGGGTCATTTGACTTAGAGTCTTATGACACATGCGAGCCATGTTTGCATGGAAAAATGACAAAGAGTCCTTTTAACAAGAAAGGTGAAAGGACTAATGGCTTATTGGAACTAATACATACCGATGTATGTGGACCATTAAGTATACAAGCTAGAAGTGGTTTTAGCTACTTCGTGACTTTCACAGATGACTTCAGTAGATATGGCTATGTCTATCTAATGAAGTACAAGTCTGAAACTTTTGAGAAATTCAAAGAGTTTAAGAACGAAGTAGAAAACCAACTTGGCAAAAGTATAAAAGCCATTCGATCAGATCGAGGTGGCGAATACTTAAGCCAAGAGCTTGATGATCATCTAAAAGAGTGTGGTATTATTTCACAGCTCACTCCTCCTGGAACACTGCAATGGAATGGTGTGTCCGAAAGGAGAAATCGAACTCTGTTGGACATGGTTCGATCTATGATGAGTCAAGCTAATCTTCCTATCTCTTTTTGGGGTTATGCATTAGAAACTGCTGCGTTTCTATTGAACCGTACTCCAACTAAAGCAGTTGAGAAGACACCATACGAGGTATGGACTGGGAAAGAACCCAATATGTCTTTTCTCAAGATTTGGGACTGTGAAGCACATGTTAAGAAATTAACATCTGACAAACTAGAGTCCAAATCGACTGTCTGCTTGTTTGTGGGTTATCCCAAAGAAACAAAGGGATACTACTTTTACTCACAAGCCGAGAACAAAGTATTTGTTGCTCGCAAGGCTGTTTTCTTGGAAAAGGAGTTCCTTCTCAAGAAAGACAGTGGGAGTAAAGTAGAACTTGGAGAAATTCAAGTGCCACAAGCTCCTATAGAGGATGAGTTGGAAGTGGGATCAAGTTCACAACAAGTTGTGGAACAAGATCCCATTACACAAGTACCTAGAAGGTCTGGTAGGGTACGTCAGGAGATTGAGAGATATGGATTTCTAATCACTGACAGTGACACTATTAAGTTAGTAGATCGTGAGGATCCTACTACCTACCGAGAAGCTATTGAAAGCCCAGACTCGGATAATTGGCTTGAAGCCATGAAATCCGAGATGCAATCAATGTACGATAACCAGGTTTGGACCTTGGTTGATCCACCGGAAGGTGCTAAGGTAATTAAATGCAAGTGGTTATTCAAACTAAAAGCTGATAAGACCTACAAAGGTAGACTAGTAGCAAAAGGTTTTCGACAAACTCATGGTATAGACTATGACGAGACCTTTTCACCTGTAGTCATGCTCAAGTCCATTAGGATCTTGCTTGCCATAGCTGCATATCATGATTATGAGATATGGCAAATGGATGTCAAAACTGCTTTCCTCAACGAAAATTTACTTGAGGATGTGTATATGACACAGCCTGAAGGTTTTGTCAATCCCAAGCATCCTAAGAAGGTTTGCAAGCTTCAAAAATCCATTTATGGATTAAAGCAAGCATCCCGAAGTTGGAATCTTCGTTTTGATGAAGCAGTCAAAGATTTTGACTTCATCAAGAATGAAGATGAGCCTTGTGTGTACAAGAAGGTTAGTGGGAGCATAGTAGTGTTTCTGGTCCTATATGTGGACGACATCCTTCTCATTGGGAATGACATTCCAACATTGCAAAAGGTTAAGCAATGGTTGGGAAAATGTTTCTCAATGAAAGACTTAGGTGAAGCCGAGACAATACTTGGTATTCGAATCTATAGAGATAGATCGAATCGGCTTTTGGGACTAAGTCAAGAAAAGTACATAGACAAAGTACTAAAGCGTTTTAGTATGGGAGACTCAAAGAAAGGGTACATACCTTTGGCTTTGGGAGTTCCTTTGACTAAAGAACAGTGCCCTAAAACCAAAGAGGAAAGGGACAACATGAGTAGAATCCCATATGCATCTGCTATTGGATCTATCATGTACGCTATGTTATGTACTAGGTTGGATGTTGCTCATGCACTGAGTATAACCAGTAGGTTTCAGCAAGACCCTGGTGAGAAGCACTGGTCTGCTGTAAAAGGGATCCTTAAGTACCTGCGAAGGACTAAGGATCACTTCTTGGTGTATGGTGGTCAAGAAGAGCTCGTCATACAAGGTTATGCCGATGCTGCTTTTCAGACCAGCACTCAGGATTCTAGATCGCAATCTGGGTTTGTTTTTGTTTTGAACGGTGGTGCTGTCAGCTGGAGAAGCTCAAAGCAAGAAATCGTTGCCGACTCAACTACAGAATCTGAGTATATTGCAGCAAGTGAGGCTGCAAAAGAGGCTGTTTGGATTAAAAATTTCATTAATGGATTAGGAGTGGTCCCAAGAATCCTAGATCCATTAGAAATTTTCTGTGACAATAACGGGGCCATCGCACAGGCTAAGGAGCCCCGGTCACACCAGAAATCCAAACACATAATCAGAAGGTACCACCTGATCAGAGAAATCATTGATCGTGGGGACGTCAAGGTTAGCAAGATATCAAGTGAAGACAATGTAGCAGATCCTTTGACGAAACAGTTACGTCCAAATCTGCACGAAGCTCATTTGAGAGCGTTCGGTCTTAGGGCTATGCCCAATTGGGACTAGTGCTAGTGGGAGATTGTTAGTGTAAGCCCTAGCCCCAATACATTGTAACGAAACACTTGAAATTAATAAAATGAGGCATTTGTTTTATCCTTTGTATTCCTGTGCATATCAATTGATAAAACTATCCAAGAGTGTTGTTTCGGTTTAAGTTATCATGTGTGAGGCACATGGATTGTAAGACCTTGAAACAAATGAGACTTCATTCTAAATATCCCTAGTCAGTCATTGTTATGGGAATAACAAATGAATTAAGACTAGTATGCTCTCTCTGATGCTATGAGTCCTGTCTTACGGATCATTAGGACAAGAGTGTCAATCAGAGATCATAGATACATGTTAAAGAACATGGTATCTGGATTCGATCCGCTCATGAGAACACTACATGGTACAAGTCATAAGTGTTTCTCATATGCAAGTTTTGTATCGGAGTTCTTAGACCTGAAATCTCTATGAAACTCTTTATGAATTACTGAGTACTTTGACATACACCTAACGTGCTCGTAACAGAGTGACAAGTACGGGTATGATTGGGTATGCACTGATTCATGTTAGAGAGCATGAGAGAAGTGAAGGGATTACCCCTCTCGATAAGAGAGAAAATATCACCGGCCACTTGATCAGTGAACTGAGAAGTGTATGGCCATACCGAGATGAAATAATGAGTAATCATTATTTATCTGAGAATTCAGTGTCATTGGAATATCAAGAAATGAATTAATGTATATAAGGATGACTAGTTCCATGCCTTATATTAATTCTGATATTTATGGGTAAGGGACTATGCAAAATTGCATTAGGTCACCAAATGCCATATGCATTTTCATTTAATTTGGAATGCTATAATATCTTGCTAGAGAATATATATAGCCTTTGAATTAATTTATTAATTCATTGCCAACATTAAATGGACCTATAGGATCGCACACAAAGCATTGGGCTTAAAATATTTAAATTAAGTATTGGGCATTAATTTGGGCTTTTAATTAAAGTCAAATTAATGTATGTAATGGGTTATAAAATTGCTATTGGGCTTTGGTCCATGAGAGAGAGAAATTCAGCCCATAAGGTTTAATTTCAATTAATTAAATGTCTTGTGTTAATTTAATTAATTGAGTATTAAAGCCTAAAGAATTTTAATTGAATTAATTTACTTGATAATTGGATGGTGTGGCCGAAATTCCAAGATAATGTCAATGGAATTTCGGCACATGATTAATTATTTTATTAAGTGATTTAGTTAATTATTATGTCTTATATTTATCTTAGATTAAATCAAAAGGATTATCTTGGATTAAATGTATTATTTTAAGGAGTTTTAATCAATATATATTTCTTAATTTAAAGAAGTGATAAAGGCTAAAATTAATTATCTTTAGATAATATTAATTATCTTGAGGTAGTGGTTTTTGGATTTATCACTTAAGAAAATGAAAAGAATATATATTGAGGTAGAAAAAAACGTGAAACCCTAAGATATTCTATGGTTTTGGCGTGAAACCCTAATTCTCTCTAAAGTTGGCGTGAAAATCTCTCTCTCACATTTTCTCTCTTGGCCGAAACACACAAGAGGAAGAACTCTTTCTTGCTTTCTTGTGTTCTTGGGCATTAATAGCACCTAAAAGAAGTACAAGATCAAAGTCTTGTAGCTTCAAACTATAACCATTACACAATACCGAAAAGGAGAGCTAGCAATCTCGATTTTAAGCCGTCGGTGCAAGTGTGTGTGTGAGAATAGAGGGAGTGGCGCAAAAGGCTGTTCCTTGGCATTGGTGATCGAGAACTAAGGTGGATAAAGGCATCTTGGTTGCTGGACATCACAAAATCAAAGAATAAAAGGCATCATCTATTGTAAGTTTCAAAACCCTAAAATTGCATGTTTTCGTTCCTAGTTTTGGATATGTATGGTATGCATGATAAAATTTTTATTTTTCCGCTGTGCTATCATGATTATCATACCATGTCATATTCCATCAGTGGTATCAGAGCCTAGACATGCTTATTTTAGTGCTTTAGATGCATGAAAAAATTAATTAAAAATCGTTATTTTGAAAACATGCAAATCTGAAATTTTCTGTTTTGAGTTTTTTGCATTGTTTTGGTGTAAAAACGATTTTAATTGATTAGATAGGTATTATAATTAATATGACATGTTAATATACTGTCCTAAGATGTTATTAGGGCTGGTAATGGTCGGATTTAATTATTTATACCTGATGGTACATGTTAATTATGAAACTAGGTGCTAGTTGGCATGTAAATTGCTAGTTTAACAACTAGTTTTCAAAATTAAATGTAAAAACGTTTTTGGCATGTTTGTAAGTGATATTTAAAGATTAATTATCAGGTCTGGACATTTTTTAAAATTTGGTTTTAATTCTGGTCCATGATAATTTAATTGATTAATTTTAAAATCACTTAAAACAATGACTAGTTTGTGTTTGTTACATGTTTAATCAACATTGTTTGCTTTGTTTTGATTAAAATGGTAAAAACACATTTAGATTAAAATGGTACAGAATATTAAATCAATATTTATGGACTTATTTAGATTATTAAATGACTCATAAAATTGATTTAAATGTTTGTGCATTTCATGGCATTACATAAGCATTAAACAACTAGTTTTGTTGTTTGTTTGTTTTTGCATGAATGCCGTGTGTTATTATATGTGTTCTTCATGATTTTATTTTTAATTCATGTTAGCACATATTATATGTATTTTTAATGTTTATGGGCTGTATGACATAAAATTAAAAATGGCAAAATTGGAAATTATACTAGAGTTGATTTATGGCACAAATCTAACTAGTTTGTGTTTTGGGCTTTTAAGAGAACTTATTCAATAAGAGGATTTAGTCCATTGGGCTTCGGCCCAGGCCCATCACGGGGTCTTCTCTTAAAGGTTCAAGTACACAATTTCCATTAATGGGCTTGGCTAAATTGATTAAAATTGGACTTTGTCTGATCCATGAATGCTATGTATATTTATTTGCTTGTTTGGTGTGATGAATGGATATGCATGGTGCATTCATGGGCCCTGGGTTTTTGTAATTAAATATGGCCTACGTGCCATTATATTTTATTGTAAAAGTTTCATTTATTTCTTAGAATAGAATTTATTTGAAGACTTTGTAAATCAAGACGAAGCCCACAGGAGTGGAGAAGCCCAACTCGAAGATTCTTATGTAATAGTATAGAATCTTAGTTGTAGGTTTTTGGGCCCATGTTTGTCACGCTTTACTTTATGCAATTATATATATATGCATGCTATGTATGGATGACAAAGCGTATGCCATGGAAGCCGTAATAAAATGAATCCCTAAAAATAGTAAGTCACAAAGTTGCCTTCCTAATTCGAAACATGTCAAGGCATCGATCATCGGTCACGTAGACTAGGAGTCCTAGATGCGCCCGATTATCTTTGTGAGGCATGGGTTGTGAATGTAGGTTGGACTTAACATGGAATGGGATGCTCGGACCTAGGCAACTTATAAATGGGTTTGTGCTATAACATTGTTTGATGTTAGCCCATTTGATCCAAGAGTCATGTACGAGACATGATTGGAGTTTTTCCTACCTAAGTAACTTAACTTATTAGGTGTACAGGCTCAGCTTGACTAATAAGTTGTTGTGAAAAGTGGATCTTGGCCCACATTAAATCACTAACGCGAATTATTTATGGGGATATTAATTCGGTTTGTGGGATTATAATAAGACCTCATTTAATCTTGCTAAATTTTATTGTAGATTGAAAATGGCATCTTCAAACAACAATAATTTCTCGTTGCGATCGGTCCTTGAAAAGGACAAATTGAATGGCACCAATTTCATAGACTGGTCTCGAAACTTAAGAATAGTTCTTAAGCAAGAGAAGAAGTCGTATGTTTTGGATGCACCCTTGCCTGAAGAACCAGGAAGGAATGCCTCTGCGGTTCAAAAGGAAACTTTTGAGACCAAGAAGAGTGACTCTAATGATGTGACCTGTTTGATGCTAGCCACTATGGTGCCTGAATTGCAAAAGCAATTTATGGACCAAGAGGCCTGTGCGATCATGGTGCACCTCAAGGAGATGTTCCAAGAACAAGCTCGTCACGAGAGGTTCGTGACAACAAAGGCTTTGATTTCTTGTAAGATGGCTGAGGGTACTCCTGTTAGTACCCATGTACTCAAGATGAAAGGGTATCTTGATACTCTTGAGAAGCTTGAGGTACAAGTGCCAAAGGAATTGGCCACTGACTTGATCTTAGGATCATTGCCTGCTGCTTATGATCCATTTGTGATGAATTATAACATGCATGCTATGAACAAGTCAGTCACTGAGCTTCATGGGATGCTTAAGAATGCTGAAGAGAACATTCGAAAGACCAATCCCGTGCTAATGGTTCAAAAGGGAATTAAGAAGGGACCTGCTAAGGGAAAGGGAAAAGGAAAGGGAAAACCCAAGACAGTTGGGAGTGCACCTCAAGCCCAATCCAAGCCCAAGGCACCAAAGCTCAAAGAGAGTGAGAGCACTTGCTTCCATTGCAACAAGATAGGGCATTGGAGGAAGAATTGCGCTCTCTTCAAGGAAGAACAAAAGAAGAATGGAGCCAAGGCGTCCAGTTCTGGTATTTTTGTTGTTGAAATTAACCTTTCTATTTCTACCACTTGGGTATTGGATACCGGTTGTGGTTCTCACATTTGTTCAAATGTGCAGGGGCTAAGAAATAGGCGGTTACTTGGGAAGAATGAAGTGGACCTCCGTGTGGGGAATGGAGCACGAGTTGCTGCCATGGAGATAGGCGACTATCACCTCACTTTACCTTCCGGACTTTGTATTGTTTTGAATAATTGTTATTATGTGCCTGCTATGAGCAGAAACATCATTTCAGTTTCATGTTTGGATAATGATGAATTTGATTTTGTTATTAAAAAGGGCAATGCTCATATTCGTCGCGAAGGCATTTCTTATGGCAATGCCATGTTGCAAAATGGCCTTTATATCCTTGATTTACAAAACAAAGAGTCAATATACAACATTAATACAAAGAGGGTTAAATCAAACGAATTAAACCCTACTTACTTCTGGCATTGTCGTTTAGGACATGCAAACGAAAAACGTATTTCAAGACTCCACAAAACTGGAGTTCTTGGGTCATTTGACTTAGAGTCTTATGACACATGCGAGCCATGTTTGCATGGAAAAATGACAAAGAGTCCTTTTAACAAGAAAGGTGAAAGGACTAATGGCTTATTGGAACTAATACATACCGATGTATGTGGACCATTAAGTATACAAGCTAGAAGTGGTTTTAGCTACTTCGTGACTTTCACAGATGACTTCAGTAGATATGGCTATGTCTATCTAATGAAGTACAAGTCTGAAACTTTTGAGAAATTCAAAGAGTTTAAGAACGAAGTAGAAAACCAACTTGGCAAAAGTATAAAAGCCATTCGATCAGATCGAGGTGGCGAATACTTAAGCCAAGAGCTTGATGATCATCTAAAAGAGTGTGGTATTATTTCACAGCTCACTCCTCCTGGAACACTGCAATGGAATGGTGTGTCCGAAAGGAGAAATCGAACTCTGTTGGACATGGTTCGATCTATGATGAGTCAAGCTAATCTTCCTATCTCTTTTTGGGGTTATGCATTAGAAACTGCTGCGTTTCTATTGAACCGTACTCCAACTAAAGCAGTTGAGAAGACACCATACGAGGTATGGACTGGGAAAGAACCCAATATGTCTTTTCTCAAGATTTGGGACTGTGAAGCACATGTTAAGAAATTAACATCTGACAAACTAGAGTCCAAATCGACTGTCTGCTTGTTTGTGGGTTATCCCAAAGAAACAAAGGGATACTACTTTTACTCACAAGCCGAGAACAAAGTATTTGTTGCTCGCAAGGCTGTTTTCTTGGAAAAGGAGTTCCTTCTCAAGAAAGACAGTGGGAGTAAAGTAGAACTTGGAGAAATTCAAGTGCCACAAGCTCCTATAGAGGATGAGTTGGAAGTGGGATCAAGTTCACAACAAGTTGTGGAACAAGATCCCATTACACAAGTACCTAGAAGGTCTGGTAGGGTACGTCAGGAGATTGAGAGATATGGATTTCTAATCACTGACAGTGACACTATTAAGTTAGTAGATCGTGAGGATCCTACTACCTACCGAGAAGCTATTGAAAGCCCAGACTCGGATAATTGGCTTGAAGCCATGAAATCCGAGATGCAATCAATGTACGATAACCAGGTTTGGACCTTGGTTGATCCACCGGAAGGTGCTAAGGTAATTAAATGCAAGTGGTTATTCAAACTAAAAGCTGATAAGACCTACAAAGGTAGACTAGTAGCAAAAGGTTTTCGACAAACTCATGGTATAGACTATGACGAGACCTTTTCACCTGTAGTCATGCTCAAGTCCATTAGGATCTTGCTTGCCATAGCTGCATATCATGATTATGAGATATGGCAAATGGATGTCAAAACTGCTTTCCTCAACGAAAATTTACTTGAGGATGTGTATATGACACAGCCTGAAGGTTTTGTCAATCCCAAGCATCCTAAGAAGGTTTGCAAGCTTCAAAAATCCATTTATGGATTAAAGCAAGCATCCCGAAGTTGGAATCTTCGTTTTGATGAAGCAGTCAAAGATTTTGACTTCATCAAGAATGAAGATGAGCCTTGTGTGTACAAGAAGGTTAGTGGGAGCATAGTAGTGTTTCTGGTCCTATATGTGGACGACATCCTTCTCATTGGGAATGACATTCCAACATTGCAAAAGGTTAAGCAATGGTTGGGAAAATGTTTCTCAATGAAAGACTTAGGTGAAGCCGAGACAATACTTGGTATTCGAATCTATAGAGATAGATCGAATCGGCTTTTGGGACTAAGTCAAGAAAAGTACATAGACAAAGTACTAAAGCGTTTTAGTATGGGAGACTCAAAGAAAGGGTACATACCTTTGGCTTTGGGAGTTCCTTTGACTAAAGAACAGTGCCCTAAAACCAAAGAGGAAAGGGACAACATGAGTAGAATCCCATATGCATCTGCTATTGGATCTATCATGTACGCTATGTTATGTACTAGGTTGGATGTTGCTCATGCACTGAGTATAACCAGTAGGTTTCAGCAAGACCCTGGTGAGAAGCACTGGTCTGCTGTAAAAGGGATCCTTAAGTACCTGCGAAGGACTAAGGATCACTTCTTGGTGTATGGTGGTCAAGAAGAGCTCGTCATACAAGGTTATGCCGATGCTGCTTTTCAGACCAGCACTCAGGATTCTAGATCGCAATCTGGGTTTGTTTTTGTTTTGAACGGTGGTGCTGTCAGCTGGAGAAGCTCAAAGCAAGAAATCGTTGCCGACTCAACTACAGAATCTGAGTATATTGCAGCAAGTGAGGCTGCAAAAGAGGCTGTTTGGATTAAAAATTTCATTAATGGATTAGGAGTGGTCCCAAGAATCCTAGATCCATTAGAAATTTTCTGTGACAATAACGGGGCCATCGCACAGGCTAAGGAGCCCCGGTCACACCAGAAATCCAAACACATAATCAGAAGGTACCACCTGATCAGAGAAATCATTGATCGTGGGGACGTCAAGGTTAGCAAGATATCAAGTGAAGACAATGTAGCAGATCCTTTGACGAAACAGTTACGTCCAAATCTGCACGAAGCTCATTTGAGAGCGTTCGGTCTTAGGGCTATGCCCAATTGGGACTAGTGCTAGTGGGAGATTGTTAGTGTAAGCCCTAGCCCCAATACATTGTAACGAAACACTTGAAATTAATAAAATGAGGCATTTGTTTTATCCTTTGTATTCCTGTGCATATCAATTGATAAAACTATCCAAGAGTGTTGTTTCGGTTTAAGTTATCATGTGTGAGGCACATGGATTGTAAGACCTTGAAACAAATGAGACTTCATTCTAAATATCCCTAGTCAGTCATTGTTATGGGAATAACAAATGAATTAAGACTAGTATGCTCTCTCTGATGCTATGAGTCCTGTCTTACGGATCATTAGGACAAGAGTGTCAATCAGAGATCATAGATACATGTTAAAGAACATGGTATCTGGATTCGATCCGCTCATGAGAACACTACATGGTACAAGTCATAAGTGTTTCTCATATGCAAGTTTTGTATCGGAGTTCTTAGACCTGAAATCTCTATGAAACTCTTTATGAATTACTGAGTACTTTGACATACACCTAACGTGCTCGTAACAGAGTGACAAGTACGGGTATGATTGGGTATGCACTGATTCATGTTAGAGAGCATGAGAGAAGTGAAGGGATTACCCCTCTCGATAAGAGAGAAAATATCACCGGCCACTTGATCAGTGAACTGAGAAGTGTATGGCCATACCGAGATGAAATAATGAGTAATCATTATTTATCTGAGAATTCAGTGTCATTGGAATATCAAGAAATGAATTAATGTATATAAGGATGACTAGTTCCATGCCTTATATTAATTCTGATATTTATGGGTAAGGGACTATGCAAAATTGCATTAGGTCACCAAATGCCATATGCATTTTCATTTAATTTGGAATGCTATAATATCTTGCTAGAGAATATATATAGCCTTTGAATTAATTTATTAATTCATTGCCAACATTAAATGGACCTATAGGATCGCACACAAAGCATTGGGCTTAAAATATTTAAATTAAGTATTGGGCATTAATTTGGGCTTTTAATTAAAGTCAAATTAATGTATGTAATGGGTTATAAAATTGCTATTGGGCTTTGGTCCATGAGAGAGAGAAATTCAGCCCATAAGGTTTAATTTCAATTAATTAAATGTCTTGTGTTAATTTAATTAATTGAGTATTAAAGCCTAAAGAATTTTAATTGAATTAATTTACTTGATAATTGGATGGTGTGGCCGAAATTCCAAGATAATGTCAATGGAATTTCGGCACATGATTAATTATTTTATTAAGTGATTTAGTTAATTATTATGTCTTACATTTATCTTAGATTAAATCAAAAGGATTATCTTGGATTAAATGTATTATTTTAAGGAGTTTTAATCAATATATATTTCTTAATTTAAAGAAGTGATAAAGGCTAAAATTAATTATCTTTAGATAATATTAATTATCTTGAGGTAGTGGTTTTTGGATTTATCACTTAAGAAAATGAAAAGAATATATATTGAGGTAGAAAAAAACGTGAAACCCTAAGATATTCTATGGTTTTGGCGTGAAACCCTAATTCTCTCTAAAGTTGGCGTGAAAATCTCTCTCTCACATTTTCTCTCTTGGCCGAAACACACAAGAGGAAGAACTCTTTCTTGCTTTCTTGTGTTCTTGGGCATTAATAGCACCTAAAAGAAGTACAAGATCAAAGTCTTGTAGCTTCAAACTATAACCATTACACAATACCGAAAAGGAGAGCTAGCAATCTCGATTTTAAGCCGTCGGTGCAAGTGTGTGTGTGAGAATAGAGGGAGTGGCGCAAAAGGCTGTTCCTTGGCATTGGTGATCGAGAACTAAGGTGGATAAAGGCATCTTGGTTGCTGGACATCACAAAATCAAAGAATAAAAGGCATCATCTATTGTAAGTTTCAAAACCCTAAAATTGCATGTTTTCGTTCCTAGTTTTGGATATGTATGGTATGCATGATAAAATTTTTATTTTTCCGCTGTGCTATCATGATTATCATACCATGTCATATTCCATCAATCATGACCTACTTAAAGATAGTTGAGTGATTAACAAAGGATTCACCATCCTAGATTTATTAAGGGAAGTTATCTCACATGATTCTATAATTGCCTTGTTTAGAGAATCTTTGGCTAGAGTAATATGCGAAGATGGATAGAGATCTATGAAGGGCATTTTGGGAACAATGGTTAAATTAATAGAATATATATAATTAGATTTATATGAGTTGAAAGAAATTCATACTCAGAATCTAATGAGATAAAAGTGGTGAAAGGAGTAATTGCATGGTAACTATTTCTATGGAAGGGTATAGTCAAACCACTTAACTTTCCTGACATTTAGGTAGTCATGACGCCTAGCTAGAAGCCAATCATAACTTGTATAATAGTGTATCATAAATATCAATAGGAATTGATAAAATGATTTAAAGAAGTTTAAATCATGTGAATTTTGAATAGAACTCACAATTACATATTATACTGCTAATATGGATAGGAACCCAATAGGTCACACACATATAGAGAAAAGGATAAAATGGTAAAATGACAAGGATAATAATATTTGATATTATTATGGGAGTAGAGAAGTGAATAAGAGAATAATTAATTAAAGAGTTCAATTAATTATGGTCAAGTAAAATTATTCGCAGAACTTTTTAGAAATGTTCTGTAAAATGGAACTAATTGAAATATTGTATTTCATAACTAATTATTATTGGACTATAAGTGTTATAGGGCTGATATAATAATTAATAGATCCATTGGAGAAATTAAAAGGGGCTCAGAAGAATGGCTTTGGCTCAGAAACCCTCCAGAGGAAGGGTTACATGCCTAGCCCTGGTAGAAGCCTTAGAGGCCTAATTCTTGGACCAAAATAAATTAAATATATTTCATAAGTGTTATAGAGCCCACATATTTAATTTGGATGGATTTGGAATTCATTTGGGTGATTAAATCCAAGTATATATACAAAGGGCCTAATTTGTTGGTTTTGTGCATAGTCTTTTGTGAAAGGACTTAAATTGGATATAATTGATCCCAAATAAATTATTAATAATTCTAGAAGCCCATTTAATATTTATCCAGCAATTTTAAAGAGCTCAATCCTTTTATGAAGTTGGATTTTTAACCTAACTATAAAAATCCAAGTGATAGGGTATTAGGGTTAAGGTGAACAATTAAGAGAAAAGAATTTCTCTCACTCTCTCAACCCTAGCCGCCAACCCCTTGCTAGCATCAAGGGGATTTCGGCCAGCTCTTGTTCTCCTCCTTTGTTGGTTCATTCAATCCATCTCTAGTGTGGATTACTCATTGGAGGTGTTCAATTTTGGACACTGTGGTTTGCGACAACCCGGTGAGATGGAAAATTAATTGTTCAACAAAAATCAAAGGTGATTTTTTCTTATTCTCATTAATATGTATATTGTAAATTCATGGCAAGATCAGATCTATTGGTTAAAATTTTAAATTCCGCTTATGTATGAGATGTATGTAACCGATAATTCCCAACATGGTATCAGAGCCACAGTTTTGCCATGAATCTACAATTCTATATTTTACGGAATAGTTTTTATTTTTGAGTTATTTATTTCATGAACTTTAAAATATCAGATTTGATTATTTATGAATGAGAAATATTTATTTCTGGATGTATGTGATCAAAATATATAAAACGAAAATAAAAACGATTCTTTTGAAAAAAGAACCATAGAGAATGGCATGTAAGGTTTTATTTTTCAATAAAGTTTAGGGGATGTTCTAAATTAATTTTTTATTGATCACTCTAAGATAATTTTGATGATAATTTATGTGTTTAATATTTGATATTAAGCCATAGGATCAAACAAAATTAAAATCGAACAAGTTTTGCATGTAAACTAGTTTAGTCGAAAAGTTTGATAAATTGGTGTTCTTCGTGTGTTCTTGGTCTGTTCATGTTTAGAATGATTTTTAATCTTCTAAATCTGATATATTAATGTATTTTTAATTAATTGGATTAATTAAAATAGGCCTTAAATTAATTGGATTAATTTTAATTCATTAAAACCACTTAATGGGCTTAATTATGTTTACGGACTTAGTTTAAATTAGTGAATGACTTGATGGGCCCAAGGAGCTTATTTAAATTAAATATTATAAACTATAATTAATTTTATCAATGGGTTTTAAGGGCTGGAGTGGGCTTGGTTCATTCCAAAAGGCCCAAATGGTCCAATAGACACAAAACTAGTTTGTGTATGAACACATCTTAGGGTTTATTATGTGGGTATCGGCCTACCCTTGTTTTAAGCCCATAATTGATTTTTTAATTATTTAATATGATTAATTAATTAAATAATTAAAAAATCAATTGATAATTAATTAATAATCTATTGAATTGATAATTAAGGCAAGAACACATGCATGCAAAAAGGTTTCCTAAAATGAAAGTTTCCAAAATGGTTCCTAATTTAATCACATTATTAAAATAACTCAAAAGTATGTTTTAAGAGTTGAAACAAAGTTAGTAATCCATTATATGTTTTACTTTATGCATTAGAAATGCATATAAGGGTGTATGATTGGCATGATGGATAGTTATGGACAAGGCCCAATGTGATTGAGCATAATGAATGTTTTGGCCCAATAAGGACTTTCATGTCCCGGCCACTTGTTTTTGGTTTGTATTTCTTTTCAAATTATAATATGTAATTAGATTACTTAGATTAGAATTAGAGATAGAGATGGAAACCACTATCAAGGAGCAAGATGGGCTGGATGGAGATCCAACAAGTTTGAAGATAATGTAATTATTTTTACTTGTTTGAATCATGCATATTACCTAGGTGTGACCTTTTGGTTTTCCTCTTAGCTCAGGGAAATCAATGTAGTAAAGTCCATAACTATACCATATTTGTATGCTTATATTTATGAGATAGATATAGGAAGCATACCAATGTATGCCAACCATGTATGATGAGACTTAATTAACTAAAATCCCTTAAACTAATTCTAAGGTATATAAGCCTTCCATTAATTTGAGGAGAACCAGAGTTCTTTATAGTGTGGGTTGTTGACCACAGTCAAGCTCACATTATATTGAATATGTTCAAATCTAATTAAATGGGTCATCTTAGCTAGCCCATTAGCTTGTTGACCACAGTTAAGGCTAATGGTTCTAGAGGCAAGATTAGGGAATGCATATATGATCCAATAGTTCTGTAGAGACATAATTGGTATAAAGATACCTACCTTTCAAGGGTATGGAGTTTGATTTGTTGACCACAGTCAAGGTCAAATTTCATATCAAAGATTGGATATTGGCCTACTAAGAAAACCATCGGGTTTTCTCGGATTAAATAGTAAGGGCTATTGATTCGCAATAAAATAGTGGGAGTAAATGAATTAATTAAAGACCTAATTAATGCATACATATATATTAACATACTCTCATATATTTTATTTTTCACATCTAGGTCATCATCATGAGCACATCAAACAGAAATATACGATCAATCTTGGATAACAAGCTAGTTGGCAGCAACTATTCTGACTGGATCAGGCAAGTGAGAATTATTCTCAGAGCTGAAAAGATCCATTATGTCTTGGATAAAGATCCACCACCACTTCCATCAGATGATGCCATTGATGAGATCAAGGGCACTTATCGAAAATACATGGAGGATAGTGAAGCAGCAGCATGTCTGATGCTGGGTGCTATCTCCTCAGAGCTTCAGAAGCAACATGAGATGATGGATGCTAGAACCATCATTTTGCATCTAGAGGAGCTTTATTCTTCTCAGGCTAGAAATAAGCAATATGAGATTGCTCGAGCTCTATTTAAATGCAAAATGGTGGAAGGCACTTTGGCTGCTACTCACGCATTGAAGATGTATGGGTATATTGAGCATTTGAGTAGACTTGGCTATGTAATGGATAATGATCTATACATAGATTTAATCTTGTACTCATTGGCTCCAAGTTATGCACCTTTCCTGCTTAACTTCAACATGAACAAGATCCAAGTAACCATTCCTGAGTTAATCAGCATGCTCAAAATAGCTGATGGATCCTTCAAGAAGGATCCAAAAACTATTATGGTTATCACTTCTACTAAAGGCAAGAAGCATAAGAAGAAGATAACCAAGGCGCAACCAAAGAATGGTGGGATCTCCAAGAAGAAGGTTGCCAAGAAAGAGAATCCCAAAGGAACTTGCTTCCAATGTGGAAAAGATTGTCATTGGAAGTGTAACTATAAGGCCTATCTAGATTCTCTCAAGGAGAAGAAGCAAGCTGATGCTTCAACTTCAGGTATTCATATGATTGAAATTAATACTTATTCTATTGCTTCAAAATAATCTTGGGTATTAGATACCGAATGTGAATCTAATTTGTGTAATGATCTACAGGGGCTTAGAAGCAGTAGAAGAGTTGGAAAGGTAGAAATATGTCTACAATCAACTACTGGACAAAACATCTCTACAACAGTTTGGGGGACTTACCATTTGCCTCTTCCAAGTGGATTGATACTGGGGTTAAATAATTGTTATTATGTTCCAGCATTATACAAAAGTATTATTTCTTTCAGTTGTTTATTGAATGATTATGACATTTCTTTAAAGGCAGTTCTATAGGTCCAAATATAATTCCAAAGATAACTTTCTAGTTGTCAAATAGATTTTAGTTGATTTAACAAAATTTGAATATTGTAAGCAAGATTAAGAATCGAGTAATAGTGTGTGATCATTCATTATTTCCCTATGGGAATGATATCTTAAGTACTACAATCGGTAAATCATGCGCTTGCAGATTTAGCACTAATAAGTTTTTGGTGTCATTGCTGGGAAAATAAAAGATATTTGTGTAGATTGCCATTATAATGCTTGATTCAAGATTTTGGATTATAGCAGTTAATAAGTGTTTTTTTGTTTGTTTATTTTGAATTATAGATTTAGGAGTTCAAGTGTATGCCTAGAACAAGAAGTTCTCAAGAAGAACTTGAATGCTTAAATCCGGAGATAGAAAGATTTTTGTTAAGTAACTAGAAAATAAAGAAAAAGAAGACTAAAAGATCAACCATGGCTAAAAATAATCCTACACGGTTGATGGATTATGCTGCACCTGCATTGAGTGGTACTCAACAAAGAGTAGTAAGACCTATGGTTAATGCTAATCAATTTGAGATAAAACCCTCTCTTTTGCAAATGGTTCAGAATAGCATTCAATTTTATGGATTGCCAAATGAGGATCCTAATGCTCATTTAGCAAACTTCCTTGAAATTTGCAATACTTTTAAGATAAATAGAGTTTCTACGTATACAATTAAGCTTTAACTTTTTCCTTTTACATTGAAGGATAAGGCTAAAGCTTGGTTAAACTCGCTTGCAAGAGGTTCAATTACCACTTGGGATCAATTGGCCCAAGCATTTCTTTCAAAGTATTTTCCATTGGCTAAAACCACTAAGATTATTAAAGAAATCACTACTTTCATGCAACAAGTTAATGAATCTTTGTATGAGGCATGAAAAAGGTTTAAGGAATTATAGTGGAGGTGCCCTTATCATAATCTTCCAAAGGAGTTACTTATGCAGACCTTTTACAATGGTGTAAACCCCACCGCTAGAGGAACTATTGATGTGGCTACTGGAGGATCTCTTATAAGGAAGACCATAAATGCAACCTTTGAGTTGTTAGAGGAAATGTCAATAAATAATTGCATGTGGCCTACGAAAAGAGCCAAGGTATCACCTCCTTCTCCTACTAAAAAAGTCCATTCTATAGATTCAGTTGTGGCTTTACAAGCCCAAGTTGCTACATTGTCACATAAAATTGATAATTTAAGTATGGGAGGAACCCCACGTAATGGTTTTACCCTTTGTGGTCAACAAGGGCATGTGAGTAAGAGTTGTGGTGTAGGTTTGGCTAGTACAGAGGAATAAGTGAGTTTTGTGCAAGGTCAAGGGCGTGGGAACCCATATTCAAACCTTATGACCCTAGTTGGAGAAACCATCCAAATTTTTCTTGGGGGAGTGGCCAAAACAAAGGAACTATAGGTTTTCATCTAGGTTAGGATAGATTTGGTGCTTTAGAGGTTAAAATGGATAGGTTTTTATAGGGCATTAATTTAAAGCTTAACTTTTAAGATGAAAATTATAAGAGATTAGAGTTTAAGTTTGACCAAATAAAGAAGAATCAATCATAAAACATACATAATTTAGAGGTTCAAATGAGTCAGTTAGCAAATGCACTACCTTCAAAACTTCAAGGGTGCCTTCCAAGCAAAATGGAGGAGAACCCATGGGAGCAGTTGAAGGCCATATCACTCAGGTCAGGTAAGTCATATGTAAATAATTTTTAGCTAACAAAAATGGAGTTTTGCAGGAAATTCAGGAGCAAGATAAGGATCCTGTCACGAGCACGATAGAAGGGAGTCCAAGCACTGTTGCGAGCACAACAGAGGGAAATTCTAAGGGAAAAGTGTATCAACCTCATCCGCCATTTTTGTAACGTTTGAAACAGAAGGATACAGATAAGTAATTTCTTAACTCTTTAGATAAATTAAAGAATTTGCATATTAACTTGTCATTTGTTGAGGATATTACCCAAGTTCCCAATTATGCTAAATTTTTAAAAGATTTAATTTTTAAGAAAAAAAGTTAGGAGGATGTAGCCACTATTGCTTTGACTGAGGATTGTAGTTCAATTATCACCAATAACTTACCAACTAAATTGAAAGACCTTGGCAGCTTTACTATTCCATGTACTTTAGGGGATATAAAGTTTCCTAGGTGTCTTTGTGATTTAGGGGTTAGCATTAATCTCATGTCACTTTTAATCTTTAAAAAACTAGGTCTAGAAGATGTGAAAACTACTTCTATGGTGTTACAACTTGCTGACCAATCTTTAAAGAAACCATATGGTATTATTGAGGATGTGTTAGTTAAGGTTGATAAGTTTATTTTACTAGCTGATTTTGTGATACTTGACTTTGCTTATAATGCTAATTGCCAATTAATTTTGGGTAGACCTTTCATGAATATTGGTAGGGCTTTTGTTGATGTGTCGGAAGGTAAATTAAACTTAAGAGTAGGGAATGATAGTGTAGAGTACTATATGGACAAAGAATTAAAATATCCTATGAAAGAAAATGTATGCATGAAGATTGATGTAATTGATGAATGTGTATTGGAAGTGTTAGGGATTGAAGTTTCCATGGCAAAATCTTAACACAAAGGGAACAATAAGGAGGTTGATCAAGGTGTTCACAAGCCATAAATTTTGTATCGGAGTGAGGATCCATTATGTCGATTAATTGTAAATGCTTCTAATGTGGAATTGAAGGAGTTACCTAATCATTTAAGGTATGCATTTCTTAGAGAAAATTTTACTTTGCCAATTATTATTTCTAGTAGACTTACAAGTAAGCAAAAGGAGATGTTATTGCAAATGGTTAGGAAGAGAATTAGAAGTATAGGTTGGCAGATTTTAGATTTAAGGGGAATTATCCCAAATATGGTCATGCATAAAATTCATATAGAAGAAGGGTATGAACCTAAGGCTATAGGTAAGAAAGGTTAAATCCTAACATGAAAGAAGTTGTTAAAAAAGAAGCCATTAAGTTGTTAGATGCTGGGATTATTTATCCTATTTTGGATAGTGAATGGGTTAGTCCTATTCAATATGTGTCGAAGAAAGGCAGGATGACTATAGTAAGGAATGAGAATGGGGACTTGATTCCTACTAGAACAACCACAGGGTGAAGGGTTTGCATTAACTATAAAAAATTGAATGCAACCATTAGGAAGGATCTTTTCCTTTACCATTTATAGATTAAATGTTAGAAACGATTGCTGGTCATTCTCATTATTGCTTTTTTGATGGTTTCTTAGGTTATTTCCAAATTTTTATTTACCCTAGTGACTAAGAGAAGACCATTTTCACTTGTCCTTATGGTACCTTTGCATATAGGAGGATGCCTTTTGGTTTGTGTAATGCACCTGTAACTTTTCAAAGGTGTATGACTTCAATTTTTGGGGATATGATTGAGGAGATAATGGAAGTATTCATGGATGATTTTTTTTTGTGTATGGAGATTCATTTGAGCTTTGCTTGAATAACCTAGATAGAGTCTTGGCTAGGTGTAAAGAGACAAATTTAGTGCTTAATTGGGAGAGATGTCATTTTATGGTTGAGGAAGGGATTGTTTTAGGACATAAAATTTCAAGGTAAAGGATTGAGGTAGATAGGGCTAAGACCAAATTGATTGAGAAATTGCCTCTACCTACTACACTAAAAGGTGTGAGGTCATTTTTAGGGCATGTTAGTTTTTATAGAAGATTTTTTAAGGATTTTTCTTTAATTGCAAAGCCATTGACTATTCTTTTAATAAAAGATGTTCATTTTAATTTTAATGATGCATGCTTAGTAGCTTTTGAGAAATTGAAGAAAGCTCTCATAAGTGCACCTATCATAACTTCACCAGATTGGAACCTACCTTTTGAGATCATGTGTGATGCAAACGACCTAGCTGTAGGATGTTTCTTGGGTCAATAGAAAGATAAGAAGTTGTATGTTTTTTACTATGCTAGTCACACCTTTTCGAGTCCTTAATTGAATTATACAACCATTGAAAAAGAAATGCTTGCTGTTGTGTTTGCTTGTGATAAATTTAGATCATACTTGTTGGGATCTAAAGTTATTGTTTTTACGGATCATGCGGATTTAAGGTATTTGTTTGCTAAAAAGGATGCTAAATTAGAGTATCTTTAGTTCATGTAAGGATTAGGCGTATAAATTAGATGACACACTTTGGGTATATAGGACAACTTTTAAAACACATATTGGTATGACTCCATATAGGTTAGTGTATGGCAAAGCATGTCATTTTCTTGTAGACTTGGAACATAGAGCTTATTAGGCTATTAGAGCTTTAAATTTTGATCTTAAACAAGCTAGTATGCGAAGGTGTTTGCAATTGAATTAATTAGATGAGTTACGACTTAGTGCTTATGAGAATGCTAGGATTTATAAGGAAAGAACAAAGAAATGGCATGATGCTCACATTAAGTATAAAAGTTTTAAAGTAGGAGATAAAGTTATACTCTTTAACTCTAGATTAAAGTTATTTCCTAGAAAATTGAGATCTCGTTGGAGTGGGCCATTTCTTATAACTCAAGCATTTAACCATGGGTATTTAGAACTTAAAAATGATAAAGGTGAATTAGTCAAAGCTAATGGTCAAAGATGTATGGTGTATTTGGATGAAAGTTTTCATGGTAAAGAGGTGTCTTGTGTCTCTCAAGAGATGGTTAATCTTTGAAGTCTTGTTTACTAATTCTTTTTATCTATTTATATACGTATTTTTACATGTGTTTTACTTTTATTTTTTCATTTTTAATGTTTTAAGTTTATGTAGTGTTGTGTTTTAAATATTTATTGATGTTCAAGTGTGATGTTTTTCATTAGTTGTTTTTCTTTTTCAAAAGTGTTCAAGATTTCAATCTTGTCGCGAGCGCGACATATGTTGCAAATGTGATTGTATCAAGTGGAATTTTTAAGTTAGGTTCTATCACGAGCATGAATCATATCATGAGTGCGATGAATAGCATAATGCATTTTATCATGAGCGTAATGAGTGTTACGAGCTCGACAAGGCACGAATTTTAAATTTTTAAGGTGGTTTCCAACTGTTGCAAGTGTTAATTTCTACCTATAAATAGATTTTGGAACCCTAAACTATCATTTTCAATAATTTTTGCCCTTTTTTCTTTAGATTTCTCTCAACTTTTCTTTCCTTTTCATCTCTTCTTTCTCATTTCTTTTCTTTTGTGTTCAATCTTCTTTAAGTTTTTCAGTTTTAACTTATTTCTTTGTGAGTTTACACTATTTTTTTGTTTTAACATGGTGAGATTGAAGATTATGGCTAACAGAGACAAGGGTAAAGGGAAGACTACTAGGAGTTCTTCTTGACTAGCTAGGGGTACAACCATTCACCAAGATATGTATGATTGTCCATTTCCAATTTACAATGATATTGAAGGTCAGAAATTTTGCTTTTTCTCTAAGAAAGAATATGAAGGTATGTGGCATTTAGACTTTGCATTGTTAGTGGATTTAGGAATTGCTCAAGCATTTGGAAAATATATTAAATATAGAAATGAGAGCAATTTGTTAACAAAAAATTGCATGTTAAGAAGGATTGGGCTATTAAATTCTATGTTACTTTGTCTTATGTGGATGATAGGAAGATAAAAATGAAATTTAGGCATGAAGGCATTGAATATATTTTTGGTTTTGAGGAAATGCTTGAATGGTTTGGTTTTCCTTTGAATGGCTAAACTTTTGTACCTCAACAATTTGTTGCTACTGATGTGTGGAAAAAGTTGTCTGGTTTGCCTCATTTTGATAATAAAAATTCTACAAATAGGCAAATTAAAGATAAGGTTATGTTATTGTTTCATAAATTTTTATGCCATGCTTTATTTGGTAGAGTAGAAAGTAACAAAGTTCAAGCCAAAGATTTATTTGTTTTGTCCCTTATTCGAGCTAAAAAGATACCTTGCTTTATTGACTTTATTTTTGATGGTTTATATCATGCTTCCATTGCCAACAACAAGAGTGTAGGCATAGGGCATATGGTCACTATGATGAATGTTAAAGTCTTATGGAATTTCAGATTGTTAAAGTGGGGTGGCTATCCCTTTGCAATTTTCTCTTATGAGGAAAGATGTGGCAGGGTTGAAGGAGAGCAAATCAATCACCTATTGTTGCTAGTGCAAGTGAAGATGAATTTGAGGATGTTTCTGCTACTGGTGAAGGAGGGAGTTCCTCAAAGTGGCAAAAGATATTAGATCGATTGGACAAAATGGATGAGTACAATAAAGAGTTTAGAGGCCAAGGTGGTCCACATGGAGAAAAGCCTGAAGGATATACATAAGAGTCATAAAAGTCTAAGCAGAAAGTTGTTGTCTTTTTTTTTTCAGAAGAAACAATGTTGATTTCAGCCCCTCTCAATCGAATTTGCCTAGTGGAGCTACATGAGGGCAGTACTTTACTCCTTTTCATTTATTTTTGTTTTTGTTTTTATGTTTCTTTTTGTTTTATCTATATGTTATTTGTGTTTTTGTGCTTTCTTTTGTTTATGCTTATGTGGTGTTTCTTTTATTTCCTTGCATAATGGGGATATTGTATCCTTCAAGTGTGGGGAGATGTATATGTAATGTGTTAATACATATGTGTTAGATTGTAATTAGTATAATTGCATTGTACTTTCATTTGTGTTGTTCTTATATGCATCGTTAGGTTGTTTAGGCTATTGTTAGTTTGCATGGTTTTGAAGCTTTTGCAGTTGATGTATATTTGGTAGCATATAATGAGATAATCTAATTTTTCAATTTTTGGTCTAGTTAGCAAAATTCTTGAGGAATATCAGTGGTTATTTTACCTTGACATCTTTATATGCATAGTGAGGGTTATGATTTGGCAAAGCACTTTAGTATAGGTTCTTTTTAATTTGTTTATCTTTTCACATGTAAATATGATTATTTTGGTAAATCATTGCTTAGAGTAATTTGGACTATAGCTGAGTGAGCTTTTGAAGCCTTTTGCATTGATATTTTTCTTTGTATGAGAGCCTTGGTATGCCATATCCTCTAGAACTTGTTCTTGGTAAACTTCAAGATTACATTTAGTGTGAGCTTTTGCATGAGAAATGATAAGGGCACTAGAATATAGCCAATTTAACTTGCTTAAATAACTAACCCTTTTTGAATTTAGGTAGCCAATTTTGAGCTTTTAGCCAATTTTTGTTGTCAAGCACATAGATAGCTTTAATCAAATTTTTGAACAATAAACTTTTCTTTTGGCACCTTTTATGTGTAGAGGATTAAGATTGCTATGTCATTTGAGATAATTCTTGTTAGGTGTAAGAATGAAGGATAGTTGGCTCCCTCTTATTTTCTTTGATAAGTCTAATTAGTAAAAAAAAAAAGAAAAAGGGAAAATAGAAAGAAAGAAAAGAAATAGAAAAAGGGAAGGAATGATTCAAAGAAAAAGAAAACTAATGTAATATTTGGACAAAGTTAAGGGAGATCAAATAGT
The DNA here is from genome assembly GCA_037975025.1 of Excoecaria agallocha. Lineage (NCBI taxonomy): Eukaryota > Viridiplantae > Streptophyta > Magnoliopsida > Malpighiales > Euphorbiaceae > Excoecaria > Excoecaria agallocha. Next base: position 12,681,506 of record CM075818.1, read on the forward strand.
AATAAATGTGATCATGCTATGTTGTTACTTTAAGTCTCTTGTGATATGGTGATCACATTTTCTCTACACAATATGAGTTACTTAACAAAAAATGTGACCTACCTTTACCTAAGCCAAGTTACAACCTTGAATAAGACCCTTTGATTTCATGCATTTGACTTGTGCTTGTAGTGGCGATGTTTATTTATTTACAAGCTTATGGTATGCAATGGCATATTAAAGGAAAGAGTGAAACACTAATCCCTAAACATTTGAGTGAAGAAATACTAAAATGTTTGAGTGAGAGTTACTTTAGGCAATGTTTTGTATGAAATAGTTTATACATGTATTAAGATATTCAATTTCTTGAGTGCTTATATTCTTGTGCTTTGCAACTTCCTAATTCTCCAAATGTTCATGGTTGTTAGGTTTGATAGACAATGGTATTGCTTGAGAATTTGCAAATTAAGATTCATTTATTGAGAGATGAAGGTTATAACACGTTGTTTCCAAATGTCTATCAAATATGAATGTATGATCCATAACTATGTAAATGTTCTTATATGTTTTATTTGTTGCTTGGTGTTATTTCTTGCATTTGAATTTTACTTGAGGACAAGCAAAGGTTAAGTGTGGGGAATTGATGAGGGTTAATTCATGCATAATTTGTGAATGTTTTTTTGTAGTAAATATCTAGTTTTAGTTAAGTTTTTATGTGAAACATGGTGCCTTTTATGTTTTTTTTTATTGTAAGTGTGTGTAGGGAGTAAAGGAGCTAGAACTAAAGAAAAGAGGTAGAAATCAAGCAAAAAAAGAAGTCCTATTGCGAGCGCGAAAGGAGTCGCAAGCGCGACACAACAAGGCTTCGAAGGTAGAGGTCAACCCAGAAAGAAAAAGTCAAGCTACATGGAGCGTGCCTTGTCGCGAGCGTGACATCCTTCGCGGGTGTTATAGCAAAAGGAATTCTGGCAGTTACTTTTGAAAAGACACTTGAAGATTTATGTCATTCCATCAAGGGTTGCCTACTTCTGGAGGGGTATTTCTGAAAGACATAAGGATTGGAATCCATTATATATTAACACAAGTTAGAAAAAACATAAATACAAGTTGTGAAAAGAATAATTAACAATTCCTATTTTTCTTTTAATGTAATTAGTACATTGGTAGTTTTTGATCTTTTGAGAAGAAGACAAGCAATAAGAAGGAGATCTACTCTACTTAGAGAGTGGGAAAAGGGTTGAGAGATTTCTTCTTACTATCTCTTATCTATACTTCTTCTTGTACTTAGTTGGATGATATTCAATTTAGGAATTTGAACATTAATGTTTATATATTTCATGTTCTTAGTAATATATACTTAGTCTTATTTGCAGAACTCTTTGTTAGTATTTTATACTTGATTAATATAAGTGAGAGTATGATTGAGAAATATATTCTCCCTTATACTAGTAAAAGATTCATTATCAAAATATCACTTGAGAGATCGGATATAGGGTAATTACTATAAGTTGGCTCTCGAATCTTAGAATAAGTGTTTACAATTAACTAACATAATTAAGGGTTAGCATTGTACATGCATGTTTTAAGATTGAGCTTATTTCCTAGTAAGCTCAAGTCTAGATGGTTTGGTCCTTTCAAAGTTGTTAAAATGTATGAGTTTGGAGCTGTAGATATTGAGAATGATAAGGGATAGGTCTTCAAAGTGAATTTTCATCGCCTTAAGCCCTATTTTGTTGGTGGATCTATGGGAGAGGGTGAATTTGCTTACTCTCTCTACACCTAATGTAGGTCGTTTTATCAGTTTCTTAAAGCCTTTTAGTTTTACACATGTTTGTTTAGTTTTTTTCTACATAAGTTTGTTTCTATGTGTCTAGGTTAGTATGTATATAAGAATGTTTGTTGAGTGTTTTATGTTATTATTCATATTTACATGTTATTTTTGATATTTAATAATTTTTCCTTTGAGTTTTGAAAGTTTGTGTGTTGAGGCCCCTAACATGATCCTAATTGAAAATGCATGATTTTAATAGGGTTATGATTGATTGAGATTAAATTATAAATGTGAATACTACATAAGGTATGGGACAAGGTGATAATTAATTATATTATATTAATGGCATAAAGGAAATTAAACTATTATTTTGGGTTTTATAATGTTCATGGGTGTAATTAAAGCATGAAGAATTAAAGTAGGGGTCAATTGTAAATAGGGCAACTTAAGGGTCAAATGTGAATAAAGAAGAATTAGTGGTTGATTTAAGAGAAATATTAATTAGAGGGGCCAATGTTAAGCATGCAAAAAGGTGAAAGGTTAGTGTGAGACATATAAGTTTTTAAATGACCAAAAAGGGAATTTTCCCTTACCATTATAAATAGCCATTTACAAGATTGAGAGAGAAGTGGAGAGGGACGACTTTCACTTGAGAGAGAGTTACAGAAATTTCTCTCTTTACATCTCTTATCTCTATTGTTAATTCCTTTAAGAAATCTTTGAAGAAATCCTTGGCATGTGGTTTAATCAAGGACCATTAGTGTAACATAATAAGGTAATTAACTTAATCTGATAATTCATCATCATCATCATCATCTTCTTCTTCTTCTTCTTCTTCTTCTTTTCTTCTTTTTCTTCTTCTTCTTCTTCTTCTTCTTGTTTTTCTTATTCTTCTTCATCTTCTTGTTTTGGTTGATGGTGGATTGAGTTAAAATACTGGAAGTGATGTTAAATGGATGATTGTTGTAAAAGAGAAGAAGAAGGAGGAAGGAACGAAGGAAAAGGAAAGGCACAAGTTTGAGGCTAGGGGAAATTTTCAGCCAAGGTATGGGATTTATGTGGTTTGGGTTTATATGGATCTTCTTGTCCTTTCAAATGCATGCAAATGGAAGTCTTTCACTAGAATCTAGAAATGTTAATGCAAGTTAATAATGATGAAAGAGAGAGAGAGTTCTTAGAGGGTTTATTCCTTAATAGTTTAACATAGTTGTAGAATTATACTCTTAAAAGAGGACTTAGCATGATAAGACCTTAACTATATTTGAGATGCACATGTTTCATATTATGTTTTGATGTCAAATTATGGCATCAATAGTAACGGTAATAATTAGGAGAGTTATGAGTTAGTAATGCATGAAACTGGGGATAAATTGGTGCGAGCTTGAGTAAGTTATTTAGGCATAAAAAGGAATCCTTACAAGAGTTGTTATTACTAAAAAGATATTGGAATTGTGTAATCTGCATCTATCGCTCTCGTGACCTTAGTCACGCTCGCAACAATGCATTATATGTGGACTATTATATTAGCCTCGGTTATGCTCACGACCTTTGTCGCACTCGCGACTTACTATGTAACATGTACCCTTCTTTTATTGCTTTGATTTTGTATGAGAGAGCTTGCTATACCATCTTAACACCTCTACAGACTATATACAACACTATAACAACTTAGAATCCATATGAGCTAGTATTGATATATGTATAGTTAAAGTATTCAGCCAAGGAAATTCATTGAATTATGTGATAAAATACAATTGAATGTTATGACATGTTATAGAGCTTCATATGTGAGGCATGTGTTATGATAAGCAACTAAACAGGTTATGTTTCACTACTTGATTAAGAAGGCATGTTATGCACTCGTGAGATAGTTATTGAAAGCAAGTTGAAAAAACATGACAGACTATATGATTGTGCATATGAAAATATGCCATAGTGATGAATCAATGTTATAGGACTATAGACACATTTCAATTGCATGATGTATGAATGAATATGTTATATGAAAAGGGGAATCAATTAAAGTATCACCTGCGTATAAAGTTCAATAGTGGGTAGATAGGTGCTTATAGGGATATTGCAACTGACCACCATTGACCTATTTTAGGTCCAAAGTAAAGTTGATCCTATCGGATCATGCACAACCCGTTTAGGTTGTTTGCCAACCCATTTGGGTTTATTTTATTGGTCCACCGTATAATTGACCCATTTGGGTCCATAGTTTTGATATCTTTGGATATCCACCATTTCGATAGCTTCGGGTATCCATTGATCCCGTTATCCACCTTTAGAACTTAAGCAGGCTAAGCTAAAGTATTAATGTTTCACAATTAATCACAGTATAATTAGTGTATTGATATATGGATTAACATGTTTAACTGATTTCTAATGCATATATTATATTTACGTACATTTCTATATAGATCTTTCTATAAATTATTTAGATTCAAGTATGCTGAATTAATTGATGGGTTACCTTTTTGTTTAAGATATTATGTTTTATTATATACCTATTTCAAATATGTCAATTTAATATTTTCAATTATCATATGTGATATGTTTCCTGACGACCACTGTGAGTGGTTTTCTTTCATGATTAGTATCTCAACTAAGCTATATAGTTTAGCACGAGTTATTTTATCCAGTAGGTTTTGTAGTCAAGGCATTTGCACAAAAACAAACTTTGCATCAAGACAGGCCAACACCAATTCATAGAAGTTGATGTAGGGTTATTTTTGTTATTTTGTACAAGTTTCTTTCATACATTTAATATGTATAAAAGCCTATCGAAAATATGTATGTTATATGAAGTAAATGATGTAATAAGCTCATCAAAAGAATGCTAGTATATGCATGCGTATAAGAGCTAGAATGCTTATACATATTTACGCTAGATGAATTGCTGAATGCCATGCATGACAATTGACAAATTAAGATAGTTATATCTATCATGAATATGATAAGTGGGTTGCATGATAAGTCATTATACATATGAAATTTTAAAGTAATGAAAGTTATGTGAAATACCTAATATATATATATATATATATAATATATATATATATATATATATAGGTTGTTCATTTTTAAGGGATCTTGTGATATGGTTAATGATGATTTAATGGATTAATAACCCACTATAATATGACTAGTGATGGAATATGACATGGTATGATAATCATGATAGCACAGCGGAAAAACAAAATTTTTATCATACCTCCCGTACATATCCAAAGATAGAATCGAACATGCAATTTTAGGGTTATCGAACTTACAACTTTTGATGCCTTTTAAAACTTTTATTCCGATGATGAACAGCAACTAAGATGGCTTTGTCCGCCTTAGATCTCGATCACCAATGCCAAGGAATAGCCTTTTGCGCCACTCCCTCTATTCTCACACACAGAATTACACCGTCGGCTTAAAAACGAGATTGCTAGATCTCTTTTTCGGTATTGTGTAAGGGTTATAGTTTGAAGCTACAAAACTTGATTTTGTACTTCTTTAGATTGCTATTACTGCTCAATAACACAAGAGAATGAAGAACAATCCTTTCTCCTTGTGAAAATTGAACAAAAGAATTAAGAGAGAGAGAGTCACTATTCACGAGTTACTATTCACGAGTTACTATTCATGCCACAAAAAAAATTTAGGTTGAGGGGTTTATTTCTTTTAATATATATGCTTATCCTTTGGCAAGTCTTTGATCTGAATTCAACCATCCTAAGATGATTAATTCAAACTCTATCACTTCCTAAAGATAAGTAATATATTTTGAATTAAACTCCTTTGAATTTAAATTCAAATTTGAAATAAATCATAAGACATTTAAATAAATAAAATCACTTAATTTAAATAAATGCCATGTGCCGAAATTCCATGAATTATCTCTTGGAATTTCGGCTACTTCATTAAGTAAATAAGTGATTTAATTTAATTTAAATTCCTTTAGGCTTTAATACTCAATTAACTTAATTAATGTAACATAATTAATTAATTGAAATTAAACCTTGTGGGCTGAATTTTTCTCTCTCATGGACCAAAGCCCAATAGCAATTTTATAACTCATTACATACACTAATTTGAATTTAATTAAAAGCCCAAATTAATGTCCAATACTTAATTTAAATAATTTAAGCCCAATGCTTTGTGTGCGATCCTATAGGTCCATTTAATGTTGGCAATGAATTAATAAATTAATTCAAAGGCTATATATATTCTCTAGCAAGATATTATAACATTCCAAATTAAATGAAAAATGCATATGGCATTTGGTGACCTAATGCAATTTCGCATAGTTCCTTACCCATAAATATCAGAATTAATATAAGGCATGGAACTAGTCATCCTTATATATATTAATTCCTTTCTTGATATTCCAGTGACACTGAACTCTCAGATAAATAATGATTATTCATTATTTCATCTCGGTATGGCCATACACTTCTCAGTTCACTGATCAAGTGGCCGGTGATATTTTCTCTCTGATCAAGAGGGGTAATCCCTTCACTTCTCTCATGCTCTCTAACATGAATCAGTGCATACCCAATCATACCCGTACTTGTCACTATGTTACGAGCACGTTAGGTGTATGTCAAAGTACACAGTAATTCATAAAGAGTTTCATAGAGATTTCAGGTCTAAGAACTCCGATACAAAACTTGCATATGAGAAACACTTATGACTTGTACCATGTAGTGTTCTCATGAGCGGATCGAATCCAGATACCATGTTCCTTAACATGTATCTATGATCTCTGATTGACACTCTTGTCCTAATGATCCGTAAGACAGGACTCATAGTATCAGAGAGAGCATACTAGTCTTAATTCATTTGTTATTCCCATAACAATGACTGACTAGGGATATTTAGAATGAAGTCCCATTTGTTTCAAGGTCTTACAATCCATGTGCCTCACACATGATAACTTAAACCGAAACGACATTCTTGGATAGTTTTATCAATTGACATGCACAGGTATTCAAAAGATAAAATAAATGCCTTATTTTATTAACTAAGTGTTTTATTACAATGTATTGGGGCTAGGGCTTACACTAACAATCTCCCACTAGCACTAGTCCCAATTGGGCATAGCCCTAAGACCGAACGCTCTCAAATGAGCCTCGTGCAGATTTGGACGTAACTGTTTCGTCAAAGGATCTGCTACATTGTCTTCACTTGCTATCTTGCTAACCTTGACGTCCCCACGATCAATGATTTCTCTGATCAGGTGGTACCTCCTGAGTATGTGTTTGGATTTCTGGTGTGACCAGGGCTCCTTGGCCTGTGCGATGGCTCCGTTATTGTCACAGAAAATTTCTAATGGATCTAGGATACTTGGGACCACTCCTAATCCATTAATGAAATTTTTAATCCAAACAGCCTCTTTTGCAGCCTCACTTGCTGCAATATACTCAGATTCTGTAGTTGAGTCGGCAACGGTCTCTTGCTTTGAGCTTCTCCAGCTGACAGCACCACCGTTTAAAACAAAAACAAATCCAGATTGCGATCTAGAATCCTGAGTGCTGGTCTGAAAAGCAGCATCGGCATAACCTTGTATGACGAGCTCTTCTTGACCACCATACACCAAGAAGTGATCCTTAGTCCTTCGCAGGTACTTAAGGATCCCTTTTACAGCAGACCAGTGCTTCTCACCAGGGTCTTGCTGAAACCTACTGGTTATACTCAGTGCATGAGCAACATCCAACCTAGTACATAACATAGCGTACATGACAGATCCAATAGCAGATGCATATGGGATTCTACTCATGTTGTCCCTTTCCTCTTTGGTTTTAGGGCATTGTTCTTTAGTCAAAGGAACTCCCAAAGCCAAAGGTATGTACCCTTTCTTTGAGTCTCCCATACTAAAACGCTTTAGTACTTTGTCTATGTACTTTTCTTGACTTAGTCCCAAAAGCCGATTCGATCTATCTCTATAGATTCGAATACCAAGTATTGTCTCGGCTTCACCTAAGTCTTTCATTGAGAAACATTTTCCCAACCATTGCTTAACCTTTTGTAATGTTGGAATGTCATTCCCAATGAGAAGGATGTCGTCCACATATAGGACCAGAAACACTACTATGCTCCCACTAACCTTCTTGTACACACAAGGCTCATCTTCATTCTTGATGAAGTCAAAATCTTTGACTGCTTCATCAAAACGAAGATTCCAACTTCGGGATGCTTGCTTTAATCCATAAATGGATTTTTGAAGCTTGCAAACCTTCTTAGGATGCTTGGGATTGACAAAACCTTCAGGCTGTGTCATATACACATCCTCAAGTAAATTTACGTTGAGAAAAGCAGTTTTGACATCCATTTGCCATATCTCATAATCATGATATGCAGCTATGGCAAGCAAGATCCTAATGGACTTGAGCATGACTACAGGCGAAAAGGTCTCGTCATAGTCTATACCATGAGTTTGTCGAAAACCTTTTGCTACTAGTCTACCTTTGTAGGTCTTATCAGCTTTTAGTTTGAATAACCACTTGCATTCAATTACCTTAGCACCTTCCGGTGGATCAACCAAGGTCCAAACCTGGTTATCGTACATTGATTGCATCTCGGATTTCATGGCTTCAAGCCAATTATCCGAGTCTGGGCTTTCAATAGCTTCTCGGTAGGTAGTAGGATCCTCACGATCTACTAACTCAATAGTGTTACTGTCAGTGATTAGAAATCCATATCTCTCAATCTCCTGACGTACCCTACCAGACCTTCTAGGTACTTGTGTAATGGGTTCTTGTTCCACAACTGGTTGTGAACTTGATCCCATTTCCAACTCATCCTCTATAGGAGCTTGTGGCACTTGAATTTCTCCAAGTTCTACTTTACTCCCACTGTCTTTCTTGAGAAGGAACTCCTTTTCCAAGAAAACAGCCTTGCGAGCAACAAATACTTTGTTCTCGGCTTGTGAGTAAAAGTAGTATCCCTTTGTTTCTTTGGGATAACCCACAAACAAGCAGACAGTCGATTTGGACTCTAGTTTGTCAGATGTTAATTGCTTAACATGTGCTTCACAGCCCCAAATCTTGAGAAAAGACATATTGGGTTCTTTCCCAGTCCATACCTCGTATGGTGTCTTCTCAACTGCTTTAGTTGGAGTACGGTTCAATAGAAACGCAGCAGTTTCTAATGCATAACCCCAAAAAGAGATAGGAAGATTAGCTTGACTCATCATAGATTGAACCATGTCCAACAGAGTTCGATTTCTCCTTTCGGACACACCATTTCATTGCGGTGTTCCAGGAGGAGTGAGCTGTGAAATAATACCACACTCTTTTAGATGATCATCAAATTCTTGGCTTAAGTATTCGCCACCTCGATCTGATCAAATGGCTTTTATACTTTTGCCAAGTTGGTTTTCTACTTCGTACTTAAACTCTTTGAATTTCTCAAAAGTTTCAGACTTGTACTTCATTAGATAGACATAGCCATATCTACTGAAGTCATCTGTGAATGTCACGAAGTAGCTAAAACCACCTCTAGCATGTGTACTTAAAGGTCCACATACATCGGTATGTATTAGTTCCAATAAGCCATTAGTCCTTTCACCTTTTTTATTAAAAGGACTCTTTGTCATTTTTCCATGCAAACATGGCTCGCATGTGTCATAAGACTCTAAGTCGAATGACCCAAGCACTCCAGTTTTGTGGAGTCTTGAAATGCGTTTTTCGTTTGCATGTCCTAAACGACAATGCCAAAAGTAAGTAGGGTTTAATTCGTTTAATTTAACCCTCTTTGTATTAATGTTGTATATCGACTCTTTGTTTTGTAAATCAAGGATATAAAGGCCATTTTGCGACATGGCATTGCCATAAGAAATGCCTTGGCGACGAATATGAGCATTGCCATTTTTAATAACAAAATCAAATTCATCATTATCCAAACATGAAACTGAAATAATGTTTCTGCTCATAGCAGGCACATAATAACAATTATTCAAAACAATACAAAGTCCGAAAGGTAAAGTGAGGTGATAGTCGCCTATCTCCATGGCAGCAACTCGTGCTCCATTCCCCACACGGAGGTCCACTTCATTCTTCCCAAGTAACCGCCTATTTCTTAGCCCCTGCACATTTGAACAAATGTGAGAACCACAACCGGTATCCAATACCCAAGTGGTAGAAATAGAAAGGTTAATTTCAACAACAAAAATACCAGAACTGGACGCCTTGGCTCCATTCTTCTTTTGTTCTTCCTTGAAGAGAGCACAATTCTTCCTCCAATGCCCTATCTTGTTGCAATGGAAGCAAGTGCTCTCACTCTCTTTGAGCTTTGGTGCCTTGGGCTTGGATTGGGCTTGAGGTGCACTCCCAACTGTCTTGGGTTTTCCCTTTCCTTTTCCCTTTCCCTTAGCAGGTCCCTTCTTAATTCCCTTTTGAACCATTAGCACGGGATTGGTCTTTCGAATGTTCTCTTCAGCATTCTTAAGCATCCCATGAAGCTCAGTGACTGACTTGTTCATAGCATGCATGTTATAATTCATCACAAATGGATCATAAGCAGCAGGCAATGATCCTAAGATCAAGTCAGTGGCCAATTCCTTTGGCACTTGTACCTCAAGCTTCTCAAGAGTATCAAGATACCCTTTCATCTTGAGTACATGGGTACTAACAGGAGTACCCTCAGCCATCTTACAAGAAATTAAAGCCTTTGTTGTCACGAACCTCTCGTGACGAGCTTGTTCTTGGAACATCTCCTTGAGGTGCACCATGATCGCATAGGCCTCTTGATCCATAAATTGCTTTTGCAATTCAGGCACCATAGTGGCTAGCATCAAATAGGTCACATCATTAGAGTCACTCTTCTTGGTCTCAAAAGTTTCCTTTTGAACCGCAGAGGCGTTCCTTCCTGGTTCTTCAGGCAAGGGTGCATCCAAAACATACGACTTCTTCTCTTGCTTAAGAACTATTCTTAAGTTTCGAGACCAGTCTATGAAATTGGTGCCATTCAATTTGTCCTTTTCAAGGACCGATCGCAATGAGAAATTGTTGTTTGAAGATGCCATTTTCAATCTACAATAAAATTTAGCAAGATTAAATGAGGTCTTAATGATCCCACAAACCGAATTAATATCCCCTTAAATAATTCGCGTTAGTTATTTAATGTGGGCCAAGATCCACTTTTCACAACAACTTATTAGTCAAGCTGAGCTTGTACACCTAACAAGTTAAGTTACTTAGGTAGGAAAACTCCAATCATGTCTCATACATGACTCTTGGATCAAATGGGCTAACATCTTTAAGATGTTATAGCACAACCCATTTATTAGTTGCCTAGGTCCGAGCATCCCATTCCATGTTAAGTCCAACCTACATTCACAACCCATGCCTCACAAAGATAATCGGGCGCATCTAGGACTCCTAGTCTACGTGACCGATGATCGATGCCTTGACATGTTTCGAATTAGGAAGGCAACTTTTTGACTTACTATTTTAGGGATTCATTTTATTACGGCTTACATGGCATACGCTTTGTCATCCATACATAGCATGCATATATATATAATTGCATAAAGTAAAGCGTGACAAACATGGGCCCAAAAACCTACAACTAAGATTCTATACTATTACATAAGAATCTTCGAGTTGGGCTTCTCCAGTGGGCTTCGTCTTGATTTACAAAGTCTTCAAATAAACTCTATTCTAAGAAATAAATGAAACTTTTACAATAAAATATAATGGCACGCAGGCCATATTTAATTACAAAAACCCAGGGCCCATGAATGCACCATGCATATCCATTCATCACACCAAACAAGCAAATAAATATACATAGCATTCATGGATCAAACAAAGTCCAATTTTAATCAATTTAGCCAAGCCCATTAGTGGAAATTGTGTACTTGAACCTTTAAGAGAAGACCCCGTGATGGGCCTGGGCCGAAGCCCAATGGACTAAATTCTCTTATTGAATAAGTTCTCTTAAAAGCCCAAAACACAAACTAGTTAGATTTGTGCCATAAATCAACTCTAGTATAATTTCCAATTTTGCCATTTTTAATTTTATGTCATACAGCCCATAAACATTAAAAATATATATAATATGTGCTAACATGAATTAAAAATAAAATCATGAAGAACACATATAATAATACACGGCATTCATGCAAAAACAAACAAACAACAAAACTAGTTGTTTAATGCTTATGTAATGCCATGAAATGCACAAACATTTAAATCAATTTTATGAGTCATTTAATATTCTAAATAAGTCCATAAATATTGATTTAATATTCTGTACAAATCTGATCTAAATGTGTTTTTACCATTTTAATCAAAACAAAACAAACAATCTTGATTAAACATGTAACAAACACAAACTAGTTATAGTTTTAAGTGATTTTAAAATTAATCAATTAAATTGTCATGGACCAGAATTAAAACCAAATTTAAAATATGTCCAGACCTGATAATTAATCTTTAAATATCACTTACAAACATGCCAAAAACGTTTTTACATTTAATTTTGAAAACTAGTTGTTAAACTAGCAATTTAAATGCCAACTAGCACCTAGTTTCATAATTAACATGTACCATCAGGTATAAATAATTAAATCCGACCATTACCAGCCCTAATAACATCTTAGGACAGTATATTAACATGTCATATTAATTATAATACCTATCTAATCAATTAAAATCGTTTTTACACCAAAACAATGCAAAAAACTCAAAACAGAAAATTTCATATTTGCATGTTTTCAAAATAACGATTTTTAATTAATTTTTTCATGCATCTAAAGCACTAAAATAAGCATGTATAGGCTCTGATACCACTGATGGAATATGACATGGTATGATAATCATGATAGCACAGCGGAAAAACAAAATTTTTATCATACATACCATACATATCCAAAGATAGAATCAAAACATGCAATTTTAGGGTTATCGAACTTACAACTTTTGATGCCTTTTAAAACTTTTATTCCAATGATGACCAGCAACTAAGATGGCTTTGTCCGCCTTAGATCTCGATCACCAATGCCAAGGAATAGCCTTTTGCGCCACTCCCTCTATTCTCACACAGAATTACACCGTCGGCTTAAAAACGAGATTGCTAGATCTCTTTTTCGGTATTGTGTAAGGGTTATAGTTTGAAGCTACAAAACTTGATTTTGTACTTCTTTAGATTGCTATTACTGCTCAATAACACAAGAGAATGAGGAACAATCCTTTCTCCTTGTGAAAAATTGAACAAAAGAATTAAGAGAGAGAGAGTCACTATTCACGAGTTACTATTCACGAGTTACTATTCATGCCACAAAAAAATTAGGTTTAGGGTTTTATTTCTTTTAATATATATGCTTATCCTTTGGCAAGTCTTTGATCTGAATTCAACCATCCTAAGATGATTAATTCAAACTCTATCACTTCCTAAAGATAAGTAATATATTTTGAATTAAACTCCTTTGAATTTAAATTCAAATTTGAAATAAATCATAAGACATTTAAATAAATGAAATCACTTAATTTAAATAAATGCCATGTGCCAAAATTCCATGAATTATCTCTTGGAATTTCGGCTACTTCATTAAGTAAATAAGTGATTTAATTTAATTTAAATTCCTTTAGGCTTTAATACTCAATTAACTTAATTAATGTAACATAATTAATTAATTAAAATTAAACCTTGTGGGCTGAATTTTTCTCTCTCATGGACCAAATCCCAATAGCAATTTTATAACTCATTACATACACTAATTTGACTTTAATTAAAAGCCCAAATTAATGTCCAATACTTAATTTAAATATTTTAAGCCCAATGCTTTGTGTGCGATCCTATAGGTCCATTTAATGTTGGCAATGAATTAATAAATTAATTCAAAGGCTATATATATTCTCTAGCAAGATATTATAGCATTCCAAATTAAATGAAAAATGCATATGGCATTTGGTGACCTAATGCAATTTCGCATAGTTCCTTACCCATAAATATCAGAATTAATATAAGGCATGGAACTAGTCATCCTTATATATATTAATTCCTTTCTTGATATTCCAGTGACACTGAACTCTCAGATAAATAATGATTATTCATTATTTCATCTCGGTATGGCCATACACTTCTCAGTTCACTGATCAAGTGGCCGGTGATATTTTCTCTCTTATCAAGAGGGGTAATCCCTTCACTTCTCTCATGCTCTCTAACATGAATCAGTGCATACCCAATCATACCCGTACTTGTCACTCTGTTACGAGCACGTTAGGTGTATGTCAAAGTACACAGTAATTCATAAAGAGTTTCATAGAGATTTCAGGTCTAAGAACTCCGATACAAAACTTGCATATGAGAAACACTTATGACTTGTACCATGTAGTGTTCTCATGAGCGGATCGAATCCAGATACCATGTTCCTTAACATGTATCTATGATCTCTGATTGACACTCTTGTCCTAATGATCCGTAAGACAGGACTCATAGTATCAGAGAGAGCATACTAGTCTTAATTCATTTGTTATTCCCATAACAATGACTGACTAGGGATATTTAGAATGAAGTCCCATTTGTTTCAAGGTCTTACAATCCATATGCCTCACACATGATAACTTAAACCGAAACGACATTCTTGGATAGTTTTATCAATTGACATGCACAGGTATTCAAAAGATAAAATAAATGCCTCATTTTATTAACTAAGTGTTTTATTACAATGTATTGGGGCTAGGGCTTACACTAACAACTAGAAGGTATGATATGATATATGATAAAGATAATAGACTTAGGGTGTTTCAATTTGGTATCAGAGCCAAGGTTTAGTCTTTTTTGGGCACAATGAGTCTAGAATTCTATGTCATGAGATAGTGTCATGTTGGCCTAATGCAAAAGTTCTTATTCTCTTATCGATTAATAATGGAGAACTCTTCTAGGGATGCTGTAGAAGAATCGGCTGAAAGTAACTTACCGATTAGATCGAATCCTTCTAACCCAATGACTTTATCTTCTTTCCAAAATGAAATTCCTGCTGCTGTTCCTGGAGAAGCCTTGTTAAAAATTTCTCAGGATATGGCACAAATCCTACAAAGAATGACAATGCCCAAAGCTCCAATATCTGAGATTAGGAAGCATGGGGCACAAGAATTTACGGGCACTAATTTAGAACAATTTGAAGAAGATGAGTTTTAGTTGCAAAGGTTGGAGAGGATATTTGATGAAATTAATTGTCCTGTTGATCACAAAGTTTCTTGTGCTCCATCTTTACTTTAAGGCATGGCTTATGATTGGTGAAAGCTGGTTTTAAGACAACCTTAGCTACTTAATCTACTTACTTGGGAATTCTTTAATGATAAGTTCAGAAAGAAATATATTACTGAGGCTTACAAGGAGGATAAACTGATGCAGTTCTTGAATTTGAGACAAAAAGCCTTATTTGTGGCTGAGTATAAAAAGGAATTTAGCCATTTGTGCAAATATTTCCCTAAGGAGATGTTAACAGGAGTGTTTAAATGTTGACACTTTGAAGATGGCCTGAATGATTGAATCAAAGAAAAATTTTTCGGATTTACATCTCTGAATATGGTGGATTTTAATCAACTAGTTATTATCGCTATAGAAGTTGAAAAGTATGAGATAGCTAAACGAGAAAAGAAGCAGAAAAGAAGTGGTTCTAAAGGAGGATCCTCCATTGGGAAGAGATTTAAAGGAGCTCAGGGAGTTCACCCTGCATAGTCTATTTTTAGCTCTGCTAACATAGGAAAGAAACAAAAATCCACTACTAAGGAAAGAAACAAAAATCCACTACTAAGTTCAAGATTGAAAAGGAAGCTTCTAAAAGATAGAATGGGGGTCAAACACCTGAATGTCCACATTGTTCTAGGCATCACTAGGGTAACTGTAGGAAACTGGCTAGAGAATGCTTTAAATGTGATAGTACTAACCATTTTATGGCTAATTATCTTATGAAATGGGACCAAGGTTTTGCGCAACAAGGTAGTAGGGGAACTTCCAATGCACCTTCATCTAGTAGAGGTAGAGGTAGGGGCTGAGGTGGATCAAATTGTCATGGATTCCAATCTCAGAATGTGTTAGAATCTATTGATAGACCCTCTGCTCAAATGGTTTCTAGTCGGGCTTATGCAACGAAAGCTCAGGAGGAACAAAATGCTCCAAAAGTTATAGCTAGTACTTTTTCTCTTCATAATTGTGACATACAAGCACTTATTGATCATGCTCTACTCATTCTTATATTTGTATTGGGGAGTTGGGTAGAGATATGTCTAAAATACAATTGTTAGATTTTGATATATGTGTGATTAGTCCATTGGGATATAGTATAATTGTCAATAAAGTATGTCAAGAGAGTCTTATAGTAGTTCAGGGGGAAGAGTTTCAACAGATTTGATTGTGTTGCCTTTTCATAAATTTGATGTAATTCTGGGAATGGATTGGTTATACAAACATCACGCTATGGTGAATTGTGAAATGAAAATAGTAACTCTTAGGTATGATGAAGGGAAGGAAGTGGTAGTAGAAGGCAGTTGTTTTAAGCTAATGACTAATGTTATATTAGCAATACTAGCTAGATATTGTCTTAGGAAAGGATGTGAAGTACTTTTAGCTTTAGTCATTGACTCAAAAAGAGATACAATGAAGCTTGAGAATATACCTATTGTGAATGAATTTCTAGAAGTATTTCCTGAGGATTTGCCTGGTCTTCATCTGAAAAGAGATGTTAAGTTGTTTATTGATCAGTTACATCGTACAGCCGCAATTTCTAGGGTACCATATAGAATGGCTTCATCTGAATTAAAAGAGCTAAAGGTTCAATTACAATAATTGTTAGACAACGGCTTCACTAGACCTAGTGTGTCACCTTGGGGTATACCATTTTTATTTGTTAAAAAGAAGGACGAATCAATGAGAATGTGTATTGATTATAGCAGTTGAATAAAGTGACTGTGAAGAACAAATATCCTTTGCCCTGTATTGAGGATTTTTTTGATCAGTTGAGTGGTGCTGATGTGTTTTCAAAAATAGATTTGCAATCAGATTATTATCAGCTTAGAGTTAAAGATGGTGATTTTCCCAAAACTACATTTAGAACCCATTATGGGCATTATGAATTCTTAGTTATGCCATTTGGGTTGACAAATGCACCTTCTGCATTTATGGATCTTATGAATAGGGTATTTAGACCTTACTTGGATCGATTTGTTGTAGTATTTATTGATGACATATTGGTTTACTCCAGAAATAAAGCTGAGCATACTGAACATCTGATGATTGTGTTGCAAACTTAGAAAGAAAATAAGTTGTATGCCAAATTGAGTAAATGTGACTTTTGGCTTCAGGAAGTTTCTTTCCTAACTCATGTTGTATCTGCTGAAGGTATTAGGGTTGATCCAAATAGAATTGAAGCTATTGTTAATTTGAAACCACCCAAGAATGTGCATGAAGTTAGAAGTTTTCTTGGTTTGGTAGGTTATTATCTTTTTTTTATGAAAGGTTTTTCTTCCATTGCTTCACCACCCACTAAGCTATTAAGGAAGAATATTAAGTTTGAATGGTCTGATCGTTGTCAAGTAAGCTTTTATTAGTTAAAGAAAATATTGACTGAAGCTCTAGTGTTAACTCAACCAGTGTTAGGGAAAGAGTATGCAATGTATAGTGAAGCATTTTTAGCTTTATTCCTTGACTCAAAAAGAGATAATGTGAAGCTTGAGAATATACCTATTGTGATGAATTTCTAGAAGTATTTCTTAAGGATTTGCCTGGTCTTCCTCCAGAAAGAGATGTTGAGTTGTCTATTGATCTGTTACTTAGTATAGCCTCGATTTCCAAGGCACTATATAGAATGGCTCCATTTGAATTAAAAGAGCTAAATGTTCCATTATAAGAATTGTTAAACAAAGGCTTTATCAGACCTAGTGTGTAACCTTGGGGTACACCAGTTTTATTGGTTAAGAAAAAGGACGGATCAATGAGAATGTGTATTGATTATAGGCAGTTGAATAAAGTGAATGTGAAGAATAAATATCCTTTACCCCATATTGAGGATTTGTTCGATCAGTTGAGTGGTGCTGGTGTATTTTCAAAAATAGATTTGCGATTAAGTTATTATCAACTTAGAGTTAAAGATGGTGATGTTCCTAAAACTGCATTTAGAATTCATTATGGGCATTATGAATTCTTAGTTATGCCATTTGGGATAACAAAAGCACCTGTTGCATTCATGGATCTTATGAATAGGGTATTTAGACCTTACTTGGATCGATTTGTCGTAGTGTTTATTGATGACATATTAGTTTACTCCATAAATGAAGCTGAGCATATTGAACATCTAACGATTGTGTTGCAAATGTTGAAAAAAAATAAGTTGTATGCCAAGTTGAGTAAATGTGACTCTTAACTTAAGGAAGTTTCTTTCCTAGGTCATGTTGTATTTGCTATAGGTGTTAGGGTTGATCCAAATAAAATTGAAGCTATTGTTAATTGGAAACCACCCAAAAATGTGCATGAAGTTAGAAGTTTTCTCGGGTTGGCAGGTTATTATCGTCATTTTGTGAAAGGTTTTTCTACCACTGCTTGACCACTCACTAAGCTATTAAGGAAGAATTTTAAGTTTGGATGGTCTAATTATTGTCAAGTAAACTTTGATCAGTTAAAGAAAATGTTGGTTGAAGCTCCAGTGTTAACTCAACCAGTGTCAGGGAAAGGGTATGCAATGTACAATGATGCCTCCAAGATTGGGTTGGGATGTGTTTTAATATAAGATGGTAAAGTTGTAGCTTATGCATCTAGATAGTTGAAATCACATAAGAAAAACTACTCGACTCATTATTTAGAGCTGGCAGCTGTGGTTTTTGCTTTTAAGATTTGGTGGCATTACTTGTATGGGAAAAATACAGAATTTATATTGATCATAAAAGCTTTAAATACTTGCTTACTCAAAAATAACTTAATTTGAGGTACGAAGATGGTTGGAGTTATTCAAGGATTATGATTGTATAGTTGATTATCATCCGGGAAAAGCGAAGGTGGTTGCTGATGCTTTGAGTCGTAATAATATGGCAGCATTGATGTTAAAGCAGTGCAGATGGAAGTTTGCATCGGATGGTGCATTGCTAGCATAACTTAAAGCTAGGCCTATGATTAGGCAAACAGTGTTAGATGCTTAGGAAAATGATGAAAAGTTGTAACAGATTATGAAAGCAGTTTTTGAAGGAAATCAATATGATTTTATAGTAAAAGAAGATGGTGGTGTATACTACAATAATAGATTGTGTGTTCCTAGTGACAAAGAAGTGAAAAGAATATTGTTGCATGAAGCACATAATATTGCATTTACTATGCATCCAGGCGGGAACAAGATGTATCAAGAGTTGAAATAGTTTTACTGGTGGCTTGGCCTAAAGAAGGATATTGTTGAATATGTCTCTAAATGTTTAACATGTCAGCAAGTGAAAGCAAAACATCAATTTCCTTCAGGTCTTTTGAACCCCATTTCGGTTCCATAGAGGAAGTGGGAAGACATTACCATAGATTTTGTTACTAGTTTGCCTCTTACTCAAAGAAAGTATGATGTTGTCTGGGTATTAGTGGATAAGTTAACAAAAATAGCTCACTTTATACCGATTCGAACATATTATTCTGTGGATAAGCTTGCAGAATTATATGTTAATGAGATTATACAGTTGCATGGTATACCAGTATCTATAATTTTTGATTGAGATCCAAGGTTTACATCGAGATTTTGGTAGTGTCTACAACAAGCCTTGGGAACACAGCTCAAGTATAGTATAACTTTTCATCCTTAAATAGATGGACAATCTAAAAGGGTCATTCAAGTTCTAGAGGATATGATGAGGAGTTGTACTATAGAGTTTTCTGAAAGTTGGGACAAAAATGTGGCCTTAATGGAATTTGCCTACAATAACAATTATCAAAAGAGTTTTCAAATGGCACCATATGAAGCTTTGTATGGTAGGAAATGTAGAACTCCAGTCTGTTGGATTAAGTTGACTGAATGCAGAAT
This sequence comes from Excoecaria agallocha, assembly GCA_037975025.1. Classification (NCBI taxonomy): domain Eukaryota; kingdom Viridiplantae; phylum Streptophyta; class Magnoliopsida; order Malpighiales; family Euphorbiaceae; genus Excoecaria; species Excoecaria agallocha. The sequence goes on from CM075818.1 coordinate 12,701,242, forward strand.
GATTGGCCCTAACCTTGTTAAAGATATCGAGGAAAAAGTTCTAGTTATCAAGCAGAGGTTGAAAAAAGCTAGTGACAAACAGTAATCCCATGCTAACTTAAAAAGAAAGGATATTGAGTATCAAGTGGGTGACAAGGTATTTCTGAAGGTATCTCCATGGAGAAAGGTTCTTAGATTTGGGAAAAAGGGAAAACTCAGTTCAAGATTCATTGCTCCATATGAAATTCTTCAAAGAGTCAGACCAGTGGCTTATAGATTGGCTCTTCTAATGGAATTAGCTAAGCTTCATGATGTGTTTCATATGTCCATGCTTAGAAGATATTGTTCGGATGAATCACGTAAGCTACAAGTTCAAGATATTCAAGTACAGTCGAATTTCACATATGATGAGGAACCGAAAGAAATCCTAGCTAGGGAAATCAGACAATTGAGGAATAAGAAAATCCCTCTGGTTAAAGTGTTATGGTAACATCATAGGGTACCAGAAGTAACTTGGGAATCAGAGGCAGTCATGAGGGAGCAATATCCTCAATTGTTTAAAATAGGTATGAATTTAGAGAACCAAATTTCTTAAGGGGGAGAGATTTGTGAGGCCCCTAACATGACCCTAATTGAAAATGCATGATTTTAATAGGGTTATGATTAATTGAGATTAAATTATAAATGTAAATCCCACATAAGATATAGGACAAGTGATAAATTAATTATATTATATTAATGGCATGAAGAAAATTAAACTATTATTTTTGGTTTAATAATGTTCAAGGTGTAATTGAAGCATGAAGTATTAATGTAGGGGTCAATTTATAAATAGGGCATCTTAAGGGTCAAATGTGAACAAAGAAAGAAATTAGTGGTTGATTGAAGAGAAATATTAATTAGAGGGGTCAATGTTAAGCATGCAAAAAGGTGAAAGGTTAGTGTGAGACATGCAAGTTTTTAAGGGACCAAAAAGGGAATTTTCCCTTACCATTATAAATAACCATTTACAAGATAGAAAGAGAAGTGGAGAGGGACAACTTTCACTCGAGAGAGAGTTATAGAAATTTCTCTCTTTGCATCTCTTATGTCCATTGTTAATTCCTTTAAGAAATCTTTAAAGAAATCCTTGCATGTGGTTTAATCAAGACCATTAATGTAACATAATAAGGTAAGTAACTTAATATGATAATTCATCTTCATCTTTATCTTCATCTTCATCTTCATCTTCATCTTCATCTTCACCTTCATCTTCATCATCATCATCATCATCATCATCATCATCATCTTCTTCTTCTTCTTCTTCTTCTTCTTCTTCTTCTTCTTCTTCTTCTTCTTCTTCTTCTTCTTCTTCTTTGTTTTATAATATCCCTTGCAAGCCTCGTTGAGCCTATTTGAGCATGCTAAATGCGTGTTTATTTTATATTTGTTGCTTATACCTGCATTTTGATCCATTAAGCCTAAAAAGCCTTTATCTTACCCTTTTTGAACTGGTCATTCTAGAAGTAGGTGAGATAAGTTTTTCTTAGGAAGTACTAGTAAGTAAAGGGTCGTTCTTCAAATGTTAGATTCTAGTATCGGGGATACATTGCCAATATCAAGTGAGATTGAAAAATTTCAGAATGTAGTACCTCTTTAAGAAGAATTTTTGTGAGTCCCTACTTATCAATTGTAAAATTGATTGTTTTAGCTATAAGAAAAAAGGAAAAAAAAAAGAAAAAATAAGAAGAATAAAGCTAACAATCTTGGTTTCATCTAAGTGTGGGGTACTCTATATATAGAGTAGAAGGATTATAAGCTCTTTTAATGTTAATTGAGCTAAAATCTTGGTAAAATATTTAGAGAGGATTCTTTTTCTTGCTTGTGCTATTTCCTTGAGAAATGTTCTACATTTTTGATACCTAAAGCTTGGCAATGATGATGAGTGAGTAATGGTAGAGTTGAAGTTTATTTTTAGAAGAAAAAGGGTGAGTTGAGGTAGAAATGGCAGCTCAAACTTGAGTACCTTAATCTTTTTTGTTGATAGCCATACCTTAGTCACATTATAACCTTTTAAATCCTATCTTTCCTTATTGAGAGTTATATGTGGAGATGACCTTTGGGTTTCGGTGCTAAAGGAGAGGCTTATGGCGTCTCTTGAGTTTCGAGAGTGAAATCGCATGTGCAATCTTTTGTACACAAATTCTTTTCTCAATTATTGGATTGCACTGGAAATTTTTGGTTTTAAAAGTTTTTTTAATTTTTTTTCTTTTGGCCTAGCACACACATACAAAGAGATTTTCTAGTATGGTCTAGTTAAGTCTTTTCAATTTAAGACTTCATTAAGTGACTTCTGCTAAAGTGTTGTCTACTTTTTCTAAATTTGTGTTTTCTTTCTTTGAGTTTGAGTATATAGGAATGTGGTTGGTTTATTTGTTCGAGGGCGAGCAAAAGATAAGTGTGGGGTATTTGATTACTCCAATTTTATTGTTTAATTTAAGTATATTTTTGTTTGTGTCTATGTTTTATTTTGCATGATTTTCAGTGTTTTGTGTAATAACTTTCTCTTTTTATGCCAAATAAAATTATATTGATATTTACAATGTTTTGGTGTGTTTAATGGGATAAATTTGACTTTTGTGCAAAAAAATAGGCAAGAGCACGACTGAGACAAAATGGTTCCAGCTGTGCCTATTGAAGACTCCCTAATCCGCACCATTTCCTTTTTTGGAATGATCTACAAACATTAGAATCCAATCTCCACCGTTGAAAATATAGATCAAGATGTTATAAAGCTATGGTTAAAATATCAACTCGATCCAACAGTGAAATATTTAGAAACTGATAAATTAATGGGACTGGTTTTTCTTCTCTCAGGGGCCGTGGCCGAGACATTTTGTCCCGGCCGTGGCCAATGCAGAATTCGAGCTATTTTAGTCAAGAAGGTGGTGACGACTGAGAAAAAAATGCCCTAGCCATGCCTAACTTGACTGGCCACGGCTAGGACACTTTTATCTCAGCCGGGGCCATCTGCAAATCTATAAAAATTGCGTTTTCTTTGGCAGAAATGGAGAGGGACGATGGGGGAGAGCCGCCACACTTAGATTTAGGGCTTTTTCCTCCATTTTTCTTATGTTTTCCCTTCATTTTATGTTGTAGGTTAGATTTAAATCAATGTAAACCTTAAATTAGATTTATTTTCCAATGTAAGTTAGGGTTATATTAAATTTTATGCATTCCCTTTAAGTTATGTTCTTCATTTTGCTTGGAGCTTTGAAGGAGGAGACTTGGATTCTGATTGGAGCTTCATAAGCTACAAATGGCTTCATGGGTTTCCTCTTTTCTCTCTCTTTTTACTTTATTTATGTTTAATTTGTAGTTTTGTTGCTTGGGGATCTTTGAATCCCCTACCCATAATGTGGATCTTGAACTAAATTTGATTTTTACATGAATAATTGGTCTATTTCACTGTTACTTATTTGTATCTCATGGTTTTTCGATCTATTAAGTTTTTTTAGATGCATGAATGAATGGTTTTTATCATATGTCTTGGAGGGGTATTGATCCTAGTGGATTGGATTCTATGAATGATTTTGCTCAATTTTTCTTTCATGAATGCTGTATTATTTTAGACGGCTCCGGAATGGAATTCTAAATGTGCAGTAATTGTGATTTTAGGACTAGAGTGTGGAGTGCAATGGATGAGATTTGGGTTATTTGGCTTTGAAATGGGAAGGCAAACCAAACTTAGGATGTTAGACCCGTGCATAGGCTAGTTGTTGGGCTGGCTCCGAAATAGGAAGTTTAGCAACTAGAATAGCTGGCTCTAGAATGGGATGCTTGGGTTAAGAGGGTTATCCCAAATTCGTTCATGTATGCTTTTAGATAAAATTAATTCACATTGGGTATGGGGTGGATGAGTGAACCCGAGCAATGTTTTAACTAATGTTTTAATCCCTAGTTTAATTAGCTTATCATCTTTATTTATTTGTTTTGTTAATTAGATTTAGAACACTCTCTCAATCAAAAACTTGGAAATTTATCTCAGATTAACTCGCTCAACTCTAGATATCTAGTTTAAAATAGCCCTTATCCCTTGGGTTTGATATTTGCGGGTCTTAAATATACCCCACTTTATTATTTGTCGATCTAGTACACTTGCTAGGGTCGCAACAAGTTTTTATGATATAAATGAAATGCAATTCTCTACTCTGCATTATATAATTATGATTGCATGACATATGTGAAGTATTGATGCCTAAAATAACTCTTATTGATTATGTATGATTTATATATACTCCCTTATGTTTTGATTGAACATTAAAGGTATCTCAATCATAATAGATGTGATTAAATGCTTACGATGAAAATTGTACTATTGATTACTATGAGGTATGGATGATTGTAAGAATAATACTCATGTTTAAGATTGCAGATTCAATTGCCATAATAAGGGTGAGATCATTTAATATTGTAGACTTCTATATTTCCCTAATTTGAAGGGTGTAATGATTTTACGATATTTTATTAGAGTTTATTCTTGGAGTTGCGTTCCCCACTAAACTTTATAACTTAGCACGGGTTTGTTATCCGTTTAGGTATTGATTAAGCACTTATGGATCGATAGCTGGTGGCTAGTCAGCCTTTGAAGAGAAGATCTAACTAAGTGCAGTTGCTTGAGGATTTCATTATGTATTTTCTTTGACATTATGTTAGGCCTTTTAATTATAAGTTGGTTTAAGTTATTATGGCATGTAATAATTATGGCCTGTAATATTTATTTTTTTTTATCCTTGCCTTATCTTTGTTGGGTTATGATATTGATGATAGATGTTTATGCATGGTTATTGGAATTAGGGTGTTACATTATCCATTGCGAAGCAACTAGCTTTCACGAGTTAAAAGAACCTTTGTTCAGTCTCGAGCCCTAAAAATAGCCCTCTAAGAATAATCCGGATGCCTTTAGGGTTTGGTGTGTGTCATAAGAATGTACATTTCTCAAAAGTTTCGCAAACAATTTTACTTGATCATAATTAATTAAACTCTTTAATTATTTATTCTCTTATTCACTTCTCTATTCCCATAATAATATCAAATAATATTATCCTTATCATTTTACCATTTTATCCTTTTCTCTATATGTGTGTGACCTATTGGGTTCTTGTCCATATTGGTAGTATAATATGTAATTGTGAGTTACATTCAAAACTCACATGATTTAAACTTCTTTAAATCATTTTATCAATCCCTATTGATATTCTTGATACACTATTATACAAGTCATGATTAGCCTCTAGCTAGGCATCATGACTATCCAAATATTAGGAAAGTCAAGTAGTTTGACTATACCCTTCCATAGAAACAGTTATCGTGCAATTACTCCTTTCACCACTCTTATCTCAATTAGATTCTGAGTATGGATTTCTGTCAACTCATATAAATCTAATTTTGTTTAATTGTTTATTTTATTTTAATTTTTGCTTTTAAATCAAAAACATTTGGGAAACAATCTCGAATTAATTTAATTCATATATAGGTATTATCCTTAGCAATCCATGTTCCCTTGGGTACGATATTTAGGGTCTTAATCTATATTTCCCTGTATTACTAGCCGATCTAGTACACTTGCTAGAATCCGGTCAAGTTTTTGGCGCCGTTTCTGGGGAAACATTGGCGTTTGTTTATTTATTTTGATTTTAAAGTCATTTTTGTGTGTTTTTCTTCTCTTCTTCATCTATTTTCTTTTTGGGTGACTAGTGGTTTATGGTGAGAGAAAACCCCATCCTACCATTGGACCCTGAAATTGAAAGGACATTCCATAGGATTAAAAGGTTAAGAGGCAACATGAATGACCCAGAAATAGAACAACCTATGAATGATCTGCCACCTAGGATTGAAGAGCAACACATACCTCACCAAGCTCCCGGGAATGGGTATAGACCTAGAACCATTAGGGATTATGCTATCCCTAGGTGGAATGAAGAACATAGAACTATTAGGATTCCTCACCACCAACCCTTTAAGATTAAACCCGCTACCATCACTATGGTACAAAGAAACCAATTTTCGGGTTCGGACATAGAGGATCCTGCACAACATTTAGATATATTCTTAGAAGTGAGTGACACTGTGCAAATTCCTAATGTATCGACTGATGCAATTAGGTTGAAACTCTTTCCATTTATCCTCATAGGAAAAGCTAGGGATTGGCTACAAATGCTACCAAATCAATCCATCCATTCTTGGCAACAAATGCAATAAAAATTTCTTTGCAAGTTCTTCCCACCTACTAAGACTGCCCTCATTAGGAAACAAATTAGTGACTTCCAGCAATTTTATGAAGAACCATTCCATGAGGCATGGGAAAGATTTAGGAGACTTTTAAAGAGTTGTCCACATCATGAAGTTCCTATTTTTCAATTAATGCATATTTTCTATGCAGGTGCCCATCCATCAATAAGATCTTTGTTAGATGCAGCTTTAAATGGAAGTTTCATGAATCAAATTCCCGAGGATGCATTTTTACTCCTTGATGAGATAGCCACCAATGATGCTCAATGGGCAACCTCTAGAGCAACTCAAAAGAAACAGGGAGTTCATAATATTGATGAAATAGCCATGCTAAAAGCTCAATTAGAATTAATGGAAAAAAGGCACTTAAAAGAAATAAATGAGCTTAAAGCTAAAAATGTTTCTATGTTATCTAATGAAGTTAATTCTTATGCAGTAACTCAAGGACCTTTGGGAATGAAGAATGCAGAAAATATGGTAAAAGAAGTCAATGCCTTGAACCCATATAGCAACACTTACAATGCAGGATGGAGAAGCCATCCAAATTTTTCATGGAGGGAAGGTAATCAAGGTTCTTCTTCTAACCCTAATCCTAGACCCTAATTTAATCATAATCAACCTCACAATAGTCAACTTCCATACCAAAACCAAGCTCCACCTCACTACCCAAATCAATACCCATCACAAGCATACCACCAACCACCTGGTTTTCAAAAACCTCAACCTCCCCCTCCTCAAGAAAAAAAATCTAATATTGAAGAAATGATTGCAAATTTCATGGCTTCCCAAAACTCAATTTTAGCTAGTCAAGATGCTAGATGGAAATCGCAAGATATTTGGATGAGAAACCAAGAGGCATCCATTAGGAACCTAGAAAACCAAATGGGGCAACTTGCTAGTTTTTTATCAAACCGTGCTCAAGGGACATTTCCATCCAATGTAGACCGAAATCCAAAAGAGGAAGCCAAAGCAATCACTTTAAGGAGTGGGAAAGAGTTAGAGAATAATAAACATGGTAAGAATTCTTCCTCAAAGGTGGAACCAACAATGAAGGTAAGTAATTCTAACTCAGAAAACACTGAAAAAGTATCTCCTACATTCGAGAAGGGTAAAGGTAAGGACAAACTTGTTTCTACTGTTCTTGATTAATCTCAATTACCATTTCCTATTCTAGCTAGAAAAGAGAAACAAAATGAACAATTGAGTAGATTTTTAGACATGTTTAAGAAGCTACATATAAACTTACCATTTGCTGAAGCTTTATTACACATGCCTAAATATGCTAAATTTATGAAAGAATTATGCACTAATAAGAAAAAGCTAGAAGGCATAGGAACGGTTCAATTGTCCGATAATTGTAGTGCCATATTAACCAATAAAATTCCTAAAAAATTAGAAGATCCAGGTAGTTTTACATTACCTTGTGAATTAGGAGGTAATTTTGTTGGAAATGCTTTATTTGATTTGGGTGTTAGTATTAATTTGATGCCTTATTCAATTTGAAGGAAATTGAATCTAGGTAATTTAAAGGAAACCCGAATGACGCTTCAATTGGCGGATAGATCGGTGAAGAAGCCAAAAGGAATCATCGAGGACCTATTGGTAAAAGTAGGAAATTTCATATTTTCGGTTGATTTCGTGGTGATGGATATGGAAGAAGATAGAAAAGTGCTATTAATTATGGGGTGGCCATTCTTGAACACAGCAACAGCATTAATCGATGTTTATAGACAAACGGTTACTTTAAGATATAACGAGGAGGAAATAGTTTTTAATGTTAATAAAATTCTGAAACACCCCTCGTATGATTTTGAAGAATCCATTTACTTTGTTGATGAGTTTCAAGAATGTGCCAATACAAAGCAAGAGGAAATCATTCAAAGATGAGCTTCAAAGTTGCTTGATGCATCCAAGGAAAATGGAAGAGTTGGATACAAAGGAGAAAAAGTTGATACAAATTCTGGAACAAGAGCATAGTGAAGGTAATGAAATGGAGGATGAACCATCCCCTCCTAAGGGAGATTCTGAACTTAAAACACTTCCATCTCATTTGAAATATGTATTTTTAAGTGATAATGCTAATCCGGTAATTATTTCATCTTTGTTGACAGATTTGGAAGAAGAAATGCTCATTAGAGTCCTCAAAAAGCATAAAGGAGCAATTGGTTGGGCAACATCCGACTTAAAAGGGATTAGCCCAAGCTATTGTACACATCGTATACCCATGGAGGACAACTTTAAACCGGTGGTGCAACCTCAACGAAGGCTCAACCCAACTATGCAAGACATAGTGAAAAATGAGGTATTAAAACTACTTGATGGAGGTATTATCTATCCTATCTCTGATAGTAATTGGGTAAGTCCTGTTCAATGTGTGCCTAAAAAGGGAGGAATGACTGTAGTAATAAATGAAAATAATGAATTAATTCCTACACGCACGGTAACGGGATGGAGGGTATGTATTGACTATAGAAGGTTAAACAATGCCACTAGAAAAACCATTTTCCATTGCCTTTTATTGACCAAATGTTAGAAAGATTAGTAGGAAATAAATTTTATTGTTTCTTAGATGGCTATTCAGGGTATATGTAAATACCTATAGCCCCGGAAGACCAAGAAAAGACCACATTCACATGTCCATATGGAACATTTGCATATAGGAGAATGCCTTTTGGTCTTTGTAATGCACCTGCCACATTTCAACGATGCATGATGGCCATATTTCATGACTTTATTGAAAAATTTATGGAAGTTTTCATGGATGATTTCACTATTTATGGTCATGATTTTGAATCTTGTTTGCATAATCTAGCATTGGTTTTGAAAAGGTGTCAAGAAACAAATCTTGTGCTAAATTGGGAAAAATGTCATTTCATGGTTAGAGAAGGCATTGTTTTAGGGCATAAAATTTTTGAAAAAGGCATTGAGGTTGACAAAGCAAAAGTTAATGTGATAGAGAAATTACCTCCACAAACTAGTGTAAAGGGCATTAGGAGTTTTCTTGGTCATGCCGGGTTTTATCGTCGGTTTATTAAGGATTTTTCTAAAATTGCCAAACCACTTTCTAATTTATTGCTTAAAGATGCTGCATTTAATTTTAATGCTGAGTGTTTGCAAGCTTTTAACCTATTGAAGCAAAAATTAGTTAGTGCACCGATCATTGCATCACCCTATTAGAGCTTACCATTTGAAATTATGTGTGATGCAAGTGATTATGCAGATGGAGCAGTCTTAGGACAACGGAAGGAGAAGATTTTCTACACCATCTATTATGCAAGCCATACACTCATCGGAGCCCAAGTAAATTGCACCACTATAGAGAAGGAACTCTTGGCAATAGTCTTTTCATTTGAGAAAATCAGGTCTTACCTTTTAGGATCCAAAGTTACGGTGTGGTCGAACCATGCCGTATTGAGACATCTTTTTGCAAAGAAGGATTCTAAACCAAGACTTATCTTATGGGTGTTACTACTTCAAGAATTTGATGTTGAAATCAAAGATAAGAAAGGTGCAGAAAATTTTGTAGCTGACCATCTATCTAGATTGGATTATGCGAGTATTGAAAAAGGAGAAATTTCTGACTTATTTGCCGATGAACATATTTGTGCTTGTTATACTTATGAGAATTCAATTCCATGGTATGCTAATATAGCTAATTTTCTTGCAGGTGGCTATCTTCATAAGGAATTTACTTGGCAACAAAAGAAAAAGCTCATAGCGGATGCCAACCATTACCTTTGGGACGATCCATACCTTATCAAGATATGCCCGGATCAAATACTAAGAAGATGTGTACTGGAATCGGAGCAAGAAGCTATCATGAACCAATGTCATAGAGGTGAAGTTGGAGGCTATCACGGACCAAATAGGACAGTTCAAAAGATACTCCAATCAGGTTTTTTCTGGCCTACTTTATTCGAGGATGTAAGATCTTTGATAGCTACTTGTGATAGATGCCAACGAGTAGGGAATATATCCAAAAGAGATGAGATGCCTGTTGGGTTTCGAAATAGTAAATAAAATATCACAGCGGAACAATGGAAACCCACCACGGATCCAAGCGATCCAATTGATTCAATAAAAGGAGAAGTGTAACGATTACCAACCTCTTGTAGCGCGGATAAATCGAATTGTAGGTGCGATCTCACGCGAAATGACACCCTCTACCAGTATCCACACGCGAAAGCAACGAACAGAATCGCCCGGGGTGCTAGCTCCCTTCCTGGCGGCTAGGGTTTTTATTCTCTCTCTGGAATCACACAAGAAAACGATTTTCTTTTTGTTTTTCTCTTAAGTGGCGGCTAAGTCCTTTTTTGCTTAATTCGGGTTTTATATATACATACCATATATATATATATACAACTAACCTAACCCTAATTAAGAGAGAGAAAACGTAGGGCTCGTTTTAAAATAAGAAAAATCTTATTTCTTACCTAAAACGATAATTATAATAATAATAATAATATTTATCTTAAATATTATTATTATCATCATTCTATTTTAAAATAAGAAATGCCTTATTTCTTATCTTAAAAAATAAAATTCGAATTTTAATTTTTCACAAAATAAAATTCGAAATGCCCGAATTAACCCTTAGTCTATTCATTACATTCTATGTGTGCGACCCAATAGGTTCATATTATATTGGCAGTGGGTCTCAATCCCATCACGGGCCCACAAGTCATAAGTGGCCTCTAGCAAGACATTATGACTACCCAAATAATATGAATATCGATAATTCGATTTTAACCTAATAGAACATGTTATAATTCCTTTGTCACACGATATCTTGTTTGAACATAAGTCATGGTCCATGTCAAACTTATATAGTCCAAACATATAATTTCCCGATCACTAAGTAGACTGATAATATCAAATGATATTGATCACTCCATCAAGTCATTTGAGCACGGCCATGCATTTCTCAGTCCTACTTATCGAGGGGCCCGACAGATATCTCTCTCATAAGAGAGGGACAAATTCCTTCTTGATTATTCACTATCCTCTACATGATTCTCATTATGTCCAATCATAATCTTTATAATTATCCGATTAAAGATAATGTTTGATTGTGTCAAAACATAATGTTCGTCATGTAGGATACTATGATAATCTCAGGTCTAAGGATTAATAACATAACTATTGTGAGATCACTAATGACATTGACCCATGTAGTGTCTCATTGCGGGTCTATCCAGTACTTTGTTCCCTAACAAGTACTTATAAGATTAATTCATATCATCATATATAATCATCCCATGATCATCAATTAAACTTATACTAGTCTTTATTTATCATCAATCATTTAACAATAAATAACTAGGGATAGTCAAAATAACATTAAATTGTTATTTACAAATATTATTATAATGTAACATGCCTACAATACAATAACATAAAGAAAACCCAATTTTATAAAATGAAATTTAACATTACATAAAGGCCCTAATATTTGGCCTAGGGCACAACCACTAACAATGCCTATGAACAATGTGCTAGAAGTGGAAATCTTTGATGTCTGGGGCATTGATTTTATGGGACCTTTTCCAAATTTATTTGGGTTTGAGTATATTTTGGTAGCTGTGGATTATGTGAGTAAATGGGTAGAGGCAATAGCTACTAGGACATGTGATGCAAAAATTGTGCTGGGATTCATTAGGAAGAATATTTTCACTAGATTCGAAGCACCTAGAGCTATTATAAGTGATGGAGGCAAACATTTTGTCAACCATCAATTTAAGACCTTACTTAAGAAATTTGGTGTTAAGCACAAAATCACAACCCCATACCACCCCCAAGCCAATGGACAAGTGGAAGTGTAAGGTCCCAAAATAGGCCCTAGTAGAATTCAAGGGCAATTATATGTTATTAAAATCTAATTAAGTATTATTGGATGAATTATTAAGAGTTAATATTTTAATTGGGGCAAAAATGTTAATAAGTTAACAATAATTATATGATAAATGTGTAAAATATATGGTATAAATTTTATAAAGTCATAATTAAATTATTATGTTGGTATAATAATAATTAAGGTTGTAATTGAAGTATCAAGTATTAGTTTAGGGGTCAATTTGTAAATTCAGCATCTTTAGGGGCAAATGTGCATAAATAAATAATTGAAAGGTCAATTTAAAAGAAAGAATAAATGTAAAGGTTGATTTAAGAAAAAGATTTAGTGGAGGGGTCACTTTATAGCATGCAAAAAGGTGGTTGTTCATAGTGTGACATGCAAACTCTTAAAGGACCAAATAGGGAATTTTACCTTGTTTTATATAAGCATGTGATGAGAGATGGTGTGGGAGAGAGTGAAGTGTCGGCATTTTGAGAGGAGAAAAACCAGAAATTACTTCCTCTCATTTTCTTTCAAAGTCTTTGAATTTTTCAAGCAATTTAAGTGACAATTCATGATGGTTTACTAAGGCAATTAAGTGTATAACTTTAAGGTAATTAATCTCTACTGAATTTCATCATCATCTTCTTCTTCTTCCTCTTCTCATTTTGGTTGAGGTAAATGCTGAAAAACTGCTAGAAGTTAAGTTAATGAATGATGATGTTGGTTGTAAAGGAGAAGAGGAGGGTAGAAACAAGTAAAGGAAAAGTAGTTACAAAGAGTAAAGAGCAAGGAGAATTTAAAGAAGATTTGAGTTGCATGTCCAGGTTTGGGAACTATTATTTCTTGCATGCATTAATATTGTGTTGATTATGGATTTTATAAGTATATTGACTTGAATTAAGATATTAGTCATTAATGTGAAAGTGCTGTCCAGAAATTCGGATTGACCTTCAATGACTAATTTGATCATAAGTCGAGTTTTTGAACTCCGAATTTGATGTTACTTGTTGTGTTAGAACCGGGACTTCTGTGCCTAAAAATGTTATAGAAATAACAATAATGAAATTTTGCCTCTAATGTCCTCAAAAATGCCCAAAATAGTAGCCTTTGAAAGAAGAAAAGTTAATGAATTTGAAATTCTGAGTTAAGTTTCTATGAACCAGTTTCGGAATTTTGTGGATATCTCGAGTTTTATAGCTCCAATTTGGGAAATATAAATTGATACATAAACTTAAGACATGAATTTATATTTTTGTAGAAGAAACCCATATTTAATTCTGCCTCTAAGTGCTCCTAAAATTAATTTAAAATTCGGACTGAGCTGCTACCTAGTTGTTAAGAACATGTTACAGTATTTTTGCTATAAATATTTTTTGAGAAGTCGAAATCCATTGAAAAAAAATTATGGTTAAAATAGACTCATAGGAGCATCATTTTCATGAAGGAAGGTTGTTTAAATTCTGTACCTATTTTATTATATGAATTTATTAATTGGTGATAAAAACTCAATTGGGTGCAGTAAAGTGCTGCCTAGGAAACGAGAATGGACTGTAGTAATTTGAGTGTATCTCTTGTTATAGATGTTGAAATGAGATGATTCCAAATTCTGATGAAATTAGACTTATATATCTACAACTTTTATGAAGAAAACATAATTTGATTCTATTTCTTAATATGTCAAAAAAATTACTTGAATTCAAAACTGTTGACAGCACTTTTTCAGTGGACAGTTTGCAGTATTTTGTGCATAATTAATTTTGTAGAGGTCAAAATGCTATGAATCGAAATTATAATGAAACTAGACTTAAATTTCTACAATATTTATGGATAAATCATGATTTGGTTGTGCCTCTAAATATGTCAAAAAGTAACCTAAATTTGGGATTGTTGACAGCATTATTTTCAGGAACAGTTCTCAATGTTTTTGTAATATTTTAAAAAGTAAAAATGATATTGATGTTATTTTTAATGTTCCTGAAACTAGAAACATAATGAATCATGATTTTAAAAGATAATTTCGACCACAAATGTCTTTAGATATGACATAAATAGGTTTTAAAATGAACTTGAAATTCTGTCTCTATGCAAAATTGTTATTTGAGTTTGCCAATAACCATTTTAAACATCTCTGGAGTATTTTTGTATTATAGCAGCGCATAAAGGGAACTAAATGTATAAACTATATAATAATATATAAATGTAAAGTATTAGGCATGATTATATGATGAAGAATGTGTATGGTGATTGCAATGTTTAGGTGAGTTATTATTTACCTACTTGAAATAATATGAATATAACGCTATATAAGGATTATATGTTATGCCTCTATGCTCATGCCAAAAGTAAAATTACAATGACAATAAAATAGAAAGTATTGCTATATGAAAAGAAAATAATGGATAAAGCATGATTAGATGGAAGTACGTTAATTAGCGATAATTGAGCAAAGAGCATGATTGCAATTGTTTATATTTGATGAGATGGTGTATACATGTATGTCCACTAATAAAGGTATAACTTTTAATTGATTATTTACATGAGCAAATTGTATAAATTGTCTTATGAATTATGCATATATGTTGATACACTAGAGAAGATATATATTTGTATATAATGCACAGGAGCAAAAAGTATAATATAGATACAACTATATTATACGAAATAGTTACATGATTGAAAAAGATTTCAAATACAGAATAGTCATATCCAATAGTGAGCATGTTCAAAGGTTTACATAAAGTTACACATGAGCATGTATATGAGTACATTGTTCGTTGTTACACAATAGTATACATGTGCATATAAGAATATGAATGAATAAAGAAAAGATAACGTAAAGAGATTTTACTGCCTGCATTGAGTCTAGAAAGTGGATAGATAGGCATGCCTATAAGGGTACTTTGCAGCTGCTTCTGAACATTTAGACCTATTTAGGTCCACTTGAAATTAAAAGTATAGTGACCCTGTTTGGGTTTAAAAGTTAAAGTTAATTTAACAACCCTCGTGTGGGTTGTAGCCGACCCCGTTTGGGTCCGCTTGACCGGTCCATGTTATTTGATTGACCCCGTTTGGGTCCATGTTATTTGATTGACCCCGTTTGGATCCATGTTATTTGATTGACCCCATTTGGGTCCATGTTATTTGTTCGACCTTGTTTAGGTCCACCGATTTATCATACAGTTTTATCCCTACAAGGGATCATCATTTAATACCTTCGGGTATCTTATTTGTACCTTTGGGTACCACCGTATATCCCGATATCCACTTCTTTAGAATAGTGCAGCCTTTATTGTCAAAGGTTAAGAAAAGTTTAATAAGGCACGCAAATTCTTAATTTACTTTATACTATTCTACATATGAAATTCCTTTTATTGCACATAAAACTCACATCTAAAAGAATGTGCAATAGTATATGTATCTATACTGCTAGTATCCTAAATACATGCTAATCGTTAATTGATGAATTTGCATTATATTAGTATTTTGATTAAATTGATCATATATATATATGCCTTTGTGATCATAAACCTTATTTCTATATGTATTCCAATACATGATTGATGAAGGAATTTTTATTAAGTCCAAGAGTATTATAAAAGTCTAATGTGCACAACAATTTTATAAGTGCATATTCATAGTGTACATTAAAGATTATGAAGGTTAGATAGTAACAACCATTGTTTTGAAATATTTTTCTTATGATTATATATATGTGTTCACATTGTTGCATGTATACATTCTTTAACGTGTATTTGCTATTTATGATAATGATATATAAGTGTTATGTTTAGTTGAAAGGCTTATTTTTATGATACATCTAATATGTTATAACATGAATAACTTGTGGAATATAAAATAAGCCTATAGTAATATAATAATCTCATAGTAATTGGAAGTGTGGATTTGCTATTTAATTCTAATGTGTATATATCAAAGACATGTTAAATAGATGAAAAGATAATAGATATTTATGCTTTTACGGTTTAGTATCAATTCAGAAACTAGACACATGATAATTAGTTGAATTTAAAGCTATAGAAAATTAGAGCTTACATGGTTATATATGTTGATTAAAGCATCAATGCAAATTTTATTGCTGAACTTTTTGATTTTTGTAATATGAATTAACTGCTGCATTTTGTTTATTTCTTGAAACAAAGCTTTGTTATATTTGAGGCATGTCGTGTGCTTGTTGACGATCACTGTGAGTGGTCGTTTATCATGATTTAGTTCTCCACTAAGCTTTATAGCTTAGCACGGGTGTTTCATCCGTGTAGGTTGCAAGGCTAGGACTTTCTTGCAGGAATGATATCTGTAGCTGGTTGGCCAACACAAGTCTTTGAAGATTATAAAGTATATAGTCATTTTTTTGGTTCCTTTTTGTATTTCAAAGGTTTTATGTTGTGTTGGAAATCTTGTAAAAGTACAACTATTTTGTAAGATGTTATCAATGGTTATATTTTGTAAAGAGACTCTAATGTATATTGTGAAGTCTTAATAGTATAGCACTCTTATGGATTAAGTATGAATATCAATTCTCTATATAGTTGATATATGTTTATGTTGCACAGTAAAACATGTGTATTGAGAGGGATGAAGTGATATGTACAGATTATAGGATAAGGGTGCTACAGGAAGTATCTAATAGGGAGTTGAAATCAATCTTAGAAAAAACAGTAAATAACTCTAGAAAAGATTGGTCTCTTAGGTTAGATGAGTCTTTATGGGCTTATCGAACTGCATTCAAAACTCCTATAGGTATGTCTCCCTTTAGAATTGTTTTTAGAAAAGCATGTCACCTTCCAGTCGAATTAGAACATAAAGCATATTGGGCTACCAAATTTCTTAACTTTGATTTGAGAAATGCAGGAGAAAGGAGAAAATTGCAGCTCAATGAACTCGATGAAATTCGACAATGGTCATATAACAATGTTGCACTTTATAAAGAAAAGACCAAACGATGGCATGACAAGCATCTAAGGGTAAAAGATTTTGTTCCGGGAATGTTAGTGCTTTTTTATAATAGTCGTCTTCGTTTGTTTCCAGGAAAGCCAAAATCAAAGTGGCTTGGACCATATCAAGTGATATCAAGTAGTAATTTTGGTGTAGTGACGATCAAAAGCTTAAAAGATGGACGTGAATTTACAGTCAATGGTCACCAACTTAAAACATACCAAATCGGACAACAAGAGGTTGCTGAAGCAACCATAGTTCTTCAAGATACTTAAAAATGGTTTGGAAAGTCTAGCTGGAGACTTTAAAAACTCAGAACTTTTAATCTTTCTCTCTTTTCTCTCTTTTCTTTTTACGGTTAAGTTTTAGTTAAGTTTTTGTGTTTTTGAATTTTTGTGTGTTTATATGTTTTGATTCATGAAAAGAGAGAGTAAATCAAGTTTTTTTTTTTAAAGAAGACTTGTTTTTAATGGAAAAAGTTCGTGTTTTCAAAGCTTAAAATGGAAAAATTGCATTTAAGGAAGAGTTTTGTGTGTATGTGTTTCAAAAACAAAAGGAAAATACATGTACCCGTGACCACGTGTGGTTCTCTCTATACCATCACGTGGCCACAGGTTGATAAGGTGCAAGAAAATTATTTGATACACATGACCACGTATGGCTTTCCTTTGGCCATCACGTGGCCACGTCTTTGTTTACTGACCCAATTCCTATATAACATGTGACCACGTGTTTTACAAAGGAAAAATCACGTGGCCACGGCTAAAACTACTGCTCTCCTATTTTCCTCAACACGTGACCACGTGTAGTTCTCCTTATGAACCTCACGTGGCCACGCCTCAATCCTCTGCCTTTTATAAAAGCTTTCACGACTTTTTCTCTTCTTCATCTTCATTTTATTTCCTCTAACCCGTGCCCACGCCTCACCAACACAAAGATAAACCCGTGACCACAGAATTTTCACTCATCACCGATCATCACCATCTCCATTTGCTTTCTCTTTATTTTTCTCTCTCTCCTAGCCATAATCTCTTCCTTCTACACATTTTCTTCATTATTTTAGGTTTTCACAACCCACACACACCACCTCACCTTTGTGCTGCAATTTTGGTGTGATTCTCACTTCTAAGTAAGTATTTACTCTCATTGCTCCTTAATTATTGTTTGCTTATCATCCATTGTTGTGTTTTGTGCTATTTTTTGTTCATGAATGTTTGGTTTTTAGGTTACTTTGCACTTAATATTTTGGTTGCATGTTAATTCTTTTTGCTTCTTTGGATGATTATGAGTATTATATGCATGTTATAGATGCTTGGTATGCAATTGGGTAGTAAAAAATCTTTGTTATGCTCTTTCCATTAATGCTCAAACTTATGCCCACAACCTGTTCGATGAAATGCCTCAGTGAGTTTTCTTTAAAAACTGTTAACTTTCATTCTTTGGTTGGCATGTTTAGGATTTGCATTAATACATTATGATGTAATTCACATCCGGTCAACTAAGAAAACAAGTTTAGTTCATAGGTTTATTCATACATGGTAGGCATTGTTTGAACATATTCGTTGTGCCCCACCTATTGATGCATTTTATACCTCTCATTTTGTTCTCTACATTTATATGGGACATTTATGCTATCAATTTTGCATTCCATCCATTTGTGTTTCAATTCATTCAATGCATGCTTCCTGTGCTTACACCTTAGTCTATTTTGGGTTATGAGTGGACACTTACAATGTGTTTTTCTTTCTTTGTAGTGGCACCTCGAAGGACTAAATACCCTGATGTAGCAAGTTCATCCGGTGTATGAATTTTATCGTATGTGGAAAGGGCCAAGATCAATAAATTTGACTATTTCAGTAAGTGTACCTATGTCCAGCCCACTTATTTAAGTCATTTGTTCCTCAATATCCCGACTGGAAATCTATGGGATCATGAGATAGAACCATTGATCCAAAATAGTGGCTGGGGGAAGTTCATTGAAAAGAAACCAAAAGTATATCCAGATATGGCATGGGATTTCTTGTATTCTTTTGAATGCTACTTTAAGAGAGATGCGGAGGACAGCACAGTCGGTTTTAAGTTGGGTAAGAAAGGATATTCCTTAACTTTTAGTCAGTTCTCTGAAATTCTTGGATTTGTGCCAAATGCCCCTACTGAATTGGAAGATGCTTCGCTTGTGGAGAATTGGGAACGAATCAAGGATCTTGAATTAGATGAGCCTTGGGTGGGAGGACAATGCAAGGTACATGCTTTAAAGACTCATGCATTAAGAATCATTCATCGTTTTCTTGCAAAGAGTATGTACAACAATTTGAAGAATGCAAACACTATTAGTGTATCTGAAGCAATGGTTCTCCGATGCATGATGGATGTAATAATAATAAATGGAGTAGGCATTATAGCTATTCGAATTAAAGACTTACAGAAAATGCTAGGACACATTGATAATATTTCCATAGGATGGATAGCTACTATTTTAGCTTCAGCAGTTGAGCATCCGGTTTATGGAGAACCACTTAAAGGAGATTTGCCTTGCATTGATAATAGGATGCTGAAAAAGATGAAAATTTTAATTCCCAGGCCTCGTGGTCATTGGGCAACTCAGGAGGAGTACTTAAGAGAGAACAATATTCGGTTTGAAGAGGAGCAGCAAGAGGAGGTGGATGAGGAGTATGTTGCCACAGTTGTACCTTCCCCCATCAATGAGCCTACAAAACCGAATTGGGAAGCACCATTTAACCAATTAAGTGGCCGGATGGATGCTCAACAAATTAGACTCGATCAAACGCAAGAAAGATTGGATATGCTTCGTGATACGGTCATGGAAGGAAATAGGCGAGTTGAGCATTTTATCCATCACTTTTGGCAGCATTTTCCTCCACCACCACCTCCACCGGAATAGATCATCATTTGCTGTGGATAACAAAATTTTGAGTAGGGGGTAGCCTCCTTTCAGGGAGTTTGTTTTCAACTTTTTTTTTCATGAATCTAACTTTGTTATTTTGTGTTTTGTGTTTTATTTTATTTTCTTTTATTGTGTTTATGTTTTGTTTGTTTTCTAAAGTTTGTAAAACGTATTAAACACTTATGTAGTTCATCTTTTCATCTAGTTTTCATGAGAACTTAGTTTTCCCTAGTTAACTTCAAAACTTGGAACACTTTGAGCTTAGATATGGAATATGCATGTTTTGGACCTTTGCTTAGCAAGAGAACATTTATGTTGTTTAATATGCCTTTAGATGGGTTAATTTTCAACTTGATAAATATTTTTTAGTTTCCAAATTCTTAAAAGCACTTAGACCAGTTTTTAACTTAGAGAAAAATTAATACAATAAAGTAGTGAAGTAAGGAAATTTAGAGCACTAGAACCTTCCTCATCACCCTTTAAAGCATATGAACAACTCAAGCAACTTAGAAAATAATCTAGGCGATAGTTTTCTTGATAAACTTTCTTAAAAACTTATGTCCTACCTTGATGAAATTATCCTTTGTTAAGCCATTTTGAGCCTATAAGGGTATGCTTAATGCGTACCATTAGTATTTTCTTATTACACCTAATGTTTTAACCATATAACCTAAAAAGCTTTTATCTCACCCTATGGAATTGGCCACTTTAGGATTAAATGGATACATGAAAAGAGTAAAGTTTTATTGGGTGTAGTAAGAAAGTCTTAGCAAAGTTATTGATGAAGTTAATTGAAAATATACCTTGTATTACCTTGAGGATAGCTTGTGAATGCTAGTTCATAAAAAAAAAAGAACATTTGAAGTTTGAGAAAAAGAAAAAAAAGAAAGAAAAAGAGAACTAGCAAATATGAAAAAATATAAATGTGGGGTAGTATAAGGAAAAATGAAAAAATAATGACTTCTTGGTGAAAGGATATATTATTTTTTAAAAGAAAGTTTGGAATCAAGGCAAGGATGAGCAGAATTTGTATTGTTTAAGTTATTGGGATTTTTGTAATCTATTTTGTCTTAGAGTGGCTATATTCATTTTGATTATCTTTTATCCATTCTTTGATGAACATACCTTTAGCCCCATTGCAACCTTTGAAAGACCTATGTGATTTTAAGCTTGTTTTGAGTTGTTTAGCGGAGATGACCTTCGGGTTTCGGTGCTAAAGGAGAGGCCTATTGTGTTTTTAGAGTTTCAAGCACAAAACCGATTGTATGCTTATGCATTCATAATTCTATACTTCATTACCTAGTTGTGTTGATATTTTGATTTTCAAAATTGTTTAAAATGATTTGGTCTTACACACACTCAGGAAACTAGCTTATATTCTCTTGTTTGAAGTTGATCTATTTAGAGGTTATATTAAGTGCTTTTGTTAAAATGCTAAGTTTAGTTTTGAAATTGCATATCTTTGTACAAGTTTGATGGTTTTGAAGGTGGGATTGTTCTAATTTGCTTGAGGGCAAGCAAAGTTTAAGTGTGGGGTATTTGATAAGTGTGAATTATATATATTTTTGATATGTTTTTAGTTGTGTTATTTAGTTATTTTGGTTTTATTTAGGTTAAATTAGAGTTAATTTGTTAATATTTATGTTTTTGAGGTTAATTCTGTGTTTTGTGTGATTTTCAGGGTAAAATTGATAAAAAAGGGCTTAAAGTGTAAAAAGTGCAAAGTTTAGGGCCATACGTACAAATATGAAGAATTTAGGCGAAAAAATGAGTTTCCAATCCAGAGCCTTGAGACATGACCACATGAAAAATTTGAAGAAGAAGACACGTGGCCACGTGAAGAAGTTTTTGTGAGGAACCGTGGCCATGTGATGAGAATTGAAGAAACAAAGTAAAGACCACGTGACCACGTGGATTCCAGTGAAGGACCACACGTGGCCACGTATGGAGGAAGAACAAATAGAGCCGTGGTCACGTGTAGAGAAGGCATGTTGAGGGGCGTGACCACGTGATCCAATTTTTCCATATCGCGAAGGATTTTCGAGCTTCCTGTTTTAGCAGAATTTGATTCCTATTATGTGACTGGAGTTTAACAAGGAGTCTACTACAATTTTGCCTATAAATAGTAGTCCAAAACGCAAAAGAAAAGAATCAATCCTTAGAATTAAGCTTTGTTTTCTTAGTTGTTTTTTTTTACGTTCTTTGTTTATTGTTTTCTTCAAAACGTTGTTTTAATTTTAAGAATGGTTTGTGAGTAGTTTTCTTTAACTTTTGCTAAAGGATACTTGAATCCTTAAACTTGTTTTATTATGACTTAAGTTGTTCTTCAATTTAAATACAAGTTGATTATTTCTTGGTTCTTAAACATAATCTTGTCTTTTCTCAATTTTAAGTTGGTTATTAACTTGATTAAGCATTGGTTAATTAATTGGTTTAAGTTGAATAATGACTTGCATGCTCTTAGGTTAATTTAGTTGGATTAATGCATGATTATGATCTGAATAAGCTATAATTGTGTGTTGATTTGAGTAAGTTAAGATTATGAAGAGAGTAACCAAGAATAGGTGAAAGTTAAATCTCTTGAGAAAGGCTTTAATAGACATCTAGGAAACTTAATTTAGTTCTTTATGCTAAGTGTTAAGTTTATTTGAATAAGAAAATTTAATGCTTGGAATGGTAATCTTGAATAAAGTTATCTGGTTTTATTAAACTGAATTCTCCATAATCACTTGTATGTTTTCTTTTATTTAAGTCATAGCAATACTTATTAAGGTGGATAGTCCTTTAGTGAAAGTTGTCTTTAATATTGATTTTTAACTCATTCAAATTACTTGCTTCAATAGATTTCTCCTTTACTTTAGCTTTTTCAATTGTTTTAATTTAGTTTTAAATTATTATTTTTAGTTTTAGTTCTTCACTCATCATAAATTTGGGATTTCTCTTCTCTCTTTTGCACATGAAAATTGGCTTTAAAATTACAATAGCACATATAAGCACAAGTCTCCCTTGGGTTCGATATTTTGGGTCATAATCCTATATTACTAGCCGATCTAGTACACTTGCTAGAAATCCGGTCATTAATAATCAATCTAATAACAATAAAAGATAAGAAGTTGCTCAAGAACTAATAAATAATCAAACTTGCATTAAATTAAAGCTTAAACTAAGTCATTATAATAAAAGCATAAAGGTTCAAATTTCTCTCAACAAAAGTAAGGAAAACTACTTACCGAACATGATTAAAATAAAAGAAAACTAAAATAAAGAGATACAATACTCACGAAGCTTCAAACTTGCTTTTGATGAATTGTCAGAACAATAGTAGAAAGCTTAAATCTTTAAGAGAATTGCAAACTAAGAAAACAAGAAAAATTAAGATAAAAACTATTGTACAAAATTAACTAAATAAAACTAAGTTAAAATTAAAGAAAATTCATAATAAAAAACCTACACTAGGTCTAACTAACTACCCTCCAAGTTCTGGTGCTTTGTCTTACTTTTATAGCTGGATTTTATTACCAAAAAGAGACGTTTCGATACTTTAAAA
The DNA here is from genome assembly GCA_037975025.1 of Excoecaria agallocha. Lineage (NCBI taxonomy): Eukaryota > Viridiplantae > Streptophyta > Magnoliopsida > Malpighiales > Euphorbiaceae > Excoecaria > Excoecaria agallocha. The sequence continues at coordinate 12,724,732 of CM075818.1, forward strand.
CTTCTTAAACCATATATGAATTGAATTTTAGTGAAATAGGAAGTCTTTAATCAAAATAGACCTTAAGGAACTCAGGTGAGAGGTTTTTTTAGCCCGAGTGAGTGCTTTTCTTACTTGGGTGAGTGGCTAAGAGCTCGAGTGAGTGATTTTTTACTCAAAAGAGTGGTTTTAGCACTCTCTTAAGTATTTCTTCTCTGTACTTCATGAGACTCTTGCTTCTAACTTTCCAAATTACCAAAATTACCCCTAAATCTTCTCTTTTCTTTACTTAAGTCCTCCTTTGCTTCAATTTATCCATTAAAAACTCCAAAACTTGCAATTAAACCTACAAACACACAATTTAACAAACTAATCATAAAATTAGCCAAATTAAAACTAAATTAACCAATTTAAACACATAAAAACATACTAAAAATATAATATAATTCACAATTATCAGTTATGCTCAAGGTTGAGAAGCAGCAAGCTTCTGTGACTACGCCTGCAAAAAAGAATAAGAAAAGAGTTAGATAGTGAAGCAATTGAGTAAAATTAGGCCCAAATCTCTATTTGGGATTTGCTCAGACAATTGCTATCTTATAGATAGAAGCTAGTAGAGGCCTTATGTGAGTCGACAAGGGCTATAACTATTTCTCTGTTAGAGTTATTAGATTTAGTAAAGGAGGACACTAGAGAGATTATACTATACATAGATGTGAATTTTCCACCTAAAGGTCATAATCACAATCACCCTCTATATATAAAGGCCTAAGTTAATGGCAAGCACACTACTTACGTTATGGTGGATGATAAGTCATCAATAAATATGTGCTTCTTGGTGGCCATCCCTACTTTTAGGTTGAATAAGTCTATGCTGAGTGAGTCTGATTTCACCATTTTGCCTATGAAAACTCTAGGAGGCAATTTGTAGGGACTTTTAAGGCTGTTATGAAGATGGGACTAATAGAGATAGAAGCTAAATTTGTGGTGTTACCAATTTTGATGAATATTTTAGTGCTGTTAGGGAGACCTTTGTTCCATAAGTTGGGAGGAGTGCCCTTTACTTTGTAACAAATGATTAAGATCCCATATAAGGGCCAGGTTGTCACCATTAAAGCTACAAGAGAGAATCAAGTGTCAGTGTTAGGGATATCTAACCAACCTATCAGTGGGTTTCATGTGGCGATCATTGGTAATGATAATAAAGTTAATTTAGTGGATAGTCCTTAAGTTATCAATATGATGAGGAGGATGCACTTTTTACTAGGTGCCAGATTGGGAAAAGAGTCTCAAGGGCCATAAACTACAGTTGCCATGAGAGGGCAGAAGGACAAAAAGGCCTAAGGTATGCCATGTCTTGAAAGAAGAGCAAGACTAAGGCTGAGTCTGTTGAGATCCCATATATCTTAGAGAACTTTATGCCAGCATCAGTAATATATAGCTACTGTGGGGAGGAGGTGCCATAGTTTGTGAGATATAAGATCATGCCTAGATTTGAACTTTTTAATGATGTATTTGACTAGGAAAATAGAGTTATCAAGCTAGTAGAGGGCTTTCGAGATGAAGAGATTTTGATTCACCAATCTACTTCTAATACACCATTTTGTATGGGATTGTGAGGTTCTAGAAGAGGTTATTACTTGTGATTTGCTAGCCACCCAAGTGAAGGGGAAGGAGAAAGTGGGAACAAAAGCATTAGTGCTTGAGTCGAGGAGAGAAACTCTCAAGGAAGATAGAGAGGCATTTGTAGTAACATCGGTGCCATCAAAAGATAAAGATGCTTTTTTGGATGTTATTTATGTTTTAGAACTTTTTGACAATGATGATGTTTTTAGATTTGATTATATTAATAAGATGAATAACTTTGCTAACTTGTGTGATGTTTCTCATGATTTCATTATGCATGATCTTGAGCATGAATCATTCATATTTGATATTAACTCAACTAATACTTGTTCATTTAATCTTGACACTATTGAAAATCCTAAAGAAATCCTGATAGCATTTGACATAACTCTTGAAGAGAGAGAAAAATTTGAAAGAATTTTAAGAAGATATGAAAAAGTCTTTTCCTGGACCTATAAAGATATACCGGGAATTGACCATGAAGTCACCGAGCATGCTATTCCTATGTACTCGGGTTATAACCTAGTCAAATAGAAGCTTAGGAGACTTAGGCTAGAGTGGGCTTAAAAGGTTAAAGAGGTGGTGAAAAAGTAGATGGAGGCTAAGTTCCTAGTAGAGGTTTACTACCCGATTTGGTAAGCAAATGTCATTCCCATGGCCAAAAAGGATGGAAGGGTTAGAGTATATGTCAACTATTAGGATCTGAATAAAGCCTATCTAAAAGATGATTTCTCTTTGCCTTATATAGATATCTCGGTCGATATTGCTGCCATATGTAGTATTTATAGTTTTATTAATAGGTATGCCGAATATAACTAGATTCTTAAGAAGATTATGGATAGCATTAAGACAACATTCATTAGTAAATGGGGAACAGACGCCTATCGGGTTATGCCTTTTGGACTAAAGAATATAGGTGCCACTAACCAAAGAATGGCCACTAGGATTTTAGATGAATTGATTCATAGAGAGGTAGAGGTGCAAGTTCATAACATGATGATCAAGTCAGCTGTTCGAGAAGGCCATTTTGAGGCTCTAAAGAAGTTCTTCTAGAGAATAAATAATTATAATCCCCTCAATCCAAAGATGTACATATTTGAGGTTACTTCAGGAAAGCTATTAGGGCATTTAGTGAGCTAGAGGGGAATAGAAGTAGATCCAGATAAGCAGAGAGCCATTAGGAAAATGCTATCTCTATAAAAAGGGAAAAAAGTTAGAGGATTAGTAGATTCATAGCCAAGATCACTTCAATCTATGAACCCATCTTTAAAGTCCTTAGGAAAAACTAACCAGTAGTGTGGAAAGATTATTGTTAGAAGCCTTTGACACTACCTTATTTATATACACGTAATGTGTGATAATCTTTTTTATTCATTACAAGTGCAATATGTGTACACATGAGCACGTACATGCCTTTTATGCCCATAAATGTATATGTATATATTTGCAATAATGGCTTATACCATGGAAAAGAGAAAGGTAAAAAAGTTATAGTTTCCTACGTCTATGTCTAGGTTGTGGATAGATAGGCATGTCTATAAGGGTATATTACAGCTGCCACATGTTTGACCTAGTTTGGATGTATAGTATTAACCCCATTTGGGGCACTCACAAACCCCATTTAGGTCCATAGTATAGATTTGATCCCATTTGGGTCCATAGTTTGATATATTTTGGTATCTTTATTATACCTATGGGTACCATAGTATATCACCCATTATCCACATTCTTAGAAGGTGTAGGCTTACTATAAGATATAATTAAAGTATTATGAAAAGCAATATATGATAGAGTTAGCATGATATTTTATAACTAGAATTACATGTTACTTTTATATACATCCATACATAGTAAAAGGGAACACATGAAATTGGTTGAGATCATACTGTGTTAAAATATAAAGTATTATAGCATCACATGTTTGTAATTATCATTGTAATTACATAATGTTTTAGGCACTTAAGATTATAGGTTATATATGAATGCACGTAATTATTTGTTAGACTGATAATAATTGCATATAAACAACCATTTTATTTATAGTTATGTGTTGTCTTCTATTACTTATTGTTTGTAAGAACATTTTAAGTAGGAATCTATAATTGTGTATGTCACGTTGGTGTGATGTATGGATTGAGTACAATTTATGATCATTAAGTGTTAATAAGTTAAGAACTCACATGTGAAATAAAGAAAATGACAACACAACTTGGCCTAATAATAAGATGCAAAGAATACGTAAAAATTATAGAATAAATATAGGTTTGATGTAAAACTAGTAAATCAATTAGGGATGCAGATAAACATTAGTGACTAGCTTAATCACATATGAGTTGCTTGAAGTTAACTATAAACTAGATTGCATATGTGTATATACATGAAAGTCATGTAAACATTAAGACTAACTAAGAATAGGGAATAATAGTCAAGCAAATTAAATAAGTGTATGTGCATTTAAGAGTTATATAAACATTTTGACAGGAACAAGAAAGTAATTAAGTGAGCAAATTGGTAAGAGATGATGAAGTGGAATATAGGTATCACTTGTGAAAAAGCAAGAGAAAATTTTGAATGCATATAAATTTGTAGCCTACATGAATTTGCATACAGAATTTTGTATATGTATGTATGCATAAATACATGTGTATGTATGTGCATATATTCACATACATATGCATATACATATGTAAGTATGCACATACATATACATATATATATACATATGTACATATACACATACATATATAAATGTATGTATGTATGTATGTACACACATATATATATACAAAAAATAACCGCTACAGTTTTTCACTTGTTGATAAATAAACGTGCTTTCTAAATTTTTTACGAAAAATAAATACTCTAATTTTTTAAGAAAATAAAAAATAAAAAATAGAAAACATAAAATTATTTTCTGTAATTAAACGCACCCATAATTTTCTATTTCTTTCTCCTCCTCTTCTTTTGTAACCTCCATCTTCCATTCTTTCTTTTTCATCTCCTTCCACCAGAGCTACCGCCACCCTCGCCACATCTGTTTCTTTCGCTCACCATTCTCTTTTCCCTTTTTTATTTTTTTTATTCTTTTGTTTTTGATTTTGTCTATTTCGTGTGAAGAGGGTATCTTGTTGGTATCCAAGTTGAAAATGCATGCTAGGACCTTTACTACCTTAAGCATGGAATCAAGGTATGTCTTTGGCGAAAATGCACTATTTGATGTTTCAGTAGAATTTCCTAGCATCTTTACTGAATTAAATTGTTGGGTCTTTCTAATTAGATTAATTTTTTGGTAATTCCAATTTAGGTATTTCTAGGATTGGAGAGTCAAGTTACGTTTATGTCATGTGTAAGCCCTTATATCCTTAGTACGAGAGTTAGGGTTTACATTGTGTAAAGCTTAAACATTTGGTCTCTTTGGAGTGTTTAAAAAGGTCTCAGTCATCTTGCATTTCCTCCATGATCTTTCATTGATCATTAGAGAATTTTGAATTTAGCTTGTGATAAATTTTTGAAATTTGTTCAGTTCATTGGCTATTTTTGGTTTTCTATTTCCTATGTATCATAATTTGCCCCTTTGCATATTGTAGAATAATTGCTATTCCCTGGTTAACTAATTAATTAATTAATGAAGAAAATTGTTTGTTTGTTCTTATCTGCTACTGGATTCTCTTAAAAGAACAAAACTTGTATAATTTCTCAATCTCAAAGCTCTAAAATTGCCATATCCATGTTCAAAGTCTAACAAATACAAATATGTGCTCTCCACCTTCTCAAGTCCTTATTGTCTGATTAATAGTTTCTCCACCTACCAAAACTATTTTCTTGAGAAAATCTATCCAAATGCCATAGTTTTTTTTTTTGTATTTTTTTCATCTCTACTTGGATAGAATACTTCATAAGCTAACTTTACCATCTGCATCATTTGGTTGGTAGCTTGATGCCCACATTTTATTTCACGTGTTTAACATATTTGTCATTCAATGAGGATGAGGAACTCTTATCAAATTGCACAGCTGGCTTCCTAAACTACTGGAATATGTTTCATTTCTAATCGTTGTCCTGAAATTTTGCAATAGCATAGTATGCTTCATTGTTGCTACTAAACATAATTTTTGGATATAATTTTTTTATTGCCAACGTGGCTTGTTTCTTGGAATGACGCAGTATGGTAGATAATGCTTCGGAGGTAGCTATAGATCCTAATTACAAATTTGAGCTGGCTATACAACTTAGCCGACTGGAGATAGCTAAGGTGTGTTGAATCATAGCTCTTGTTTCTTAGAGTATTCAATAGATAATCCTAGCTTTTGGTCACTTTAACCTTCTTCTTGATGAATCAGTAACCTTGTCTCTTCTCTAATTATCCATGTATTTCTTTTGTAGGATATTGCCGCCAAAGTGCAAAATGAGTCCAAATGGAAGCAGTTGGGAGAATTAGCTATGTCAGCAAGAAAGGTAGTGTGCTACAATGTTTAGTCTCTTAAATTTAGGGGTTCAGCATATTTTCATAGCCAAAAATAATTATTTGTAGTACTTTTCCCATCTTATTGGTGGTATGAACTTGCATAATGTTTTTTATTATTTGATTGGGGAACAATCTAAAGGAATTTTTAAGTTATAGCTGTTCATGATGAACTATTTATTATTAGGATTAGACAAGCTATGCAATTAAGCATGTTTGTGTATTAATATTTCAAAAAACATTCTTGTTTCCATATTTCACATATTTCAATTTTATTCTTTTTCTGAATTGTGTAATTACAGTTAGAAATGGCTGAGGAATGTATAAAGCAGGCAACAGACTTGAGTGGCTTGTTGTGTCTATATTTTTCTTTAGGAGATGTAGAAGGGATTTCAAATTTAGCATCTCTGGCAAAAAAGCAGAGGAAGAAAAAATGTTGTGTTCCTTTGTTTGTTTATGTTAGGCAAAATGGAAGATTGCCTCCAACTTTTGGTGGAAAGGTAATTGTTGTATTACTTTCATAGAAGAACATCAATTGACATGGTTGTAGATACTAAATCATTCTTTTTGCAGCAATCGGACACCTGAGGCTGCTTTAATGGCATGATCCTATCTTCCTAGAAAAGTTTCTTTTGCTTTTCTTTGTAAACCATCATGCCAGAAGTTGTAAAAGTATTAATACTCCAAATATAAAAACTAATTTAAATCAATATCAATATAATTTATTTGTTTTATATCTATATCTTGTTATATTGTGACAAAAACTTTACTTGCGATGCTTACCTTGCAGAGATTCAACTAATGTTATTTTTCAGGTGAGCCCTAAGGCTGTAAAATCATTGGTTGATGCCGATGAGTATCCAAATATGTTTGATGATTGGCATGTTGCTCTATTTGTTGAATCTAAAGCAGCAGCGATAAGGTATTTGGAGAATCATATGTTCATATATTAATTTATATAGGCACACAAATTCACATCATACATTTGATGAATGGCAGAGAACTTAGCTGAACAAAGATCGATGTGCCTTTGTTTTCTTTTTTGCTTTCAAAGTTTAAGTTTCAGAATCTCACAGAAAAATGCCAATAGATTACCCTTGTTGCTTCTCAATGATTGCCTAACATTTGCAATCACAATACACAATTTGGATTAAGATGTTATCCATATATGGCTTTATTTTTGTTATTAATTCCTCTTTAATAATTGTTTTGTAGGGCTTTCTACCCTTCTGCAAAGGAATATGTAAATCATACTAGTAAATCACACATGAACCTCATGGAGGCTTTCAGAAACATGCAAATAGAAAAAAATAGCATGCTTGTATGACCACGAGGTGTGTAGATTTTAGTATTGCTTGTAGAAATACATAGCATGCTTGTATATGTTACATATACTATAAATTCTGGTTAAAAAAGTTTATTTACTCGTTGTTGAGGATGAAATAAGCCCGTCAGCCTAAAAGCAGCGGGTTGGGGCAATGTGAAATCAAAATTTTATCTCTGGTGATTAATTGATTCAAAAGTGCAATCTTTAACTGAAGTTTACTTAAGTTCTTCTTAGTGTTACCATTACTACTTATTCCTAACTATCATTCTTTGGAACCATGTGTTGTTAATGATAGCTCTGTTGGTAGTCACTGCCACTATGCCAACAATTCAAATTATGAATTTAAAAACCAGGATTAGTTTTAACTAAATGATCTAGTATTGTGGTACCTAGTATCTTTAACACTTGTTTAGGGGTCGAAACTTGGTTGTTTCCTAGATTTTTTTATGTTCCTTTTTATATAAAGTGTCAAATTGTTGTACTTCATCCTATAATTCTTAGGATGAAAGGTTAAGTTCATTCTATTTAAAAATTTTGTGCTAGATATTTCTATACAAGTATAAAAGGTTTATTTAGCAGCACAAAACCACTTTGACAGTTGTTGTTAGATTTTCAGTGTTGCATTCATACTGGGCTTTAAACTTGTTGTAGTTTGATAGAAATTTTATTTTTATTTGTTGGGATGGAAAGTTTTGTAGAATTTGTTTAATGCTTACAAGTAAAGGTTGGTTTCTTTTATTTGTCTAAATAAATAAAACGTTCATCTTTGGATGGCCTTATTCTTCCAAGGATACATATTCTATGTTGCTTCAAACTAAATGGATATTGTTATTTGATATTATCAACTTCATAATCACAATTTTTTCTTAATATCTTACTTTCTATTTTCGGCAGTTCTTACGCCTCATCACTAGGTCCTTTTTGAGACAATTGGTTCTAGTGTATCGTTCCCATACTTGAGGTGAGAAAAAGCTTCCTTACATATAATGGCTAAGTGTTAGTAATGATGAACCCAATTTAATTGAGTATCAGATCATGCAACCATTTTATATTTTGTTTGATGATATAGTAGAAAAGGTTGGCAATTATTTTTTGCAAAGCACTCTCAGGTTTACGGCTAGAGGAGAGAGTTTATATAGGGACCAATTGTCTCTTTCCAGTTGGTGGCTACGTAGTGCTTTGGATTTTTTCATGGATGATATAGTAGAAAAGAGTATCTAGTTGTAGGTTAGTTCTTCTAGTTTCCTCTCTCAATGATGTAGTTATTGTCATCTGGTTATCCTTCTTTTAAAAGTTAAAGCTTAGTTCTTCTATCTTCTAGTTGCTAAGAGTTAAAGACGTTTTAACTTGTGTAAATATTTTCACCTTTGGAATAGATAATCTCTAATCTGACATTTAATCAAGAGAATACCATGGCTGATAAGCCCGTTGTTGATCTATTAAAGTATCTAAACAACATGCTCGATACTAAAGTTGCAAAAGCACGTTTGCCATCCAAATAGAATCCAATACAGCAGCTTGTTTTAATTATTGCAAATGGCCATTTCTGTGAGAAGGTATATTTTTGCTTTATTTGTCTGAGAAAATTCAGAAGCTTAGAATTAGAAGTAGAGGAGGTATTTCTCTTAAGTGATCTGTTTATTCTCAATTTTTTGTCAAATTTTGGACACTTATGCATATACAGGAGAAGCTGAAGTGTTGTATATTAGGGATTTATCGTGGTATGATAGGTTGATGTATCAAGGATTCACTGTAAAGCTTTTGTTCCATAAATGCCAAAGTTTACCCTTTTTGTCTTAAATTTATTATTTGTCATTTGAAAAAATTTAAATTGATATTGCTTGCATAAAGTTAGAATGCAAATATTGATTTTGAATTTTTGAAATGTTTTAATTTACCAATAAATTACTGACGAAAAAATCTATCGCTGATATATTAACAAATTTAATATTAATATTAAATATTTTTGCTGAAAAAATTATGGACAACAAAAATCCATCGCTGTTTAGAGATGGTTTATTGACACAAAATTCCATCGGTAGATAGTCAACGCGATGAAATATTCGATGGATTTTTATTAAAACAACTGATAGAATCTTTTTAATAAATCCACCAGTAAAATCCTTTGGTAATATTACAAACAAAATTTTTTATCAGTAAATTGGTACCTATGCATGTTTTAAGGACTGATTCACTCCATCAGTAAAATGGTAAAAAGCCATCGGTAAGGTTATTTTCCTTCAATAAAATGTTAAAATTCATCTGTAAAATGTATTTTTTTTTTTTTGTAGTGTACGTCATTGCATGCATAATATTATTATGCTCACATGTATGTATGTGCAATTGACAATTTTTGTGAGTGGTCATCTTCGTAATTTATTTTCCCCACTAAGCTATATAGCTTAGCACGGTTGTTCATCCATGGAGGTACTCAATCTAGATCCTTCAGCTGGGACAAAATTTACATCAATGAAGCCAATATCAAATTTAGGAAAAGTCTGCATAAAGATGATGTCCTTTTTGTATTGCCTTATATTTACTACCTTGTACTAATTGAGTTGTAATGTAAAAATAATAGTACAGTATAAATTGTATTGCATATATAATAGCTCTCATTTACTGTCTTCTAACTATAATATGCTTAATTCTATGTAATACAGTATGTATAGTGCAAGAAAATTAGAATGATCATTACAATATATATATATGCTTCTTCTTTTTCCTTTTTTTTTTCTCTCCACCATAGCTATAGCCACAACCACCATCACCTTCCTTCTTTTTTTTTTTGGTATTGATTGTTTACTTTTCTAGCATGCTTAACTTCCCAATTTAGAGTCATTTAACGCACTAAAAAAGCAAATAAAAAATATGGCTTCCAAGACATTTCGGTGACATTCTACCTCTATACAACTTCGATTGGCTCATGTTCAATACCGATGAACACCCTTTGATAGGAACTATAGGTTGGTGTCGTCCGTTCTTCTCAGGCAAAACTCTGGCGACGCTTCGATTATAGGTGGCAATTGCCTCTTTCACCCGAAAAATTCAGAATTTACAGTTCATCATTTTTAGCTTAGATAAACTCTCAGTTGATCATTTTAAAAGTTTAATGAATTAATTGGATACGTTGAGTCTTATGCCATGTGTAATTAATTTGATTATACATGCCACTTACGACTTAACTTGAAGTATTGTGAGGATATAATTATTAAAAATGATGGATTGAGATCTTGAGAAATTAGAGGGAGATCTTTCCTTATAATAGGTGTATGGAAGTTTAAAAAATTATAGTAAGCCATTCAAATAAATTATTTTTGGTGTTTATAAATGACATTATATGAGATGTATATGTTTAATTAAGGTGGAGAAGAGTATCAAGCGATGAGAAATATGATTTTGGACATAAAAAATGGTTACTAAGGAATAAGTCTAAATTTCAAAATATTATGGTGTATTATGGTTTTTGAGAATTTCTTGGTATCCACGTGGTTAGTTAGGAATCAAAAGAAATCTGACAAGTAGATTGGAAAGCCTAAAGTGGCGATTTTGGTATTTAGTAATCGAGGTCAAAATAGAAACTCCGATTTTATGACTTACCAAATATATTTGTTGATGAACATGCTTTAATTGTTTACAAATATTTAAACATATATGGATAAAATTTTTCAAATGCTCATAAATGGTACGAGAGTAAATAAAAGGATAACCAATGTCCGATAAGTTTCATAATTGCGAAAGTAAAAAGTTTTAAAATTGATAATAATTGAAAGAATATTCATGAATGGATTACAAATTGAAATTTACATGTATATGAATATGTGCGTGTATATATGCCTATGTATATGTATAAATACATGTGAAAATTTGGCTCCTTACAGTTACAATTATCAAAGCCCTCGGTAGTTTACTATCTACATATTATTTATGACTACGTCACCACATGATTATTGGAATTTTATCCCTTAAAATTCATTTCATTATTACATTTCTTGCATTCGGCCTAATCTTAATTAAACATGTCAAAATTATTATATAAATATGAGACACTTGAGAAGGCCTATGATAATATATTGGTGTTTTTTATGGAATATAACTCTTTATATAAATACTTGAATATTTTATGTGTTTTAATTACTTAATTTATAAATTCCAAATGTTTTAATTATTCATTTTTTATTCTAAGTATGTAAAGAAACTATTTTAAAAAGAGAAAAAAATCAAATGATTTCTATTCTCCTTATATACTTGCTCAGTTTTGTAAGGGTAGTTTGTCTAAACTACTCAGGTGAATATAAACTAGACTTGGCAAAATGCCAGAGACAACTCTTTATGAGTTGTCACTTTCATAGGTGAAGATCACAAAGGTCAAGATTCTTTTGATGGCATTTTTTATGCACCGTGTCTGTACGGACACGATATTCATACATAGTACACCGTCCTTTTTGGATGTCACATATACTTGTTAATTGCCTCTGATGTACTAACTATTTTGATACCAATTGTACAAAGCCCATGTCATCCCTTTTGGTAGTATACGATACTTGGAATCCAATTATATATATATATATATGAAGATATGTGCTACATGATTGTCATGATGATGATTAATGAGAAGTGTAGGAGTAGCCGTTATAATTGATGAGATGGGATTTATAGAAGTGCATGGAATGTTAATTTTTAAATAGGTTGAAATTTTTGGAAAGGTCGTATTTATAGGGGAGATACTACCCAAATTGTCATATGTATTAAGGAACCCAGAGGATCTTGTCACTTGTTTGTTGATAGTTAATTTTAAGTATCTTTAAATAAAAGAAATTTATGCAATACCGTTTTGATAAACTTAATTAAAGCATGTAAATAATTAAAAATTTAATTAAGTTACAACCCATGACAAGTTATGCCTCTTAGGTACCCAAAATGTGGCTTGAAGATATGGTATCAATTATTTCCCTGCATAGATGCCCAAGAGTAGATGATAGTACATTTTGATTTTGTGATAATAACTTGATTTCAAATCTAGTAAAAATTAGACATATAATATAAAAAATCTCTAGAAGACCATTTTATGCAATTCAACTTTAAGTTTGGTTGGAAATGAAGTGTAAAGCGACGACAAGGTATTCATCTTCCATTCTTAAATAGTTAGTAGCATAAAAGCATATTTGCACTTTGTGCACCTCTATGTTGAGTGCTTTTGGATTCATTTGAAAGTTAAATCAAAGCTAAGAATAAATCAAAGCTTAATTTTGCCTACAACAATTTTGAAAATGACCTACAAAATGGAAAAACAATGCTGCCAATAAGTCTAGTCTATATCCTTAATCGAGCACTTATAATAAATAGGATATAAAATCTTCTTTAGAAATCAAAATTTAGTGAAATAAAATTCTATAGAAATTAGACCTTTAAACCTACAATTTTATGAATAATACATTATTTAATTCAATCCTTAAGGTTGGTCAAAATAGGGCTTCAAGTAGGTACTTCAAACCTATCTAAAGTTTTTGCTAGGTAAATTTGATATTAATTGTGTTTGTGTGTTAAAAATTGTGTTTAAATTTTCCACAAGAAATGTGAAAGGTGATTTATATTTAAATAATGATAAAAAGGGCCTTAGTGGTGATTAAAATGTTTAATATGAGATCTTTTTAAAATTAGCAAATAATAAACGTTGTATATTTACAGTATATAAGAAGCACTAAAAATGTATACTTTTTATATGATGAACCAAATGAAATGTTCAAAGAAATTTGTATTTATGTATGCTTAATCATAATATGAAAAATTAGAATTAAATGAAAAGTTTGATTGATTGAAATATTGTGCTTAGAATATTTTCCATTCAAGCATAAGATTTAGATGAAATGTATTTGAATGGCAATGTTTGTTATTGATTTTCTTTATATAATTTGTTTTATATCATGGCCGGTTCTCTGGAGAACCAAAGTATATAATTATTTGAAATTAAAAGTTTAATAAGTAGATTAAAAGCCCAACTTATAAGCTTGAATAGAAACATACTCATGGATAAATAGGCATGCCTGCAAGGGATATAATCTGCAACTGCTACCGTTTGACTCTATTTGAGTGTCTACAGACTTACATTAACACCACCGGTATGTCACTACTAAACAATTGCAAAATAGCGATGACTAACTGATGCTTTTTCGTCATTAAATCAGTTTAGCGACAAAAAGTTGTTGAAGAAGAATTTAGTGAGGACAAGAAGTCATTGCCAAATTTTAGTGAGGACCAAAGGTTGTCGCTAAATATTCATTGCCATACTACCACTACAATGTTCTCACTAAATTTTTTGATGATAATATATTCGCTGCTATATCACTACAACAATGTTCATACTAAATTTTGCAACGAAATTATCTTTGTCGCCATATTGCTACAACATTGTTATCGCTAAATTTTGCAATGATAGTACAATTGTCGCCATATTGCCTAGACAATATTATCACTAAATTTTGCGATGAAAGTACATTCATCACCATATGACACATTTTTCTCTTATTTAGCAACAAAATATTTGTCGCTAATGTAATTTCAATAACAAAGTATATGTCGCTAATGTGCTCTTGTAAATTTAGCTAGAGTTCTTTTATAGCTAAATTCCAGCTAAATAGCTACTATTTATAGATGTTAATCCCTTACCAAACTAAAATTATTTTTTAATTTGTTATATTAAAATGGAAATTTCATTTTTTAAACAATAAATTAAACTACAAGTGACAAATTCATATTTATAAATTACTCAACTATATATATATACACACACACGCACGCGCACACACTAAAAAAATGATATTTACAAGTGCATGTCTAAATGAGTAGTATACTAACATAATACATGCATATATTACAGTAGCAAATGATATACAAAATGTCCTAATATATAGTGAGAACTATAATATGGGTAAAATAGTATCTATGACCTTATGCATTGATCATATGGTGAACCACTTAAGCCATTAGTCTGGTTAGCATAAGATGTGAATAGATGCATTTGCTTCTCAATTCACTACTGGAAAACATGAATGCAATAGGTTGTTCAATAATTGTCTTTAATCAGGATAAGAATTTGAAAATTAAAAATAATAAGTAAGAAATAAACAAATTAGGTGAAACCAGCATAACATTGTGTTATTAACAACACAATGCTGTCAATTTGGATTTATTCCAAGTGTTATTAATATCTAAGCCTCTAATGCTTATTTCAATATATAAAGAGTTGTAGCAAAGATTCTAGGAATTGGGCCTATTTGAGTATCTATGATGTGATTCCAATACCAAATGTAAAAGCCAACAACATATTTGGTGCTAAACCTAGGGATTTTTAGCAGCAAAATGGACCACAAAAAAGGCAAAACTCTTCTCTCAACAAAGTTAAGGTGCAAACATACAAAAGTGAACTCAATGTCAACCTATCACTACTAGATCTGTTTGTGTTCAAACATTTAGGCAAGAATGGCTAACAGCTAGAGATTAGTAAGATAAATGCCAAAGCACATCCATTTAGCTCATCCTTAATCTAGTAAAGAATAAATGCATTCTCAAATTAGAGTAACCAACAAGCTAACTGACTTCTTTCTTAACCAAGGACAGAAAAGGAGAGAAAGGATAAGAATCATGTGTACCTAGAGGAGGTAGTGGCTTGTGTTCTCTTGTTACATAAAGAATTATTGTTCCTAACAGTACAGTTATAAAACCACATATCTCAGAGGTTATGCTACTCACATTTTTGCCTGACCAATCATGTAGAAAATGTGAAAAAAAAGCCACTTTGAATACATTGACTCTAGGTGATTCTAGTCACAACGTAATTGTCGGGTGGGCAACAGATTTCCTCTATTCTTTGCAGTAAATAAAAGATAATAAATAAAATAGAAACAGATATTAAAGGATTTGCAGGGCAAGATTGAAACTATGGACAACCACTCAGAAGTTACTGTTGGTGGCCCGCAATATGATGACCATTTAGGACATACATTTCCTCCTGACTGAAATATTTAACACTACGTACAAATTTATGATAACAGTGAAGAATACTAAAATGCTGGTTAAATTATATATATTTAATGACGTCCACCACCCCCTTAGTTTTTGTTGCACAGAGTTGCGACGATCTATATCCGAGCCCCTTAGAGAACAACCTTCAAAGTTTAAGCATTGTTATAGCTTAGATTGCATATTTTAACAAATAGGATGTTAGAATGAAGAGAAGCATATGAAGAAGAATGAACAATGCTTAAACAATTCACTCATATTTTTGACTGTGACTAATTTTGCCATGAATTTATATAATCGAAACCCACAAATGTCATTCTTGCACCAAGTCCGTTATCTTAATGGCACTATAAATGGTAGTCTAAGAACTTCCCAATTCAGATTTACAATTGAAATGATCATAAAGCTCATTAAGATAACGGACTTGGCTACAAGTGGATAGAACCAGCAACATTTCAATTGTAAATCTGAATTGGGAAGTTCTTAGACTCTAATGATATAATACACCCCTCTTTCTCTGCAAGAACTTCCCAATTCAGATTGCACCAAGATACGTGTATTTACACTGTTGCAAAAACAAGTGGATAGAACCAGCAACATTTCAAACTTACCTTGTTAAGGTAATTTAATTGGGTAATGACACAAATCACAATAACTGTAAGGAATTTAATTGGGTAATTTAATTGGACTTCCCAAGCTAATTTTGCAAAAGCCATGTCCTCGCAATTTAGTTATTTTATTATATAATTTATAATAATTGATCATAAATTAATATTATTGGATGTAAATATAACAATTTTGTTTAATTTAAGCAACAGCAATTTAGTTCATCTAATTTTTCCTATTAAAAAATATATTAGCTAAATTTATTAAAGTGGTCTAACTAAATATAAATAAAATTTAATAGTTCGACTAAAAATAGTTAGAATTAATTAACTAATTTTTTAGGGGCAATTATTCTAGCTAATTTTGCTATGTTAATATTGGTAGCAGAGAATTTTAACACCTCAAGGAAAGTAAAAACCCGTACTGCTGTGATCGATTTTGTGAGCAATTCTGAGTTCAAAAGAAACACGATATTTCCAATCATTACTCCAAATTGTCCATACAGTTGAAGAACACAAAATAAAATAGTTGAAGATCATTAATTCAGAAAAGATATTATTGCAAACTATAAAACTAATGAAATGAAGCTTGCCTATTAAAAGAAAATGTACTAAAGCAGTGAAATGCTAATAACAATAACATAAAAGTAGAAGCAAAACTCGAAAAATTAAAATAAAAGAAAGATTTGGGCTACCAATCATATACCCATTCCAAGTGCAGAGAGCTCCACCTCGTTGTGTTGCTGCATATACCTCTACAAACCAAAAAAAAATGGATACCATAAAAGTTAAACAAAATAAGGTCTACCCAACAATTAAACCCAGCAAGATAGCAATTAAACTTCATAATTAGTAAGCCAAAATGGGAGAAATCTAAAAAAAAAAATTACCTTGGAGAGATTGACATAGAAGAACAAAGGCTTCATGGTGTTAGAGACTTGAATACGATTCTTCTTGTGCAAATCTCCAGCTATATCAATATTGTTAAATCCCTCTGTAATCTCATCCATTGCCAAGCTGTGTTAAGACTTATTAAAAGTTTAAAGTCAAATATTGCATATTTGAATAAAATCTATACAATAATCAGAAGTGCCAAGTTGAAATATGTAGCCAACAATATTCTCTATTAATGGATAAATTTGTATGCATGAGGCATTGGAAAATAACAACAATAGATCTTATATTAGGCTTTAGGCTCCAAGCAGAAAGATCTCTTTCAACAACTAAACAAGTTACCGTTGACAAAATTGTCATAAAGAAGCAACAAAAGAAGACAACAATCAGCTCTACTCGGTATTTCTTGAGGATTAATTCCTAAAAATTGAAGAATATAAAATTATACAAACAATATATCCTGACTGTTCTCCTTTTGTTTAAGGGTTTTCAAAACTTCACCTGGACAATGACCCAAGAAGAAGTCATAATGTAATAAACAGCTGTAATCAAGTTTGACAGTCTACCTTTAAAGGATTTCACCTTCTAGTCAAGAATTTCAGATTTTACTACCATATGCAAGGCAAAACTAGCTTTTAAAGCAATAATTCAACCACAAAATTCCCTTAGCGAATAACAATTTTGTTTCTTTCTAGTGAATACTCCCTCCGTTTTTTTTTATCTATCACTTTTGAGTAAAATCTAAATTTTATTTATCTGTCACTTTTAGACTTTTAATGTAATTTAATTTGTTTTTCCAATTTTTTTTTCTTTTCCAATAAAGTCAGAACCAATCAAATTTGATAATTTAGTCTTAATCATGTAATTTAATACTAAATTTAAATCTATTTATTATTTCTTAATCCTAGTAAAAACAATAAAAGTGACTGATAAAAAAAAAACGGAGGGAGTAATAGTTTTGATTATTTTCTGTCCTTTTAGAGGAAAATAGTATCTATTATTAGCAAAATTATTGTTGAGGAAAAGAGAAATATGCAAAGACAAGAAGGTGTATAAGATTGAAAACAACAAGTTTCTTCACATAACTTAAGGAAATATAAGCCTCAAGAAAGTTCAGCACCCTCAAAGCTAGGCAAGTAAGCAATATAACTAAGCATTCATCCACCCCATCATGTTGGTGTTAAAAAAAAGGAAAAAAAAAAAGATCTCCTCAATCTTCTCAAGTATATCATTTTTAATAAGACATTATTGTCTTACTCCAATAGATATATAATGTAAATTATTGTTGTTCTAGGTCCACCTTGTCATAATATGTATATCTAGCATGGCATGAGATTGGTAGCTCCGATACACAAGTTGTTCTAACATGTTCCTAGTTTTTTAGGCAACCCACAGGCATGTGATCTCTATCAAAACATTACTTTATATGTCATCCGACATAATACAAATTCCTCATATAAAATAGGATACACAAAATGCACATTTTTATTTATAATTCGTTTTATGAAAATTCTAAGTCCTCCCACTCTGAGCAAAAAAGAAGAAGCTTACACAAAAATATAGATAAACCTCTATATTAGAATCCTAATGCCAGATTTCTAAAACCAAAAACCAATATTATAGATGCAAACTCAAAAGATTAAAAGAAAAATGACAAAACTACAGAAACAGCAAAGGAAAATGTAGAAACTCGATTATTTAAATAGAAAAGTTAGGCAATGGAAGAGTTAGACCAACACATGCAGTAATCCAAATATCAATAATGCCACTTCATTTTTTATAGCCACAATCATCTCTTCCCATATTTCAATTCTCCATCCATCCATCTATTAAATAATAATAATAATAATAATAATAATAATAATAATAATAATAATAATAATAATAATAATAATAATAATAATAATAATAATAATGGACTAAAAAAGTAATAACAACAATGGTATATATATTATCAACTATATATATATATATGTATATATATACATACACACGACTTTTGAAAAAATTAAGCGCATATATATATTTATATATATACACACACGACTTTTGAGAAACTTAAGCTAGTCCTTCAAGTTGTATCACTAATAAACATTTTTTATAAGCTAGTCCTCATGTGTAATTAAGACTTACATATTCATTTCATATGCAGCAAGTTTGAGAATCAGCTATGAAGTCAACATATTACCCATAATAATTTTATATGATATTGAAGCGAATGACATGACTTAACTATCAAGGCAAGCATCCTTTTAACTTCATTAAGTTCAAGAAGAAAAACTTTTTGTGTATAACAACTCCATCCTGAGAAAACTCAACCTTGGAATGTAGACTACATTATGCATGCACCAATTACAAATACCTCTTCCCAGGTAATTACTCTAAAAGAATGTTTTATAAATACAAAACAATGTTTCATCTACAGAATTGAGCATATCATCTATGTCTACTTGTTTGCCACTGTCAATGAAAATGATAACCTAGATGCACATCAATAAGAAGTATCTTCCTCCTACTATCGAACTTAGCATCCAAATTTCAGATCACCAATTGGAGCAACTAATAACTCAAAAGCTTTTATAGGTATATGCACAAGGCATTATGATGCACTGCATAAAGCAATCATCACCATGTTTCCCATTGTACG
Organism: Excoecaria agallocha; assembly: GCA_037975025.1. NCBI lineage: Eukaryota > Viridiplantae > Streptophyta > Magnoliopsida > Malpighiales > Euphorbiaceae > Excoecaria > Excoecaria agallocha. The sequence continues at coordinate 12,744,288 of CM075818.1, forward strand.
CATAAATCCCAAGATCAATTACTCTAAATGCTAAGGATTCAGAACATTTCGTAATAAATCTCTTTCCCCTCTATCTAATAATTAACTAAAATTTCCTTGCAATGTAATAATTAACCAATAATAGCCATGCTAGGATCTAGATGATATCTTTGTTTAAGTATATAGCGGCAATGCTGAAAATATAGTAAGAAAATTATAAAGAATAGGAATTCCATTTCCAAATTAGATACAAATAAATGGTTTAAAAGTCAACATCAATGTCACAAGTTAAAAAGTTTATCACAGAAATAGGACTTGTAACGCCTTGAAAATTGTATCTAATATACATGACATGTTCTAAAGCATGAAGAGTAACCTAAGGGCAGTTTTAAGAGTAATTACAGTAGTACAATATAGAAAAATTTGAAAGTTCATAAGTGTTAAACATGCTCAAGCTAGAGAAATTTGAGGATAGGTAACCTAACAGGCAGCTTGAGGTAACACTTGAATATAAAAGTAAGTATTAAATGGAGTCTGGTGGTAAAATTTGAGATAAAATTGAGCTCAAATGGGCTTTCAAATTAGATAGTGAAATTTGTATTCGAAACTATAAAAATGGTTGACTAAAAGTTTGATAGGGACTTTAAAAATATCAAACAACATCTAAAATTCACCAAAATTTCTAGATCTTCCCTAAATTGTATGTAGGATCATTTTACAGTAAAAATGAAATTTTACGGTAACACTGAAAAATTGGCTAATCGAATCAGTTTGAGTGAATCAAACCAAAAATGGACTTTGATTGAGTTAAAATTTTTTATGGAGGCTTAAATTATTATTTTAAAAATTATGGAATTGATTTTGATTGAATTTAAGCTTGATAAGAGAGAGAAATAATTTAAAGTGCATTAATTGGGCATAAATAAGGTCCAACCAAGGTGGTTGGACCAACCTAGCCCAAAAATCATGGTATATAAGGCCAAAATATCATTATTTTCTTGAGATAACTATAGATGTCTACTTCTCTCTTCATCCCTCTCCAAAACTGAATATTAATTCTCCCTCTTTCAACAATTTTCTTTATCTCTCTTTATTATCTCTCCAAAATCAAGTCTCTTAAATTAATTTCAGCTTCCCTAAAACATTATAGTAGTCTTCAACCTTCAATTTGAGTAGTAGAAGTAAGATAAATCAAAGATTGAGGTTTATGTTCAAATTGGATGTAAGTAAAATTAAGGTTCTTAATTCAAATTAAAGGCATATATTGACGAATATAGTGTGTAGAGTTTATTTATGATGCTAGAATCAATTATTGAAGTATTATTTTTATGGAAATTATATAATTATATTTGTCCACCTTTGGAGAAGGATGGAAATGGTGGAATTTCATGCATTTAAGGTGATGGAAATGGAGAATTAAGTGAAGAGGATAAGATCTAAGGTTAGTGGATACATTCCCTGCACTTAATTTCATTTAATCGTAGAATTTTCTATAAAAATTACAATATGTAACTAAAGAAACCTAAGAAATAATGAGAAATAATTTAAGAGAACTTTATAAAATGATGAATTAATATGAAATAAGTTTGAAATTACAAAGAAATTATACATATAGGTAGCAATCATGCTTTAGCCGAGTTATGCTTCATGTAGCATAATATGTTAAGTTGATAATTAAATGCACATTAAGCATAAAATGTGTGATACTAAGATAAATAAATACACCATGATTAATTAGAGCTTAAATTAATATATAGACATAAAGTTTACCATGTTAACATAAAGGTGTGTCATTATGTAACTAAGTGAACATAAGTAGAATTAAGAAATAAATTTATACATTATGATATAAAGATGTAATATCTTGAAATAAATGAAAAATAGTGAAGGAAATAAACAAAAAGATGATAAACATTAAGTGGTTGAATTATATAGCATATTGAAGAACATGCTACTTTAATGATAATAGGTATACTAGGCATAAAATTTTTTCTATTAGCTTAAATAAGTATTACATAAAGGATTTGAGTACAAAATAATGTATGGACATAATGTATCTCATGTTAAAATAATGGTGTATCATTATGTAACTAAGAATTCCTTATGTAAAGTAATTGTTTGTTAACATACAAGTACATAAAGTGAATTTGGAAACATGTATAGGATGAAAGGGAAAAAGATAACATATGCATGTTGAAATTCATATTGAGGTCGAATGGTATCTTTTATGAAAACACCATATCTTTATCATGTTTAAGTGTTATTTATTATGTACATTATGTTAGAGAGTATGCCCTAGAGCCCATGTAATAGGGATGTTTTTCATATGTATGAAAATTATATTCTTAATAAAAGGCATCATTCATTTATTAATGCTATGTTTGAATACATGAGTTTGTAAATCTTAAATTAATAAATGAAGTCCTAGATATTATAAACACAGTGCAAAGGCAATCATGAAGGTGTTCATGATGTGAGATGTCTATTGCATGCAAATGTCTTAATATCTAAATATCCCTAGTCATAGAATTAACAAGATAGGACATTGTTAATTCGGACAGACTAGCACATGTTATGCTTCTTGAATGGTTCAAGCAGTGGTTCTCATAACTATGATTATGAAAGATAATCAAAGCTAACATATGGATGCTTGTTAGAAGAACAAGTTCATTGGAGACCTGCATAGAGAATCCTCACATGGATATTAAATCTATGTCAGTGAGAAATCTCTTCATAGCGATTGTGCAAGTATCCTTAGACTTGAGATCACCAAAGTTATCTTAAGTAGCAAGTGGTATACTTTGACTCCATAACTGATTACTTCCAACTGGGAGTGAACATAGTTAGGAGATTGGGTATATCATGACCTAATTGAAGATAGTTGAGTGATTGACAAAGGATTCACCATCCCAGATTTAACAAGGAAAGTTATCTCACATGATTCTATAATTGCCTTGTTCAGAGAATCTCTGGCCAGAGTAATATGCCGAGATGGATGGAGATCCATGAAGGGCATTTTAGGAACAATGGTTAAATTAATAGAACATACATAATTAGATTTATATGAGTTGACAGAAATCCATACTCAGAATCTAATTGAGATAAGAGTGATGAAAGGAGTAATTGCACGGTAACTAATTCTATGGAAGGGTACAGTCAAACCACATGACTTTCCTGACATTTGGGTAGTCATGATGCCTAGCTAGAGGCCAATCATGACTTGTATAATGATTTATCAAAAGTATCAATAGGGATTGATAAGATGATTTAAAGGAGTTTAAATCATGTGAGTTTTGAATAGAACTCACAATTACATATTATACTGCCAACATGGACAGGAACCCAATAGGTCACACACATATAGAGAAAAGGGTAAAATGGTAAAATAACAAGGATAATAATATTTGATATTATTATGAAGGTAGAGAAGTGAATAAGATAATAATTAATTAAAGAGTTTAATTAATTATGATCAAATAAAATTGTCCGCGGAACTTTTGAGAAATATTCTGCAAAATTGGACCTAATTGAAATAATATATTTTATGATTAATTATTATTATCTTATAAGTGTTATAAGACTACTATAAGTGTTATAGGACTGATATAATAATTAAGAGGTCCATTGGAGAAATTATAAAGGGCCAAAGGAATGAAGAAGTTGGAGGAAGCCCTCCAGAAATGGGCCACACGCCAACTCCATACAGAAGGGCTTAGAAGGCTTTTTCTTGGACCAAATTAATTTATATATGTTACATAAGTGTTGTGGAACTTACATATTTAATTTGGTTGGATTTGGAATCCATTTGGGTATTTAAATTCAATTAGATGCACAAAGGGCCTAGTTTGTGGATTTTGTGCATAGACTTTTATGAAAAGGTTTAAATTGGATTTAATTAAGCCCAAATGATTATAATTAATTCCAGAGGCCCAATTAATAATTCTCCAACAATTTTAAAGAGCCCAATCTCATTAAGGAGTTGGAATTTTAACCTAACTATAAAAGGCCAACTAATGAGAATTAAGGTTAAGTGATTAAAACAAAAGGAAAGTCTTTTTCTTTATTCTCTCTCCCTTTTTGCGCCAACTCCAAGCTAGCTTCTTGGAATTTTGGCCAGCCCTAGTTGAACACCAATTTATTGGTTTAATTTACCCCTCTCTAGTGTGGATTACTCATTGGAGGTGTTCGATTTTGGACACTGTGGTTTGCGACAACCCGGTGTGAAGTAAAATCAACTGTTCAACAAAAATCAAAGGTGATTTTTCTTATTCTCATATAGTTATATTGTGTATTCATGGCAAGATCAGATCTAATGGTTAAAAAATTTTAAAATTTCGCTCATGTATGTGATGCATGTAATCGTTAAATTCCAACACATCACAGCTTGAAATGAAGAATGAATGTTTGCATGGAGAATGAGACCATATGACATGAGATATAATGGTAACAACATAAAGAATGATATAAAAATATGACATTATTCAAGCTAATTAGTTACCCTTAGTGCACAATGGGTAATCCAGGATATTAGGATATAATGACTAGCCATAAGGACCAATATACCGTGGTAGAATCATAAAGTAAGCTATTATCAATGATTGAATACCCTTATGTAGTTTCCTCTCTCATGTGGTCATACAATATACATATACAACTCTGAGGCCTCATATACAATCAAACAGTACATTCAAACACTTATATAATCTTTATCCTGCATATCCGATTTAAAGATTTCCACTAGCCATCACTAGGGGAAAAATAGTAACTACACACATAAGTAAGTATTAAAATGACAAATCAAGCATGAAAGATGCCATAAAGTTAATTAAATTAGAAATAATGTAAGAAATATAGTTAATAATTTAAAGAGGGTTAATTTGTAATTATATAGGAAAATAGGGACCAAAAAGAAAATTAGGCATAAAAGAAGTCATAAATGTGAATAAATAAGAAACATGATTAATAGGCTCAAAAAGGATAAAAAATGTAACTACGCGATAAATCAGGGGCATAACCGTAATTTGACATCAATAAGGTGATTAAAGAAGTTAAGCTAGTCAAATAGGTAAAAAGGAAAAAATCATAAATTTCAAAAAATTGTAGGGACTAAAACATAATTTAACACTTCATGAAGAGGTATAAGGACAAAAATGCAAATTTTACATTTAGAAGAAAATAAAAGTCAAAAGAAGTAAAAAGAGTCAAAATAGAAGTCAAATAAGGTAAAACAGGAAGAATATAAAGGCTAGGGACCAAATAGTAATTTACCTTCATATGGAAAAGAACAGGGGCTAAAATATAAATATTAAACATAAAAAGGAATAAAAGCAAAAAGAAACAAAAAGGATGACATTAAGGTAATTTAGCACAATAAGGAGACATAGGAAAGTTTCGAGGATCAATTTGTAATTTTACATTAAGGTAGGAATTATTTAAGATTTAATGTGAGGGACAAATAGATATAAGAAAAATTATGGCAATTGGTCAAAATTGAGTTTAAACCAAGTCAAAATGATGAAATAAAAAGTTTATGGACTAAATTATATTTTTTTAATCAAGTAAGAATTATATGGAAATTAATGAGAAATTAAGGATCAAAGGGATTAAATAGCAAAATTGGAATATAAGAGGACCAAATTGATTTAACTAGTAAAAAAATGTAAGGGGGTAAAATGGTAATTTACCACATCATGAAGAAATAATGAAGATAAAAATGTAAATTGAAAAGTCAAAATAAAACAAAAGATACAAAAGAATAAACAAAGGTAAATTAGTCAATAGATGATAAAATCCACAAACAAGAAGAGCACAAGGGAGAAATTGAACAAATCTAGTAAATGAAGGATAAAATTGTAATTTAGATAAAAAGTTGAAAAAATAAGGATGAGACTGTAATTTGGCAAAGGAAGTGAATTTTGAACTAAAATAAAAGTAAATATAATTTCCTAGTGAAAAATATCAAGAAAAAGAAGTAGAGATTTGAATAGTAATTATAAACAAATAGACAACAAAAAGTCCAGTTAAGTTAGAAAAAGGAACTTAAATGTTAACTCGATGAAATGAAGAACCTAGAGATCCTATTGAGAAAACAATCAAGATTTAAATGTTATTTTGATAAAAGTAAGGACTTAAATGGGAAAGTTATAAAAGGCAGAAAGTTTACGAGTAAATAAGGAATTAAGTACAATAAAGTATCATTTAATCAATAAGGAAAGGAATTTCTAATGATATAGAAATTGGCTTACATAAATAGTATGCTCAGTAAGGTTGAAATTTATAATTTATGAGGAGATCAAGATAAAGTTTAAATAAGGTGAAATAAATAAAATAATTAAATCAAGTAATAGATAGGGACTAGCAAGTAATTAAACAAAAATGTAAGGGCATAAAATATTAAAATTATTGTTGAAATTATAAGTAACAATCTCATACTGCAAACAGAAGAATATGTAAGGACAGAAAGTCAATAGGGACTAAAGAATAATTCAAAATAAATGTATATAATAATAATAATAATAATAATAATAATAATAATAATAATAATAATAATAATAATAATAATAACGACGACGACAACAGCAACAACAACAACAACTACTACTACTACTACAATAGATTTATTTAAATGAAATGTTGTGTAGTTGTATTCACCACTAGGCAACACTATTGCTTAGCGTGTGGTTTGTTGACTGTGCGTAGGGACACAATGAGGAAGGATCGAAATGGCATGTACATGTGATGCGTTTATGGACATGAAGATTAGGCAACTTATGTATTAGATGTTACATTATGAAATATAGCATTTAATATTATATGTCAAATGCAAATGAACTGTGAAAACTAGTTATATGTATACATTTAAGCACATGTGTATGGAATTTGTGGTTGTGTTGCGATGTGAATTGATGATTGACTCAGAAGTGCTAGGAAAGTTTGGAGTATTGGAGGTGAAGGTTGCATTTTGGGAGTGCTATTTTGTCAATTTGCATGTTTGGGTAGCACGGTTTACAAGCCGTTATGCTGCAAAAAATTCCATTAAATTAATAGTAATCATGTAACGCTGTTAGTAACCATATACAGTATATGAAAATCATGAATAAAATGAGGGCATTACAGGACTTCCCACAAACCACAAACCCAAACCTGAGCCAGTACAGATATTCCATGAACCTATATTACAACTTACCTCAATCAACTATCATTTATTGTTTTTACGTCCACCGCCGACATTGTTTCCACTAGCACCCTGAGTAGCCTTCTTGACAGCCTTTTCCTGCAAAGCCTTTGCATCACTGCTAATAAAAGAAAATTTGCAAAATCAAAAAATAGAACTGAACAATTCAAACAAACTGATAAAAGAAAAGATAGTAAAATAAAAAAGGATAGACCTTTCATAACGTTGTTTAGGAGTGAATTCATCATTCTTAGATCTCCAAGGTTTATTGCCATTCCTAGTGTGTGCCCTTTCACAATCTCGCTGTCTCCAATTGTAGCATTCACTTCAGTTAAAGGCAAATAAAAACATCAAAACCAAAAGGCACAATGACATCCGATGAGTAGAGAAAGTGAGAGAGAGCGGGAGAGCGAAATATGCAGCGAAGAAGACCAACCAAAGTAATCTTTGGTGATGAGTAGTGAATGAGAGAAAAAGAGGGGGAAAAAGAGGGCGATAGCATAGGAGGGACTAAGCTTTTAGGTATTTTAGAAAAAATAAATCACACTAACACTTTCTATATCCCCCTCAAAAATTTGGGAAATTAGCCACATTATATCTCTTGCAAAATTGGAGAGAAGATTTTCCTAGCTAATTTTGTGAGAACTATGTTCTCACAATTTATTTCCTTAATTATATAATTAATAGTAATTTATATTATTATTTATAAAAATAATAATTACTTCATTTTAATTAATTTAAGTAACAGTAATTTAGTTTATTTAAGTTTTGCTAGAAAAAAATGTACTAGCTAACATAAATCTTAGGAGCTATGGTATTGTCTTTCTATAATTGAAAACAACAGAACCATACCTTTACTACATCAATGATGTCTTTATCTACATCCTTGACATAACACCCATTAAAGTCAGTAACTCTTTCGATAAAATAGGCATCATTGTCAACGGCAATTTTGCTGATAGAAATGTCTAGTTGAGATTGCACTACCAAATAGAGCATTGGAGATAAAAAAAAAATGAGAGATGTAGGTTGTGTAGATAAATAGAGAAAGAAAGAGGATTTTACTGGAGAGAGAATAGAAATTTTCAATTACATCTCTTAAAATTCAATGTCCATCCAGCAAAATAAAAATAGGATTCTAGATATTAGTGAGAACATGCTACTCTCGCTAAATTTGGCAAGGCTAATTAATTAATTATTTATTTATTAGTGATAACATTACCATCGCCACTTTAGTGAGAACAATTGCCATCACTATTTAGCGAGAAATTTTTTGTAGCTATATGAATGGAACTTGCTAAATTAGCAACAATATTGTTGTCGCCAATTGCCTGTGTTATTAGCAATTAACTTTTAGCTTTTATAGGGATTGCAACTAGGCATGTTTAACCCTAAAATATCTTATTAGAGACAAGCTTAGACATGGTTACCCTTATAGCTATCTATTAACAAGTCTAAACATAGTCAATTCTGCCACACATATCTTGAATATAGTTAATCTTGTAATAATCTTCTGAAAATTAAGTAGCCTAAACTCACATGGTCTTGTAGCTTAAATATATTAGGTTAGATATGAATTCCCTTCATATTTATATTCAAGAACCCTCTCTCTCCTCCTCTCTTTATAAATAGGATTAACCTAAGTAAATCAATTAGCTTATGAAATGCCTACTTTTGTAACCTACTTTTACTTAAAAGTTCTATTGGAGCGTGTACAAAATCATAGACAATAAATGGGCTCACCATAGCTTATTGCTCTATCTTACTTAGCTTTGTAAGTTATTTTTAAAAGAATACCATATACCTTTTTGTCATAATATGGATTATAGAGTCGTATTGTCTAAATTTTGCATTTTTATTATTTAAGGGGAAGGATCTTTTAATCTAATGGATTAATTTCCATAATATCTTGGATATAAATAAGGTTAAATGTGTGTTTAGTTGAGTTATACTCTCAATCTCCTAGCTGAATAGGTGTGTATTTGGTTGAGTTATACTCTAATACAAAATTTAAGTTCCAAAAACACATAAGAGGATGGTGAATTAAGTGTTTAAATCATTTTCTAGTTAGACTGAAATGTTTGTTTTTTTTATTATTTTCTAATGAAGAAGCATGCAATATGCATGGTTATATCACAAGATTTTTATTTTTTTTTCTCATCACAAGATGTTCATTTATGTTTTAAATGAGTGAAAAAAGAAATATCAAACTTGTAGATTGAAAGTTGAAATTTCAAATTAAATATTTTCTTATCATTGTTTAAAGATTACTTTTTGAAATAATTTTGAAAACTAAATTTCCATATATAGTAAATAGAATATAATAAAGAATATGGCAAAAAAGCACGCACAACAAATTTATGATGTTTTAGTCTCTTTAGCTACACACACTTCTCAAGATTCAATTTTGAACTTTTCTTTCCTCTCATACCACTAGAAGGAATATGTGAGTGCTACAAGATCTAAATACTTCCATAATATGGATAACTTTTTAAATTTAGTTAAAATTAAATATTAATTAGGAAGACTTTACATTACTTTTAATCATGCCATTAGGTTTACATTTCTCACATAGAACACAACTTTATATATATATATATATATATATATATAATTTCAAAAAGGATAATTACATTATATTTACAATATTCATACATTAATACATATTATTGGCTCGTTATACATTTTCATATTCTTTACTTTGTACATTAGAAAAACATAACTATAGTAAAATCAAAACTTCAAACTTCTCTCCATTTGTAGCCTACAAATGTTGAACTTAAAATCCTTAACCCTTTTACACCTATAAACCTACACGAGAAAAATACCAGTGCTGAGCAATAGCTCAGTAGAGAGGTAAACAATGTAAGTGACTTCTTGATGAAGTTAGAAATGTAAAAGTTACAACATGCTGTAACACATGCTAGAGCCTGCTCGATTTTGATTAGGCTTTTAGAGGCTCGCTTTTAGGGTCCAAGACTGGATAATGCTCACTAAAACTCATAAATCGGCTACTTCATAATAAAAAGGGATTTGGGCATAATTTATTTTTGATAGTCAATTTATGAAGGCCTCTAATATGGGATCAAGAGGCAAGATCATAGAGTTACCATCTAACATAATGTTGGAAAATAAATCTCAACCTTTTGATGCCTAAGCAAAGATTGGTGTTCAGGACATCACTCTTCCATGGCACCTTAATCACGTTTTTCTTATAATTAGGTTTTTACTAATAATTCACTACCTCTCTTCTCATAAGATGCAATACAATTAATTAAATAAACACTTCAAACATTTAAAGAAAGCAATAAGTAAAACTTTAAATAAATGAATAAATCCACTACTTAAACTATTATAAAGGCAAATTGTCCAACTGAAAATAATAAAACATGCATAAATCAGGATAGTTATTGAATTTTGGGAAATTAGAAAATTGCCCTTAATTATAACTTGTCACCTGAGGTTGTGGCTCAATGACTAATGACCATCAGTCAATGAGTCATGGGCCACCATAGGCATAAGGGCATCTACTAGGAGCTACCCTAAAGAAAATGACCAATGATGGCCATCACTCCAATGATAGACGATTATTTATCATAGGTAGGGACTAAAATTCAAGGTTTTTAACCTTTTTTCAAAATTTTAGGAAAATTAAAGTTAAACCGATAAAAATATTTTAAAAAATGTTGAAATCAAGGTCAAAACTTGAGATTCATGCTTTTTGTCAAAAATATTAATAGTTCTTTATCATCAGGTAACCCTAATCTGGGCTGCTTTGAGTCACGATGTATACAGTTGCCCCCAATTTTAGGGAACTTGTGCACTGGTGCCTAAGTGAGCCAAAAGTCAAAGTAAAAGATAAAAGACATGTACTTAAGGCAGTGAATCTTTGGTTGATTATTTTAAAACACTTACCATTTCAAGCAGTGAATCTTTAGTTGAAATAAGACATATACCATTTGAGGCAATGAACTTATAGTTGAATAAGACACGTACCATTTAGGGTAGTGAATCTCTATTCGGGTAGTTACCGCTAGCTTGTTGACATATTAATCCTTGGTTAGGTAGTTACAATCAATTTATCAATGTGTTAACCCTTGATTGGTTGGGTGGTTATTGTCAGCTTGTTAATGTGCTAACCCTTAATTGGGTGGATAGTTACCATCAGCTTGTCAATGTGTTAACCCTTGGTCGGGTAGTTACTATCAGCTTGTTGACATGTTAAACCCTTGGTTGACTTTCTAATTAGCACTAGCTTGTCGACATGTAGAATTGAGATGAGTTGCTTATATCTGATTAGCGCTAGCTTGTCGACATATAGAATTAGGTAAATTTATTGATTGGTCTGTTGACACCATCTTTCGGCATGTCTAACCTTGTAGCCATATGGTTGTTGCCCTTTGTGAACAGAACTAACCTTGTCATGGTGGTTGATTCCATTCATACGCATGTCTACCCCCTCTTAAGTCAATATTCTTGTTGAAAATTTTCTAGCAAATATGCATTTGTTCCCATTTGTAGATTTATCTTGGAGGCACTACAGCATAACTTATTCCCTCATCATTGGAAGTTAAAGCAACCTTCTGGACTATTCCTCTTTTAGTGTGCTTTATTTTTATACTATGATCTTGGCTTTTAGTATGCTTTAGTGTTATACTATGATCTTCACCGTCAGCTAAATGGATCATTCATTGGTACAGTGCTTCACTTTGTCTTCAGCCATATGGATCAATCATTGGTGCAATGTTTCACTTTGTCTTCAGCCATGTGGATCAATCACTGGTGCAATATTTCACTTTATCTTCAGCCATGTGGATAAATAATTGGTGAAGTGTTGGATCCCTAAACACGAGGTAGTGAACCCTTTCACCAGTATGCCTGTTGTAAGCTCTCATATCAGTTCAATAGTTTCCTTGTCTAAAGGATAATGGAAGGAATACAACCTTTCTTTAAATTACTTCAGCTTGTGTAAATTCCTCCAGAATAAAAAAAAATATTCGCACTTCTCTTTGCTATGCATCACTTTTAATTTTAGCCTATTTAGGTGACTTTTGTGGCATCGCAAAGGCTTTAGAGCAGTAAGAAAGGAAGAAGAATCATCACAAACTCCTAGCCATTCTCCATTCACAAACACTTTATCCATCTAATCTAGTTTAGTGTGGGTATTATCAATGATTTTCTCTATTCCATAAGCAAACAATATGTTTACTATAGGTTCTGGCACTTTCCAATGACTGTGTCTCCAATATAAGGAAAACCATCATCATTGAGGCTGTCTATTTGATGATTGTCTATGAAATGTGGGACATGTGCCTCTTAGGAGGCTTTTGAAATATGTGAGAAAGGTTTGGCTTTAGTGTATTACTTGTTGAATTTGGAAGACATGTTACTTTACTTTGTGTCATTTTTGGTCAATTATGGTCAATTCATTTTTGTCATCTTCTCTTGTCATTTATTTGCTTTGCTATTTTTGTCATTTTCATTTTTGTTATTTTTATTGCCTTTATTATTTATCTTATTCTTGAATTAAATAACAATAAAGATAGAATGCAAAAATAAAATGGGAAATAAACATAATACAAATCATCAATTTTGTTATATACATCAAAAAGTCCAAAAAGATTCAAACTCTATGAATACAAAAAATGCAACTACTGAGGTGGCCCAAATCATGGTTAGAAAGGTGTAAAAGACCATAATAAAGATGGATGTGAGGATGATGGTCACAAAGATAAGGGTGTGAAGATAGAGGATGCGATGATGGTGGATGCAAAGATGATGATGGATGAAGCTAGTGATACTGCTATTACAGGAGGCTTTAGGGGTAGAGATAGTGCCCTGAACTAGAACCCCAGTATATACACAGCCAACCGGCATAAAATCTATCCAATCATCCTAACTACCTTACTAACCCCTGTACCTAGATCACTAATGGCTAATGTCTACTGGCTCACATAACCCCTTAAATCATTTCTCATCCTCCTGATATGAGCTTCCAATGCCTGTCTAGCCTGTCCCACAACAGCTAAAATACTCTGAACAACTTCTTCAATCCTCTCAATCTGTTGGCTCACCCTAGGGACCGAGGCATCTATAGCCTATAATGCAACATCGAATATAGCCCCAGTAGCTGTAAGTGCCCCCAAAATCTTGTACGGAAGCCTCTAACTTATCAAATCTCTTAACTAGCTAACCATATATAAGGCCTACAGGAGTTCGTGTAGGCTGAGGTGGGGGTAGTGCTCTTGACGTGGATGCACTAGGATCCCTATAAGGTGAATACGTCTTAGATGCTCTAAATGGCAATAATCGTGGTTGTATAAAAGACCGCAAAGGCACTGGAGGAGGAGGTGACCCACCAAGTAGATCGTCCAAATCCACTCACATGTCTATTTCAAAATCCATATATGTACCTATCCCATAAGACTCATATGGCTTTACCTATACAAGCAACTCTAGCTAATGTCCCTGAGGTGCCTAGGGTGGCTGATTAGGCACTAAAACATATTTTGGAAACCTAATTATTTTAGCATCATTACCTGTAACTTCTTCTAATTAGAGTTCAAGTGGACTCCAATTCATATCTCTATAGGATTATTGTTTTAAAGCCTTTCAATCTAATCTGTGTATAACAAGGTGTAAATATATATATATATATATATATATATATATATATATATATATATATATATATATATATATATATATATATATATATATATATATATATATATATATATATATATATATATATATATATATGTACTTTCATATTAAGCGATAATGCTTTATTTATTTGTAGGTGACTTTGGATGAATTACAGCTTAAATCAATCTTCATCCTATTATAATAGCTTTTATGTCGTTTAATTTCTATAATAATTCATGCTATATTCATGTCTTTCTGAATCATATCTTTATAGACTTTAGCTTTATAACAAACTTTCATAATCTATTACTCCCTTAGTAATCAAGTAACATATCCATCTCCATTTAATAACTATTTACCATTACTCATACTGATTACTAATCCAATTATCTCAATTCTTGCTCTCGCCAGGATGTTATGGACCACATAATACTATGTTCAATATCTAATTACATGGCTTAAATATTGGGGTGAGAATATACTCGAATGAATGAAAGAGTATAGATAAAGCATTATTGGTCAAGCATTTCATATAGAGAAAGGATGGTTGGCCATGTATTTTCGAAGATAAAAGCATAATTGATCGTGTGCAAGGGGAAGATAGACATCACGTGCCCGTGGGTGAAAGGAAGGAAAGCATCACGTGGCCATGGATTTCCAAAGAGAAAACACACACGTTGGCCATGTGTCTCCAAGAGAAAAACACACATGTGGCCACACACATCAAAGAGAAACAGGGTGAGTGGCCGTGTGTTTCCTAGAGAAAAACACACACGTGGCCGCACATATAAGGAGAAATAGGGAGAGTGGTCGTGTGTTTCCAAAGAGAAAACACACACGTGGCCGTGTGTCTCCAAAAGAAAAAGACACACATGGCCGCGCACATCAAAGAGAAACAAGGTGAGTAGTTGTAGCACCCCTTATGCAAATACCCTATTATCACATGTATCATGAATACTATTAATCATGCTCATACTACATGTTCAATTAACCATCACTTAGCCATTAATCATGCCACCTGTCTGTTCCTGTTTTTCATTTCATGCTTAGTATCATGCATACTAAATATATGGATATTTCTTCATGCATATCACATGCACACATGTTCTTTCGTAGCTTTACTACTAGTGAGTTACATTATCCCACATAGGTTATATACATATCAAAATATGACTGGCCATTATACAAAACATATGATAGCTGTATTACAAAAAAAACATCCTACATCAAGGTTATAAGTCGATGGTTGGCCCTTCCTGATGCAGAGAACGTCCCTGAGCAAAAGTCTTTCTAGAAGGTACCTACACGGATAAATAACCCGTGCTAAGCTATAAAGCTTAGTAGGGAATATCTACAGATGGATGGCCATACACAAGGCCATCAAAACATACACATATACAATATGTTCATACACTATAATCAACATGTCCAACATAACATGGCAACAATAACATATACTTTAAAGCATAAGCATATTCTCATGTACATAAGCATTGTACCCAAGAGAGAGAAACACATATTTCTTTTTCCATAATTCATATAGATGGCAATATTCCAAGTGAACATATTCAATTGAAGCATAATTCTTGTGGTAAACCAACAATATAAGCCACATATCAATCTTTAGTCAAATAACTTTAACTGCTTACTTTTGATCATTACTATGAATAACGTTTAGCCTGCCTTAGCTTTATCAATGGATGCGGGAACTATGGATACACAATGGTATCAAATGAGGGATATCCGAAGATATCGAATCTATAGACCCAAACGGGGCCAACTGTACTATGGACCGGTCAAGCATACCTGATCATGATCCAAACGGGATCATAAACTATGGACCCAAATGGGCCAACTATGGCAGCTGTAATTTCCCTATAGGCGCCTATCTATCCACATTTAAAACTCTATCGCAGGCGGAACTATATTCGTGTTCAATTCACATTTTAATACTGTATTCATAGTATACTGTTTGCACATATGCATAGTCTTATCAACCTGTGAATTCTCTGGTGCATAATCAGGTACATGCACATTTCATATGCCAAGATATATATATCTGGCTCATCTATATCTGTATGACTATATCATTTGCATCATATCATATAAGCATGACATATAATCATCATATCATAGACTTGATCATGCCCTCATTAAGCATTTCACATGTTCATAGTCATGCTAATTCATCTTCTATCTCATAGGCAATTACATGCTCATATACTCATATACATAATCATAAATGTACATACCTGTGGGTACATTCGCATATAGTCGATTTATTCTCATGAGCATGTTTCCAACACATATATATATATACCTTTATCATTATTCAAGTCATGTGCTATACAAAATATCAACATGTTTTCATATGGCATATACACATGCCAAGGTCATGCTATTATTCTCTTTTTCATATCACAAGTGCATATAAAAAGGTGCACTTACATGTCATAAGATTTACATGTATGGGTTCGACAATTCCTTTCTAGTCTTTATTCATATTCACAAATGAACGCATGTGTATGCATACAATTCCTTCATTGACAGTCATATTACATGCATTATACATTAAACTTTCTATCACATAAGCAAATAGCTGTCTCAATCAATTAAAGAATCATATTATCAAGTGTAGCAACAATCTGTTCATACTAGCCATTTCTGTTACATAGAGTAGTCTAGAAAACTAGTCCGGATTAAACTATAGATTACATGTACATAGAGACAGATTTAAGCTTAGGTTTCTTCATGTGAAATATAGGTATGGAAGTCTATTTTTCAATGCAAAAAGAATCACTCAATTTGCTGTTCTATAACTCAACTTATGAGCAAAACATTCAAGATAGGTCATTCAGTCGTGAAGAGGAGTTCGACTCGTGAAGGGATTCACGAGTGAGGCAAATAAGGTGATTCTCACGACTCGTGAAGGGGTTCACGAGTGGAGAAGGAACTATACTTCACGACTCGTGAAGTGGCTCACGAGTGAGGAAGAAAAGCTGAACTTCACGACTCGTGAAGAAGCTCACGAGTGAAGAAGAAAGACTCGACTTTACGACTCGTGAAGAGCTTCACGAGTCGGACTGATGTTCACGACTCGTGAAGTCATTCACGACTCGGCAAGTCTGTCTTCTTCAACCTTTCAACGATAAACTTCCAGAAAAACGTAAATTCAATTCTGTAAATTCTATTCACTTCCAGTAATCCATTTTTACATGCAATATGAATGGCCTAAATTCCCATACCTTGGCTGATAAACCCAATGTCTTCAACCTCTATCAATTCCTTTTCCTTTGATCCTTCTTCCTTCCTCTTCTCCTTCATAAATACCATCACCATGAACATACATTTCCAGCAAATGACATATTCTCAGTCAACAGAAAATGAAGAAGAAGATGGTGATGATGAAGTGTTAAAATGAGAGTTTAATTACCTTAGCTTAGAGCCTTAAACTCTTGATTAACCAACATGCACCATTAACATCTAAATGCTTGAGATAAATCTATGGAAATCAAAGAGGAAGAAGAAGATGAATTTCTGGTTTTGCTCTCAACAAATGCCGATTCTCACAATCAAATTCTCTAACCCAAGCCTTTTGTACCCACATGACAATCTCCTCTTTAGTCCTTCATCATTTTGCATGTCACACAAATGCCACAAGCCTTTATGCATGTTAGACTTTAACCCCTCCACTAATTCTTTTTCAAACATTAACCTATCCATTTAAGCATTCTTTCAATTTAACATTGAATTAAATGCTTCTCTACACAATTGGCCACCAAAATGCCAAAAATACCAATTAACCCCAAATTAATACCTTTATCCTCCATTGCATCCTTAATTAACATTAAACCATACTCTTTTATTATATTTTCATGCAATTAACATAATAACATGTTAATTTACCCCCTTACTTAATTACAATAATATGCAAATTAAATTAGGGTCATGTTAGGGGCCTTACAATTCTCTCCCCCTTAAGAATTTCGTCCCCGAAATTCATACCTGTGTTGAATAAGTGAGGATGCTGTTCTTTCATAGCTGTCTCTGGCTCCCAAGTAACTTCTTGTATATCATGATGTTGCCATAGCACTTTAACAAGTGGAATTTGCTTATTTCTAAGCTGTCTAACTTCTCTAGCCAGAATTGCTATAGGCTCTTCATCATAAGTGAAATCTGACTGTACTTGCACATCTTGAACTGGTATCACATGAGATTCATCTGAACGATACTTTCGTAGCATAGAAACATGAAACACATCATGAAGTTTGGCTAGTTCCACAGGGAGAGCCAACCTATATGCCACTGGCCCAACTCTTTGAAGAATCTCATATGGGCCTATAAACCTCGGGCTCAGTTTACCCTTTTTCCCAAATCTTAATACTTTTTCTCCAAGGGGACACTTTCAGAAACACTTTGTCACCCACATGATATTCAATATCCTTTCTTTTCAAATCAGCATAAGACTTCTGTCTATCACTAGCTTCCCTCAATCTCTGCTTGATAACTAGTACCTTTTCCTCTGTATCTTTGACAATATCAGGACCAATAACTTTGCGCTCCGACAATTCAGTCCAGTAAACAGGAGTTCTACATTTCCGACCATACAAGGCCTCATAAGGTGCCATCTCGATGCTCCTTTGATAACTATTATTGTAGGCGAACTCCATTAAGGGTAGATATCTTTCCCAACTTCCTGTAAAATTCAAAACACATCCTCTCATCATATCCTCTAGAATTTGAATAACCCGCTCAGATTGCCCATCAGTCTGAGGGTGGAATGCTGTACTGTAATGAAGCTGAGTTCCTAAAGCTTGTTGCAAACTTTGCCAAAATCTCGATGTGAATCTCGGATCTCGATCGGAGATTATTGACACCGGAATGCCATGCAATCTGATGATCTCATTTACATAAAGCTCTGCTAACTTATCCATGGAGTAATCCCTCCGAACTGGTATGAAATGAGCTAATTTAGTCAGCTTGTCAACTATAACCCAAACTGCATCATGCTTTTTCTGTGTAAGGGGTAATCCTGTTACAAAATCCATGGTAATATCCTCCCATTTCCATTGTGGAATTGGAATGGGGTTCAACAAACCAGAGGGTAACTGGTGCTCAGCTTTTACCTGTTGACAAGTCAAACATATGGAGACATAGGCTACCACATCTCTCTTCATGCCAGGCCACCAATAACTTTGTTTCAAATCCTGGTACATCTTATTCCCACCAGGGTGCATAGTAAACACAGTATTGTGAGCCTCATTCAATACTGTTCTCTTTAACTCTTTATCATCAGGAACATATAATCTATTCTGATAATACACACCCCCATCTTCTTTCACTGAGTACTCAGACTGGGTCCCTTCATGTGAAGACTTTAAAATCTGTTGCAACTTTTCATCATGTTTATGTGCATCAATCACTATTTGCCTCAAACAAGGGCTAGCCTTCAACTGTGCTATTAAAGCACCATCATAAGCAAGTCTCCATCGACCGCGATGTGAAATCATAGCAGCCATCATCTTACGGCTCAAGGCATCAGCTACAACATTAGCTTTGCCTGGATGGTAATCCACTATACAATCATAATCTTTAAACAGTTCTAACCATCTTCGCTGTCTCAAGTTAAGTTCCTTTTGAGTGAGCAAATATTTGAGACTCTTGTGATCTGTGTAGATTTTGCACTTTTCCCCATACAAATAATGTCGCCAAATTTTCAAAGCAAACACTACTGCTGCTAACTCTAGGTCATGGGTTGGATAGTTTTGTTCATGTGGCTTCAACTGTCTAGATGCATAGGCAATTACTTTGCCATCTTGCATTAGCACACAACCCAAGCCAACTCTAGAAGCATCACTATACATAGCATACTCCTTTCCTGTAACTGGCTGTGCCAAAACTGGAGCCTCAGTCAGAAATTTCTTCAATTGATCAAAACTTGCTTGACATCGATCAGTCCACTCAAACTTTATACCCTTTCTCAACAGTTTAGTGAGTGGTGCGGCTATAACTGAAAAGCCTTTCACAAATCGACGGTAATAACCTGCTAAACCCAGAAAACTTCTCACTTCCGTCACATTTCGAGGCGGCTTCCAATTCACTATAGCCTCGATTTTTGCTGGATCCACTCTAATGCCTTCAAAAGACACAACATGACCAAGGAAAGAAATTTCCTTAAGCCAAAAATCACATTTGCTCAGCTTAGCATATAACTTATTCTCCCTCAGAGTCTGTAGAACAATTCTCAAGTGCTCAGCATGTTCCGCTTCATTTCTCGAATACACCAAAATGTCATCTATGAACACAACAACAAATTGATCCAAGTAGGGTCTAAATACCCTATTCATAAGGTCCATAAACGCAGCCGGTGCATTTGTTAACCCAAATGGCATCACCAAAAACTCGTAATGCCCATATCGGGTTCTAAAAGCCGTTTTGGAAACATCCACATCCTTAACCCGGAGTTGATAATAACCCGTTCGTAAATCAATCTTGGAAAACACTCCAGCACCCTTCAACTGATCAAATAAATCTTTAATTCTGGGTAAAGGGTACTTATTTTTCACTGTTACCCTATTTAACTGTCTGTAGTCTATGCACATCCTCATAGACCCATCCTTTTTCTTAACAAACAAAACCGGTGCACCCCAAGGCGACACACTAGGCCTAATGAAGCCTTTGTCAAGCAACTCCTGTAGCTGTACTTTAAGTTCCTTCAATTCCAACGGAGCCATCCTGTATGGTGCCTTCGAAACAGGAGCTGTACCCGGTAGAATGTCTATAGACAATTCAACTTCCCTTTCAGGTGGAAGACTAGGCAAGTCTTCTGGGAACACATCAGGAAACTCTTTCACCACTGGAATCTCTTGAAGATTTGCATACTCTATTCTTGAATCAAGCACAAGTGCTAAGAAAGCTTCACACCCTTTTCTCATAAATCGTTTAGCTTGCATAGCTGATATCACATTAGCTATTGGTTTAGCTCGAATGCCCTGAACTAACGTTTCTTTACCATCAGCACCAATAAGAGTTACAGTTTTAACTTCACAATTAACCACTGCATGGTGTCTAGACAGCCAATCCATACCAAGTATAATATCAAATTCCCGAAATGGTAACTCAATAAGATCAGCAAGGAATTCTTTCCCTTGAATTACTATAGGACACTGTTTATGCACTCTATTAACAACAACACTGTGACCCAAAGGGTTAGTTACACATATATCATATTCCATTTCATGCACAGTAGACTCATTTCTACCCAAATCCCCAGTGCAAACATAAGAATGAGTGGAGCCAGGATCAATAAGTGCATGCATGTCAGAATCAAAGAGAGAGAAAATACCAGCTATGACTTCTGGAGCACACTGATCCTCTCTAGCTTTCAATGCATAAGCCCGAATAGGAACAACTGGAGCTGCAGGCCTGTCAACAGATTCAGAAATGTTCCTGGACTGGGATCCCTGGGGCCTCGATCCCCCAAGTCCTCTTCCTCTGCCTCTACCAGAAGATGGTGCATTAAAAGTTCCTCTACTGCCTTGTTGTTCAACATCCTGGTCCCTTTTCGAAGGACAGCTTGCCATGTAGTGACCAGTACCACCACACTTGTAACATGCTCCAGACAATTTCCTGCAACTACCCCAATGTTTCCTAGTACAATGGAAACACTCTGGAGGTTGCCCCCCACTCTGATTCCCTGAAGCTCCCTTTCCCTGTTTAGACATTACAGAAGACTCCTGTCTCCTGTCCCTCTTTGCAGAACTATACCCAGATTCAGCTGGCTGATTTCCTTGTGCTCCTCTAGCTCTCTTTCCTGTAAAAGATCCACCCTTGGACCCACTTCTTCTCTGTTCTCTTTCTCTCTTTGCCATTTCATTCTTTTCAACTCGCAAGGCTGCTGTAACCAATTGAGTGAAGTTAACCACTTGCAAAGATGTAGACCCAATCAACTTTTCTCTGATATGCTCATTCAACCCATCTTCAAACTGTCTACATTTAAAAGCATCAATCAACATCTCATTAGGAACATATTTGCACAAGCGACTGAATTCTTTCTCATATTCAGCCACAGACATAGCTCTCTGTTTCAAGTTGAGAAACTGTTTTAACTTCTCTTGCTTATATGCCTCTGTAACATACTTTTTCTTGAATTCAGCTGTGAAGAATTCCCATGTAAGGGGATCTGGTAGCTGGGGTTGTCTCAACACCAACTTCCACCAATCATAAGCTGCTCCTTGCAATAGAGACACAGCACAAGATGCCTTATGACCCACTGGACAGCGGATTTCAACAAAAATTCTCTCTAGTTTTTCCAGCCAAAATTCAGCTTCCTCAGACTGTTCCAGATTAGTGCCTAGAAACTCTTCAGCACCATGCTTCCTAATTTCAGAGATTGGAGCTTCAGGTGCTGTCATTCTTTGAAGAATTTGAGCCATATCCTGTGATATCTTTAAAAATGCTTCTGTAGGGATGGCTGCTGGGACCTCATTTGGGTTGGAGAATGAAGGTCCAGTATTGGAAGGATTAGTTCTAACCGGCCTATTACTTTCAGCCAATTCCTCCAAAGCATCTCTAGAGCTTTCCATCTTTGATCTATAAGAAAACAGGGACTTCTGCATCAGGCCAGCAATCACTATATCATACTATAGAATCCTAGGTTCATCTTTACCCAGAAAAGACTAAACCTAGGCTCTGATACCAAAATTTGTAGCACCCCTTATGCAAATACCCTATTATCACATGTATCATGAATACTATTAATCATGCTCATACTACATGTTCAATTAACCATCACTTAGCCATTAATCATGCCACCTGTCTGTTCCTGTTTTTCATTTCATGCTTAGTATCATGCATACTAAATATATGGATATTTCTTCATGCATATCACATGCACACATGTTCTTTCGTAGCTTTACTACTAGTGAGTTACATTATCCCACATAGGTTATATACATATCAAAATATGACTGGCCATTATACAAAACATATGATAGCTGTATTACAAAAAAAACATCCTACATCAAGGTTATAAGTCGATGGTTGGCCCTTCCTGATGCAGAGAACGTCCCTGAGCAAAAGTCTTTCTAGAAGGTACCTACACGGATAAATAACCCGTGCTAAGCTATAAAGCTTAGTGGGGAATATCTACAGATGGATGGCCATACACAAGGCCATCAAAACATACACATATACAATATGTTCATATACTATAATCAACATGTCCAACATAACATGGCAACAATAACATATACTTTAAAGCATAAGCATATTCTCATGTACATAAGCATTGTACCCAAGAGAGAGAAACACATATTTCTTTTTCCATAATTCATATAGATGGCAATATTCCAAGTGAACATATTCAATTGAAGCATAATTCTTGTGGTAAACCAACAATATAAGCCACATATCAATCTTTAGTCAAATAACTTTAACTGCTTACTTTTGATCATTACTATGAATAACGTTTAGCCTGCCTTAGCTTTATCAGTGGATGCGGGAACTATGGATACACAATGGTATCAAATGAGGGATATCCGAAGATATCGAATCTATAGACCCAAACGGGGCCAACTGTACTATGGACCGGTCAAGCATACCCAAACGGGGTAGCCTATCAACCCAAACGGGGCTGATCATGATCCAAACGGGATCATAAACTATGGACCCAAATGGGCCAACTATGGCAGCTGCAATTTCCCTATAGGTGCCTATCTATCCACATCTAAAACTCTATCGCAGGCGGAACTATATTCGTGTTCAATTCACATTTTAATACTGTATTCATAGTATACTGTTTGCACATATGCATAGTCTTATCAACCTGTGAATTCTCTGGTGCATAATCAGGTACATGCACATTTCATATGCCAAGATATATATATCTGGCTCATCTATATCTGTATGACTATATCATTTGCATCATATCATATAAGCATGACATATAATCATCATATCATAGACTTGATCATGCCCTCATTAAGCATTTCACATGTTCATAGTCATGCTAATTCATTTTCTATCTCATAGGCAATTACATGCTCATATACTCATATACATAATCATAAATGTACATACCTGTGGGTACATTCGCATATAGTCGATTTATTCTCATGAGCATGTTTCCAACACATATATATATATACCTTTATCATCATTCAAGTCATGTGCTATACAAAATATCAACATGTTTTCATATGGCATATACACATGCCAAGGTCATTTAATTATTCTCTTTTTCATATCACAAGTGCATATAAAAAGGTGCACTTACATGTCATAAGATTTACATGTATGGGTTCGACAATTCCTTTCTAGTCTTTATTCATATTCACAAATGAACGCATGTGTATGCATACAATTCCTTCATTGACAGTCATATTACATGCATTATACATTTAACTTTCTATCACATAAGCAAATAGCTGTCTCAATCAATTAAAGAATCATATTATCAAGTGTAGTAACAATCTGTTCATACTAGCCATTTCTGTTACATAGAGTAGTCTAGAAAACAAGTCCGGATTCAACTATAGATTACATGTACATAGAGACAGATTTAAGCTTAGGTTTCTTCATGTGAAATATAGGTATGGAAGTCTATTTTTCAATGCAAAAAGAATCACTCAATTTACTGTTCTATAACTCAACTTATGAGCAAAACATTCAAGATAGGTCATTCAGTCGTGAAGAGGAGTTCGACTCGTGAAGGGATTCACGAGTGAGGCAAATAAGGTGATTCTCACGACTCGTGAAGGGGTTCACGAGTGGAGAAGGAACTATACTTCACGACTCGTGAAGTGGCTCACGAGTGAGGAAGAAAAGCTGAACTTCACGACTCGTGAAGAAGCTCACGAGTGAAGAAGAAAGACTCGACTTCACGACTCGTGAAGAGCTTCACGAGTCGGACTAATGTTCACGACTCGTGAAGTCATTCACGACTCGGCAAGTCTGTCTTCTTCAACCTTTCAACGATAAACTTCCAGAAAAACGTAAATTCAATTCTGTAAATTCTATTCACTTCCAGTAATCCATTTTTACATGCAATATGAATGGCCTAAATTCCCATACCTTGGCTGATAAACCCAATGTCTTCAACCTCTATCAATTCCTTTTCCTTTGATCCTTCTTCCTTCCTCTTCTCCTTCATAAATACCATCACCATGAACATACATTTCCAGCAAATGACATATTCTCAGTCAACAGAAAATGAAGAAGAAGATGGTGATGATGAAGTGTTAAAATGAGAGTTTAATTACCTTAGCTTAGAGCCTTAAACTCTTGATTAACCAACATGCACCATTAACATCTAAATGCTTGAGATAAATCTATGGAAATCAAAGAGGAAGAAGAAGATGAATTTCTGGTTTTGCTCTCAACAAATGCCGATTCTCACAATCAAATTCTCTAACCCAAGCCTTTTGTACCCACATGACAATCTCCTCTTTAGTCCTTCATCATTTTGCATGTCACACAAATGCCACAAGCCTTTATGCATGTTAGACTTTAACCCCTCCACTAATTCTTTTTCAAACATTAACCTATCCATTTAAGCATTCTTTCAATTTAACCTTGAATTAAATGCTTCTCTACACAATTGGCCACCAAAATGCCAAAAATACCAATTAACCCCAAATTAATACCTTTATCCTCTATAGCATCCTTGATTAACATTAAACCATACTCTTTTATTATATTTTCATGCAATTAACATAATAACATGTTAATTTACCCCCTTACTTAATTACAATAATATGCAAATTAAATTAGGGTCATGTTAGGGGCCTTACAGTAGTCGTGTATTTCCAAAGAGAAACACATGCGTGGCCATGTGTGAGAAGAAGAACATTATCACGTGGGCATGCATCCTTAAATAGAAATCAACGCGTGGCCATGTGCTCCTAAGAGAAAACACATGCGTGACCACGCATGAACAAGAAGAAAATGGTGAGTGGCCATGCATGGGAAGAAAAGAAGGAAAACCCAGAATCTCGATTATGCAGACATAAAATTAAACCCTAAATCTCACCTCCTTACATACTTATATTATAATTTAAGTTACTAATCATGTTATAATCATCAACACCTACTATATTTACCCTTAATCTCTCAAATAAAACACATGCAACATGAGATGGAAATGTATACAATAACATGATGACAACAAGATTTTGTAATCAGGCTTCACCTCTTTTACACATGATTCCTTTCTTCTCTTTCACTTGATTTACATACTTCTCTCTTATTCCCTTACACATATGACAACAAGATTTTGTAATCTCTCCTCACCAAAGAAATCACAAATTAAAAGAAAAGAAAGAAGATATCTTAAAGGAAAAACATTACCTTTCATGTTAACTCCCAAACCCTAGCATCAATTTCCAAATCGTAACCATAGAGAGAGAGAGATCCTTCAAATGCCGATCTCCATCTCCCTCAAAACCCTAGTTTATAGTGGGATAAATATCTTACCAAGGGAAATTCCCACTATACCCTTATACATAAATAAACCTCAATTATTTCAATTTCTTTCAACTCAACCCCAAGACTTTCTAATTCACTTCAATTATATCCTTGTCTTTAGTTATAATTTAACTTAACCTCTTAATACTTAACCTCAATAATTGCAAATTAATCCAAATCTTACCTTAATTAATGATAGTCCTCATTAATTAACAATAATGCATTTAGGGTCATGATTGGGTCTTTACAAATCACTCCTCAAAAGAATTTCGTCCTCAAAATTCAAACTGGTAATCTTTATCTTTATTGCTCGGATTTCTTAATTATGCTTTAGCTATAAATAACTATAACCATAAGCATTCTCTATATGCATAATAAATTCATCATCTATAATCATATGTATCTATCTCTAATTTCCAGATACTCTTATGCTCATTGTATTTCTTATCCTCAGTATCTTAATAATCTTAACATCCTACATCATCATCTATACTAGAGGTCAAGTTCTCTTCTAGTCATATGAACTTTTCCTCAAACATCTTTGCAAATAATCTAGGCATACTTATAATCAATCTTATGCTATACCTCAATCATAAAACATTAAGGCATTTAAGCACTTTTAATATCAGGATGTGAGAGATATTTACAATTCCTTAGATATCATCTCACAATCTCTGCCAAAATCTTATATATATATATATATATATATATATATATATATATATATATATATATATATATATATATATATATATATATATATATATATATATATATATATCATAGGTCAAACACCTAGTATAATCATCAAAATGCATGCCGTTAACAATAACACCATGGTCTAGACCAATATCATCTTAATCTTCCAGAACAATTCCTTAATTCCTTATTGCCCAGAAAAGACTCAACATGGGCTCTGATACCACTAACTGTAACACCCTAATTCTTTTACCATGGATAATGATCAATCATATCTAATCAAGATCAGGCATAAATAATAATAATAATAATAATAATAATAATAATAATAATAATAATAATAATAATAATAATAATAACACAGGCCCTGATTACATGCCATAAATAAATAAACTTATGGATAAATAATCATAACATAAAAGGGCCTTAAAGCATCCTGAAAACCTCAAGGCAATCGAATCATGCCCGATCCTCTAAAGTTCTCTTAAAACCTATACGGATAAGCAAACCCGTGCTAAGCTATAAAGCTTAGTGGGGAACAAAATCTATTGACAAGCTCTTACAATATTCTTCATCAAACAAAATACAATTATCATAACAACATAAAATAACATATGAGGTTACATTATTTATCATGCCATACTGGGCATTCCGTGGAGCTTTTAACCTAAACCATTGATGCCATCATTACTAAAACCAAAACCATTATATAATCTTATCTTATCCCAGAAACTTGTTAATTAACGATCATTTTTTAATGCTCTCTTATTTCTTAGAACAATTCATGCACCTCATAATTCTTCTATTCCAGAATACTGATATTATCATTATATTCTTATAATCTTAAACTCAATACCATTAACCAATGTAGTTACCTAACATGTGCTTTTATTGCTTATTCATATCCAAAAGAAAGTGCTCATGTTATATAAAATTGCAATAGATATAGCTAGGCATGCTTTCATTACATATATTACAAACTTATCATTTAGTTTGGGTTTTTTGCACATATCTTCCTTAATGCTATGTTATCATTACACTTTAAACATCATACAGATTTATATTATATCATGCTTTGCACTTTGATTTATGTTAGAATTATACATAAACACATACATACATAAATGTTCATATACATACTCACGAATTTGCATGCCATTCCAAGGAATAAGTATTACACCTCATTATTAACTAACAAGGCTTCATACCACATGCAAACACTTTTTAATTTTTCAGCTACATGAATATTGTTATACATATCATAGTTCGTGTAACGTTTAATTCCTTATTGTATGCTTGTGGCCCATGTGGCCCAACTATTCACCATGGAACATACTCACTCTGGTACTCACATGGTAACCTTTCTCATAGTTGATGTAAAACATCACAATCAAGTACTACATAACATGTCATTTCATTTTATAGAAGTAGTTTATAGCTAACTAAAATTTAGAATAAAGCAATAGAATAATCACTATCATGATTCCTATACATATAAGTGAGGCGATCGATACATGCATTACTTGATTTCCTACACCATTTACATCTTTAATAGCTTGCCTAAGTACTAGTTCGAAGGGTGGATAAAGGGAGCAATGGATACCCAAAGGTATCAAATTATAATAGCTTTTATGTCTTTTAATTTCTATAATAATTCATGCTATATTCATGTCTTTCTGAATCATATCTTTATAGACTTTAGCATTAGAATAAACTTTCATAGTCTATTACTCCCTTAGTAATCAAGTAACAAATCCACCTCTATTTAATAACTATTTACCATCACTCATACTAAATACTAATCCAATTATCTCAATTCTTGCTCTCGTCAGGTTCTTATGGACCACATAATACTGTGTTCAATATCTAATTACATGGCTTAAATCTTGGGGTGAGAATATACTCGAATGAATGAAAGAGTATAGATAAAGCATGGTTGGTCAAGCATTTCATACAGAGAAAGGAGGGTTGGCCATGTATTTTTAGAGATATAAGCACAATTGGCTGTGTGCAAGGGGAAGATAGACATCATATGGTCGTGGGTGAGAAGGAGGAAAGCATCACGTGGCTATGGGTTTCCAAATAGAAAACACACACGTGGCTGTGTGTCTCCAACAGAAAAACACACACGTGGCGACACACATCAAGGAGAAACATGGTGAGTGGCCGTGTGTTTCCAAAGAGAAACACATGCGTGGCTGTGTGTGAGAAGAAGGACATTATCATGTGGCCATGCATCCTCAAAGACAAATCAATGTGTGGCTATGTGCTCCCAAGAGAAAACACATGCATGACCATACATGAACAAGAAGAAAATGGTGAGTGGCCATGCGTGGGAAGAAAAGATGGAAAACCCAGAATCCCGATTATGCAGACATAAAATTAAACCCTAAATCTCACCTCCCTACATACTTATATTATTATTTAAGTTACTAATCATTTCATAATCATCAACACCTACTATATTTACCCTTAATCTCTCAAATAAAACACATGCAACATGAGATGGGAAATGTATACAGTAACTTTTCCAAATAAATCCCGTACCTCAAAATCAAGCTTCACCTCCTTTACACATGATTCCTTTCTTCTCTTTCACTTGATTTACATGCTTCTCTCTTATTTACACATGATGACAACAAGATCTTGTAATCCCTCTTCACTAAAGAAATCATAAATTAAAAGAAAATAACTAAGGTATCTTAAAGGAAAAACATTACCTTTCATGTTAACTCCCAAACCCTAGCATCCATCACCAAACCGTGACCATAGAGAGAGAGGGAGAGAGATCCTTCAAATGCTGATCTCCATCTCCCTCAAAATCCTAGTTGATAGTAGGATAAATATCTTACCAAGGGAAATTGCCACTATACCCTTATACACAATTAAACCTCCATTATTTCAATTTCTTTCAACTTAACCCCTAGACTTTCTAATTCACTTTAATTATATCCTTGTCTTTAGTTATAATTTAACTTAACTCATATACTTACATGCTGAAATTATCAAAATACCCCTCTTGAGACTTAACCTCGATAATTGCAAAGTAATCCAAATCTTGCCTTAATTAACGATAGTCCTCATTAATTAACAATAATGCATTTAGGGTCATGATTGGGTCCTTACAAATCACTCCTCCTTAAAAGAATTTCATCCTCAAAATTCAAACTGGTAATCTTTATCTTTATTGCTAGGATTTCTTAATTGTGCTTTAGCTATAAATAACTATAACCATAAGCATTCTTTATATGCTTAATACACTCATCTTCTATAATCATATGTATCTGTCTCCGATTTTCAGATACTCTTATGCTCGTTGTATTTCTTATCCTCAGTATCTTAATAATCTTAACATCTTGCATCATCATCTATACCAGAGGTCAAGTTCTCTTCTAGTCATATGAACTTTTCCTGAAACATCTTAATAAATAATCTAGACATACTTATAATCATTCTTATGCTATACCTTAATCATAAAACATTAAGGCATTTAAACAATTCTAATATCAGGATGTGAGAGATATTTACAATTCCTCGGATATCATCTCACAATCTCTACAAAAATCTTGCTAATGGTCCAATATATATATATATATATATATATATATCAATCATAAGTCAAACACCTAGTATAATCATAAAAATGCATGCCGTTAACAATAACACCATGGTCTAGACCAATATCATCTTAATCTTCAAGAACAATTCCTTAATTCCTTTTTGCCCATAAAAGACTCAACCTGGGCTCTGATACCACTAACTATAAAACCTTAATTCCTTTACCATGGATAATCATCAATCATCATCAATCAAGATCAGGCATAAATACTAATAGTAATAATAATAACACAGGCCCTGATTACATGCCATAAATAAATAAACTTATGGATAAATAATCATAACATAAAAGGGCCTTCAAGCATCCTGAAAACCTTAAGGCAACCGTATCTTACCCGATCCTCTGAAGTTCTCTTGAAATCTACACGGATAAAGAAACCCTTGCTAAGCTATAAAGCTTAGTGGGGAACAAAATCTATTGACAAGCTCTTACAATATTCTTCATCAAACCAAATACAATTATCATAACAACATAAAATAACATATGAGGTTACATTATTTATCATGCCATACTGGGCATTTCGAGGAGCTTTCAACCTAAACCATTGATGCCGTTATTGCTAAAATTTAAACCATTATATAATCTTATCTTATCCTAGAAACTGTTAATTAACAATCATTTTTTAATACTCTCTTATTTCTTAGAACAATTCATGCACCTTATAATTCTTTTATTCCAGAATACTGATATTATCATTATATTCTTATAACCTTCAACTCAATGCCATTAACCAATGTGGTTACTTAACGTGTGTATTTATTGCTTATTCATATCTAAAAGAAAGTGCTCATGTTATATATCATTACAATAGATATAGCTAGGCATGATTTCATTACATATATTACAAACTTATCATTTATTTTGGGTTTTCTGCACATATCTTCCTTAATGCTATATTATAATTACACTTTAAACATCATATAAATTCATATCATATCATACTTTTTCACTTTGATTAATGTTAGAATTATACATAAACACATACATACATAAATGTTCATATACATACTCATGAATTTGCAAGCCATTCCCAGGAATAGGTATTACACCTCATTATTAACTGACAAGGTCTTCATACCACATGCAAACATTTTCTAATTTTTCCACTACATGAATATTGTTATGCATGTCATAGTTCGTGTAACATTTAATTCAATATTGTAAGCTTGTTGCCTAACTATTCACCGTGGAACCGACTCACTCTGGTACTCACATGGTGACTTTTCTCATTGTTGATGTAAGACATCACAATCAAGTACTACATAACATGGCATTTCATTTCATAGAAATAGTTTATAGCTAAAATCACAATCATGATTCCAATACATATAAGTGAGGCGATCGATACATACGTTACTTTATTTCTTGTACCATTTACATCTTTAATAGCCTGCCTAAGTATTAGTTCTAAAGGTGGATAACGGGAGCAATGGATACCTGAAGGTATAAAACTATGGATATCCGAAGATATCAAACAATGGACCCAAATGAGGTCAAGCAATCACTACAAAAAAAAAGCACAAAATAGCGAGGAAAAAAGTCCTCGCTAAATGATACTTCTCTGTAGCTAAATCTGTTTAGTGAGGAAAAAATTTTTGTAACGAAAGTCATCCTAGCAGAATTTGGCGAGGACAAATGTCGTCGCTATATTTTAGAGAGGATAGAATGTTGTCGCTAATGATTAATTCCTCGCTAAAATTTAGCATGCACTTTTGCAACCAATATTTTTATCGCAAAATTTAGCGTGAAAATTATCCTTGCTAAATGCTAGCATGAATTTTTGCAACGACATTTTTGTCACTAAATATTTTGCGAAGAGATTATTTTTGTCGCTGTTTTACTCATTTTTCTCTATCTCATGATCATTTGGCGATAAAATATCCGTCGCTAAATGCTCGCTATTAAATTCTCGCAAAATTAGCTTGAATTTTGTTACAGCTAAATTGTAGCAAAATTAACTTGAATTTTTTTACAGCTACTTTGTAGCTAATTAGCAATTGTCTGAACATAATAATTTCTTACTAAATTAAAATTACTTTTGCTTAAATTAATAAAAAAATTTTACTATTTTAACAATAAACCACAAAAATCGATATCATTGTTAATTGCATATAAAAAATAGCTATTTACAAATGCATATCATTGTTAATTGCATATCAAAAAGAACGTATATATATATCAACTATAATGTCAATGATAACCAAGATGCCCCAACATACACTAACAACTATAATGTCAGTAATATCTATAATCCTGTGGATGTATCATGTTGTGAAGCACTTGAGCCATTAACCTGGTCAGTATGAGATGAGAGTAGACGCAACTGCTCCTCAATCCGCTATTGGAAAAGTTGTTGTTGCATATCCATCTGCTGTTTGATTTGTTGAACTTGCTGCTCAACTCGCTGCTCCACTTGCTGCTCCACTCGCTGATCAATCTCCTGTTCAAGCTCAGCACGAATCTCAACTTGAAGCTCGATTCACATAGTAGACAAACGCTGCTCAAACTTTTCCTCCATCACTCTTGTACTGTGTGGTTCAAAAGCAAAATGAGAGCGAGATGAACAAGCCTCTGCGTAGTACTGAGTCGCTATAGCTCCAAGTCCATATACTCGTCCTCCCTGTGCACTCCCTACTGCATCCAAGTAAATTAGATTCTCATCAACATTTTTACCTTCACTTTGGGATCTCTTTTGCCTAAGCTGCATGATTCTATCCTGAAATTTCATATTACAAATTAGAAGTAAGATTAGTAAATTCTTCTAGCATAGAATCACAATACATAGATTCACATCTACAATTAATCAACACTTACATATATCACGCTGCATCTATTATTAACAAAAGACTTTCCATCATTCTTTTTTGTATGGGTGTATAAGAAGACTTCACAAGCAGTGGGCCGTCGTTGTTTCTTCTTAGCCTAAATAGAGCATAACTAAAATTAGAAAAATAGATTTAGGGGTTTTCAAAAATTTGCCAATATTTTTGCCATTTTTATGCTCTAAAACAACTTATATAAACAATTCATTGATTATTGTAAATAAAAGAGCTCCACTTACCAAACGTTTCATATGCACTGCAAGGGAGACAGACCCTCTAACATGGCATGATAATGCAACACCATTTTCGTCACCACAACGTCGATTTTTTGAATTTTATTTTGATCTCTTGACGATATCTGGTTGGCCCCATATCTCTATCCATAAATTCCAGACAGACTCTGGTACATAAGCTGGATGATTGTTTTTCTTTTTCATCTTAGAGATAAAATCACCATATCTAATGGTTGCCTTTTTCTTCCAAGCAAATTTGACCAATGCATCTTTTAATGGGTCCCAAGAGAAAAATTTCTACATTGATATTTAAAATTAAATTCCATAATTAAAAGAAATACAAAAAATATAGATGTAATTATGTGTAGGTACTTCCTATGTGTAGGTAATTAAAAGAAATATAAAGAATGTAGATATAATTCAAAAAGATAATGGTTTACCTTAAACTCTTCAAAATACACATCCTTAGTCTCTTGACTGACAGTTGACCAACGTGATCCTCCTCCTTCTAACCTTCCCTCAAAAATCCTACGTAAATTTCGAGAACAC
The DNA here is from genome assembly GCA_037975025.1 of Excoecaria agallocha. Taxonomy (NCBI): domain Eukaryota; kingdom Viridiplantae; phylum Streptophyta; class Magnoliopsida; order Malpighiales; family Euphorbiaceae; genus Excoecaria; species Excoecaria agallocha. Next base: position 12,778,476 of record CM075818.1, read on the forward strand.
TTGCTGCTTGGCTTTAAAAATCTTAATAGAATAAAAATAAATAAATACATCAATACTATTAGCAAAGAACAATTAATATAAATAAGAAATAGTTGGCTATATAAATAGACCATTTGTCATTTTTCCTTAATAATCAATAATTAAATAATTAAATTTTTAATTCTCACTTTCCATCTCGAATAGTGACTTGTATCTTTCTAGACTCATCAAGGACAATTTCTTTTGGATTCGGGGTTCCATCATCATAACCATTATCAGTAATGTTATGTAAATCTCCACTATCTTGTGTAGAATCAATTGTTGGGGTTATAGGTGGAGGAGATGCATCTCTATTTGCTACCGGTGGCTGCACTATTGGAGGTTGTTGATGAACAATTGATGAAGGTGTTTATACTGATCATTGTCCCTCTCCTACTTTCTTTGCAAGTGCTATACTGAAAGGATTATACCATGCATTAACCCCACAAACCAATGTTTCTCGCACGAACTTCCTTTTTGACATATCTATAATAAATGCAATTGATGAAGGTGTTTGCACTTATTGTTGTCTCTCTCCACCTCTTTTAGCTTTTAACCTTTTCATGGCCTTTCTCCTTTTTCTTTTCTTCTTCTTACACCAATTAATTGACCAATTAAAATCTCAACATATGAAAATATATATCACAAGTGTACGCCTACTTATTACAAGAAATATTTATTGTACAATTGAAATTGAAAAGAAATAGATGTTAAAAAGGGAATTCTAGGCTATAATTGAAATGTTATAGATAGAAAAAAATAAAAGCACATTAGCATAGGAATAGAAAAAAAATGTTATTTGGGTACCTTCAATACCTAATATATATGTATATGACCCTTCAGCTTTCTTCATTTACAAAACTTCAATTCTCGTATATAAAAATTCCAGCTTTTATCAAAGACAATACATGTAGTTGAGTTCTGGTTTTCCATCACAGCAAAGTTAATAGCAAGGAAAAAAATAAAAGAGCAAGCCATTATAAGAAAACACATAGCATTTATCAAAGAAATTACATGGTTCAGTTTTCCTATTTTGGTCATTACAAGAGAAATTAATTGAAAATAACACAATTAATATTAGTTCTTGTTCACTTGATGCATTTAAGAAAAGAAGTTGAAATTTAATAAAGAGAATGTACTTACATTTTCAATTGTCATACTAAAGTGATCATTAAAATTAAATCAAACATTTAGAAAACAAGAAAATAAATATAAGAGAATAAGATTGGCTAAATTTCAAACTAAATCAAACATTAAAACTAAATCAAACATTTCAAATAATTCAGACAAGAAATGAAAACATAAATCATCAACAGACATAAAAAAAAGAAAATTAAAAATTCCAGCAATTAAAAATCAAAAGTTCCAGCAATAAAAAATTCCAGGTATACAAGAAAACAGAGAACATAGTAGAGAGACTAAGAAGAAGTGAAGTGATGAAAAGAAAAAAAGATGCAGACTGGCAGAAGTGATGAAAAGAAAAAGAAAAAAAGAAAGATGGCAGATGGCATTTTAAAATATAGATAGTATTTAAATATAATATTCACTATTCTTTCTAGGTATACAAAAACAGTCTTTTTAGGTGATGAAAAGAAAAAAGGAAAAAAAAAAGAAAGATGGCAGTAGTGCCCATTACTTACCTCTCTTTCTGTATGTAGAAGCATCCACTACACTTACTACCAGGTATAATTAAATTCGAGTGCAGGTTTCTTATAATAAGGATCAATTGTCTGTATCCGTCTCTATTACTAGAACTAGCGAAAGTATTCACTGCAAGCATGGAAAAGTTAAAACTAAATTTGATGAGAAGAGGTGTAGTGTGCCAATTATGATTAGCTAGCACATGAAATAGGTTTGGCACTGTAAACCCATTATGCATCTTAAACACGGCTATGATAAAATTACTATAGAAAATCGATAAATTTATAAAGAAGCAAATCCAACCGGCCACACAATGAAAGAATTGACAAAGTCATCAAGAAATATGACAACCCATATCATTACACTACTGCAATCAAAAGATATAATGGCAGAAACCAAAAATCATAATATAAGACTAATACAGATTCCAACAAATAGAAAAGGCACAACCAAAACATATAATGGCGGGAAAAAAGGGGAAAAGAAGCAGTGGTTTTTTGGAAATTTAGCTTAGAAATCAAAAGGGGAAAAGATAAAAAGAAAAGGGTCAACGTTATTGCAAACCAAAGATAAAATGGAAGAAAAAAAGATCAACTATAGTAGCAACAAAACACCTATCTGCTCCACCAAAAAGAGGAAGACAAAATCCAGAATATAAAAAATAACTAATTTCTTCATATCAGTTGCATCAGAAAATAGAGCAGCAAGGAAAGCAACTGAAATTATAAAATCAATAAGAAAATAACAAATTCACTGTAATTCACACACAAAAGATGTCATAGAACGATGTTACTGCTATTTCAAACCTTCAACTTCAGACATATTAGTGCAAGCTACTATACAGCTATGATTTCAAAAGCTACTTAACCAAAAAAAGAAAGCTAATCAGAGGCTGAAACAAATTGAAAATACATCTTTGTTACCATAGCTAAATTTAATGAACAAATTGAAAATATATCTTTATTACCATAGCTAAATTCAATGATATATAGACCGTTAGAATCTATTACTCATTAACTCATTTAATAGAAAATAATGAGATTCTGTACAAATTCCCTAAGCTCTTTAAATATACATATCTTTTATCTATTTCTCTCTCATTATACTATTATTATTATAGTATTTTCCAATTTGGAGTATTTAATTTTTGCGGGAATTACTGTCAGAGCAGTTTCCACATGCAATTTGGCAGTTTTCTATGGGTAATGCTATTCATCAGCACTCTTAGAAGAATACCATTAGTGTATAACACAATTGATGAGTTCCTTCCACCTTTACTTTCTAATCGGATCTAGCACCGGAGTTAAGGGTCAGCAGTGATGGAGCATACAAATACATAGGCAATTCCATGGGTAGCAGAGCAAAATAGATTAAAGTGCAAAATGAAACTTGTTACATTTAGAAATCTACAAGCAAACTTTAACAAACAAATTTATCTAATTTTCTCATTATATGCTGTGTAAAGCCAATTATTTAGAAACTTGTGCTGAGATGTCAATGAAAATATCCAAGATATGATTACAGCTTATGCAACTAATCAGATATGTGACATTATATATCAACAAAAGTGAATAAGATTACGAGAAACTAAAACAACCAAAAGGTGCACAGTAATGGCTAATCCAAATTAACAGATTCATACTTTCAAATTTACATGGTTTAAAATCTTATAATTTCCATTCCAACCGCATTCTTTTGAGGGGAAAGTAATTATCAAATGAAGGAACTTAATTATTAAATCATACAGTTAAAAATCATATTAATCATCAAGAGAATTATAAAATATACCTTGTATCCAATGTCATGTCCAACAATTTCTCCTCTTTCATAAGAGATTCTTTCGGCAACTAAAGATGAAATTCACCAAAAGCTCAGAACTAATAAAATGTAGAAACAAAAGGTAAACATAGCAGATCTCTAAAGGACAATTTATTTTGGCAAACAATAGTAATGATAGCCACAACTTTGCACACTTAACAAGCAACACACACCTGATGTGGCTGAGATACAACGAGGTTGCGTGCAGACTATCCTGCAGTAATATGTCTTGATTATGGGTAATGCTTTTATTCATCATCAAATTCACATAAATCTTTTTCATTAAACTTTACATAAAAAATAATGCAAAAATCGAGGAAAAACATAAGAAAGTGACAGTAGGTGCATACCTGGAAATGGAAACATGAAAACCCAAGCCACATTCCAACCAAAACTCAAGCAAACTATGTGCAAGAGGCGAAATACAGATGAGAAACAGTAAAAGTAAATAAAGAATTTTGGCTCCCGACTATTCATAAACCATCATCAACCTCACGACCTAAAAATTCAAAAGAAATGAAAAATCAACCTCATGACCTAAATAAAGAATTTTGGCTCACGAATCCCATCCAAATTCAAAAATCAACAGATTACTGGTTACAAAAAAAAAAATCGAAAGGGAGTGGGAGAGAGAAACCAACCTCACTAAACTCCGATGACGAGAGAAAGAGAAAAAGAAAGAGAGGGGGAGAAAGAGGACGGCAGCACAAGAGGGATGAAGCTTTTAGGGATTTAGGAAAAATAAATCCTACTAATACTTTTGACATCCCGCTAAAAAATTTGGAGAATTAGCTTGGGACATAGGTCTCGCAAATTTGGCGAGAAACTTTTTCGTCGCAATTTAGTTTATTTATTATATAATTAATAATAAATATTATTACTAAATATAAACATAATAATTTAATTTAATTTCATTAATTTAAATAATAGTAATTTAATTTATTTAAATTTTTCTAAGAAATAAATTTATTAAATTAAATGGTTTGACTAAATGTAAATGAATTTTAAATATTTAGAATTAAAATTATAAAAAATAGTTAAGACATATTTCTATCTAATTACCCAATTTTTTTTGAAAAACAATCCTAGAAAAATTAGTTAGCCTAAATGCTGGGATTATTAAATATAAATAAAATTTCAATATTAAGAATCAAAATTGTATAATTAAAAATAATTAGAATTAATTAATTAATTTTTGCTAGAGGCAACTATTCTATTGAATTTTGTTATGCTCTAACCTAAGATAAATTAGCTATTTGCGAGAAATCATGTCCTTGCTAATTACTTCACATCCAAATCAAATGGGCATTATCGAGGAGTAGTATTCTCGGTAAGTAGTGAGGACTATTTCTCTCACTAATTAGCGAGAACGTTAGTCGTAGCTAAAGTAGCGAGAAATAATTTTCTCACTACTCACTTCACATGCCACAAGAATTAGGAATTAGCGAGGAAACGTTTCCTCGCTAAATTTGTGAGAAATCATGTCCTCGCTAATTACTTTACATCCACATCAAATGGGAATTAGCGAGGACTACTGTTCTCGCTAAGTAGTGAGGACTATTTCTCTCACTAATTAGCGAGAAAGTTAGTCGTAGCTAAATTAGTGAGAAATAATTTTCTCGCTACTCACTTCACATGCCACAAGAATTAGGAATTAGCGAGGAAATGTTTCCTCGCTAAATTTGCGAGAAATCATGTCCTCGCTAATTACTTCACATCCACATCAAATGGGCATTAGCAAGGAATACTGTTCTCGCTAAGTAGTGAGGACTGTTTCTCTCGCTAATTAGCGAGAAAGTTACTCGTAGCTAAATTAGCGATAAATAATTTCCTCGCTACTCACTTCACATGCCACAAGAATTAGGAATTAGCGAGGAAATGTTTCCTCGCTAAATTTGCGAGAAATTATGTCCTTGCTAATTACTTCACATCCACATCAAATGGACATTAGCGAGGACTACTGTTCTCGCTAAGTAGTGAGGACTATTTCTCTCGCTAATTAGCGAGAAAGTTAGTCATAGCTAAATTAGCGAGAAATAATTTCCTCGCTACTCACTTCACATGCCACAAGAATTAGGAAATAGCGAGGAAAGGTTTCCTCGCTAAATTTACGAGAAATCATGTCCTCGTTAATTACTTCACATCCACATCAAATGGGCATTATCGAGGAGTAGTATTCTCGCTAAGTAGTGAGGACTATTTCTCTCGCTAATTAACGAGAACATTAGTCGTAGCTAAATTAGGGAGAAATCATTTCCTCGCTACTCACTTCACATGTCATATGAATAGTAATTTTAGCGAGGAAAAATGTTCTCGCTAAATTAGTGAGAAATAACATCCTTGCTAATTACTTCACATTCCACATCAAATTGGAATCAGCAAGGATTAATGTTCTTGCTAAATTAGTGAGCATAAAATGTCTCACTAATTAGCTCACATATAACATGTCTACCAAATCGAAAATTAGCAAGGACTATTTCTATCGCTGATTAGCATGGAATTGTTGTTCCATGCTAAATTAATTAGTTTGCTTGAATGTTGTGCTCACCAAATTCTCGTTAAAGTTTGCGCCAAAATTTAGGCGCCTAAATTAGCGACAAATTATCGATGTTCTTGCTAAATTGTTGCAAAATGTATGTTCATTTGCATCCCCACTAACATTTGTGACAAAATTCATTTGTCGTCGTAATTCTGTCGCTATATCAGTGATTTAGCAATGATTTTTCTTGTACTCGCTAAATTTTGTCGCTATTTCGCAATTTTCTTGTAGTGAATGGTTCCAGCAAGGAACAAACTATGGACCCAAATGGGGTCAAATGATGGTTCCATTAAGGAACAAGACCCAAATGGGGTCAACTATGGCAGTTGTGATTGTATCCCTCTAGGCATGCCTATCTAATCCACAACTGAACTAAGACCCGCGGGCTTATCCTATTATAATCATCTTTGAGTCATCTTATTCTTCGTTACTTAATATTTTATTTGGCTTTAAGCCACAATTCATAAAGAATGCATATCATTCTAATCATGCATCATTGTTGAGCTTTAGGCTCTATTACATATAGATGTTACCATGAAATCATATGCTTGCCTTAATTTTCTTTCATTCATATCATAATAGTTACATGTTTATGCAACAATAACAACACATCAGCTTTTATGAGTATCATTGTACCCACATGCACTCATACATATGTGTGCAGTTTAAAAATGGCAATATATAATTTCATTGCTCATACTTGTTCACATAGTAAATCAAGCTACTCATCGTAGCATGCTCGAATCGATTTTACCACATACACTTACATAACTCATGAATAGTTCTCGGTGACGTACGTTGTTACTGCTTGTCGTAGGTAGTTTCCCTATTCTCATAATTAATCACATGATAACATAATCATAAATAGCAGCACTCAAGCATTCATGATACATATAATAGAGTAACTATGTTTTCATATAGCTTAAGGTCAACACTTATTCATCTTTAGCCCCTTTAGCTCACTTTTATAGTCTATTATATCATAGGCAGTAGATTATCTACCTTAACATTATCACATATATTATGATAATCTTATTTGTGTTAGAGAGTATGCCCTAGAGCCTATGTAAAAGGGATGAATTTAATATGTATGAATTTATATTCTCAATAAAAGGCATTATTCATTTATTAATGCTATGTTTAAATACATGAGTTTGTAAATCTTAAATTAATAAATAAAGTCCTTGATATTATAAACACAGCGCAAAAGCAATCATAAAAGTGTTCATGATATGAGGTGTATATTGCTTGCAAATGTGTTGATATCTAAATATCCTTAGTCATAGAATTAACAAGATAGGACATTGTTAATTCGGACAGACTAGCACATGTTATGCTTCTTGAATGGTTCAAGCAGTGGTTCTCATAACTGTGATTATGAAAGATAATCAAAGCTAACATGTGGATGTTTGTTAAAAGAATAAGTTCATTGGAGACCTGCAAAGAGAATCCTTACATGGATATTAAATCTATATCAGTGAAAAATCTCTTCATAATGGTTGTGCAAGTATCCTTAGACTTGAGATCACCAAAGTTATCTTAAGTAGCAAGTGGTATATTTTGACTCCATAACTGATTACTTCCAACTGGGAGTGAACATAGTTAGGAGATTAGGTATATCATGACCTACTTGAAGATAGTTGAGTGATTGACAAAGGATTCACCATCCCAGATTTAATAAGGGAAGTTATCTCGTATGATTTTATAATTTCCTTATTCAGAAAATCTCTGGCCAGAGTAATATGCCAAGATGGATAGAGATCCATGAAGGGCATTTTAGGAACAATGGTTAAATTAATAGAACATACATAATTAGATTTATATGAGTTAAAAGAAATCCATACTCAGAAACTAATTGAGATAAGAGTGGTAAAAAGGAGTAATTGCACGTTAACTATTCTATGGAAGGGTATAGTCAAACCACTTGACTTTCCTAACATTTGGGTAGTCATGATGTCTAGCTAGAGGTCGCTCATGATTTGCATAATAATGTATCATCAATATCAATAGGGATTGATAAAATGATTTAATGGAGTTTAAATCATGTGAGTTTTGAATAGAACTCACAATTACATATTATACTGTCAACATGGACAGGAACCCAATAAGTCACACACATATAGAGAAAAGGATAAAATGGTAAAATGACAAGGATAATAATATTTGATATTATTATGGGCATAGAGAAGTGAATAAAAAAATAATTAATTAAAGAGTTTAATTAATTATGATCAAGAAAAATTGTTCGCATAACTTTTTTTTTGAAATGTTCTATAAAAATGGACCTAATTGAAATAATGTATTTCATAATTAATTATTATATAACTATAAGTATTATAGGGCTGATATAATAATTAATAGTTCCATTGGAGGAATTATAAAGGCCCAAAGAAGTGAAGTTAGCACAGAAGCCCTCTAGAGGAAGGGCCACACGCCAACTACAAACAGAACGCGTTAGAGGCCTAAATCTTGGACCAAAATAAATTAAATATGTTTCATAAGTGTTATGGAGCCTAATATTTCATTTGGTTGGATTTGGAATCCAAGTATATGAACAAAGGGCCTAGTTTGTGGGTTTTGTGCATAGTCTTTTGTGAAAGGGCTTAAATTAGATTTAATTGAGCCCAAATAATTATAAATAATTTCAGAAGCCCAATTAATAATTCTCCAATAATTTTAAAGAGCCCAATCCCATTATAAAGTTGGATTTTTAACCTAACTATAAAAATCCAAGTGATGGTGTATTAGGGTTAAGTGTGAACAATTAAGAGAAAAGTTTTTCTCTCACTCAAAAAACCCTAGAAAAGCCCTAGCTGCCACCTTCCCTAGCTAGCATCTAGGGTTTTTGGCTAGCCCTTATTTCTCCCAATTGTTTTTTCATTCTATGCTTCTCTTGTGTGGATTACTGATTGGAGGTGTTCGATTTTAGACACTGTGGTTTGCGATAACCAGGTGAGAAGGAAAATCAATTGTTCTACAAAAATCAAAGGTGATTTTTCTTATTCTCATTAATATTTATATTGTAAATTCATGGCAAGATCAGATTTATTGGTTAAAAATTTTAAATTTCGCTTATGTATGAGATGCATGTAACCGATAATTCCTAACATGGTATCAGAGCTAGGTTTTGCCATGAATCTTCAATTCTATATTTTTTATGCGGAATAAGTTTTATTTTTGAGTTATTTTTTTCATGAAGTTTAAAATATCATATTTGATTGTTCATGAATGATAAATTTTGATTTCTGGATATATGTGATCAAATATATATAACGAAAAATAAAAATGATTCTTTTGAGAAAGGAATCATGGTTTTAAAGTGAATGGCTTTTATTTTTCAATGATGTTTAGGGGCTGTTCTAAATTAAAATTTTATTGATCCACTCTAAGATCATTTGGATGATAATTTATGTTTTTAATATGTGATACTAAGCCATAGCATCAAACAAAATTAAAATCGAACAAGTTTTGCATGAAAACTAGTTTAGTCGAAAAGTTCGATAAATTGGTGTTCTTTGTGTGTTCTTGGTATGTTCTTGGTGTGTTCATGTTTAGAAAGATTTTTAATCTTCTAAATATGATATATCTGATATATTAATATGTTTTTAATTAATTGTATTAATTAAAATGGGCCTTGAATTAATTAGATTAATTTTAATTCATTAAAACCATTTATGGGCTTAATTATGTTTACAGACTTGGTTTAATTTAGTGAATGACTTGGTGGACCCAAGGATCTAATTTAAATCAAATATAATAAACTATAATTAAGTTTATTAATGGGTTTTAAGGGCTGGAGTGGGCTTGGATCAATCCAAAAGGCCTAAATGGTCAAATAGACACAAAACTAGTTTGCCTGTGAACACATTTAGGGTTTAGTTTGGTGGGTTTCGGCCTACCCTTTATCTAAAGCTCAAAATTGATTCTTTTAATTATTTAATATGATTAATTAATTAAATAATCCATTAATAATTAATTAATAATTAATTGGATTGATTATTAAGGCAATAACACATGCATGCAAAAGGGTTTCCTAAAATAGAAGTTTCCAAAATGAAAAAGTTTCCTAATTTGATCACATTAATAAAATAACTCAAAAGCAAGTTTCAAGAGTTGAAACAAAATTATTAATCCATTACTTTATGCATTATAAATGTATATAAGGGTGTGTGATTGGCATGATGGATAGTTATGGACAAGGACTAATGTGATTAAGCATTATGCATGTTTTGGCCCAATGAGGACTATCATGTCCCGGTCACTTGTTTTTGGTTTGTATTTATTTTTCAAATTGTAATATGTAATTAGGTTATAGATTAAAATTAGAGATAGAGATGGAGACCATTATCAAGGAGCAAGATGGGCTGGATAGAGATCCAACAAGATTGAAGATAATGTAATTATTTTTACTTGTTTGAATCATGCATACTACCTAGGTGTGACCTTTTGATTTCCCTTTTGGCTCGGGGAAATCAACGTAGTAAAGTCCATAACTATACCATATTTGTATGCATATATTTATGTGATAGATATAGGATGCACACCAATGTATGCCAACCATGTATGATGAGACTTAATTAACTAAAACCCTCAAATAAATACTAAGGTATATAAGCCTTCCATTAATTTGAGGAGAACCAGAGTTGTTTATAGTGTGGGTTGTTGACCACAGTCAAGCTCACATTATATCAAATATGTTCAAATCTAATTAAATGGGTCATCTTAGCTAGCCCATTAGCTTATTGACCACAGTGAAGGCTAATGGTTTTAGAGGCAAGATTAGGGAATGCATATATGCATGCATCAAGAGTTGATAACCTAATGATCCAATAATTGTGTAGAGACACAATTGGTATAGAGATACCTACCTTTCAAGGGTATGGAGTTTGGCTTGTTGATCACAGTCAAGGTCAAATTACATATCAAGGATTGGATATTGGCCCACTAGGAAAACCATCGGGTTTTCTCGGATTAAATAGTAAGGACTATTAATTCACAATAAAATAGTGGGAGTAAATGGATTAATTAAAGACCTAATTAATGCATACATATATATGAACATACTCTCATATGTTTTCTTTTTCACATCTAGGTCATCATCATGAGCACATCAAACATTAATATACGATCAATCTTGGATAACAAGCTAGTTGGCAACAACTATTCTGACTGAATCAGGCAAGTGAGAATTATTCTCAGAGCTGAAAAGATCCATTATGTCTTGGATAAAGATCCACCACCACTTCCATCAAATGATGCCATTAATGAGATCAAAGGCACTTATCGTAAATACATGAAGGATAGTAAAGCAGCAGCATGTCGATGCTGGGTGCTATGTCCTTGGAGCTTTATAAGCAACATGAGATGATGGATGCTAGAACCATCATTTTGCATCTAGAGGAGCTTTATTCTTCTCATGCTAGAACTGAGCAATATGAGATTGCTTGAGCTCTATTTAGTTGCAAAATGGTGGAAGGCACTTTGGTTGTTACTATGCATTGAAGATGTATGGGTATATTGAGCATTTGAGTAAACTTGGCTATATAGTGGATAATGATCTATACATAGATTTAATCTTGTACTCATTAGCTCTAAGTTATGAACCTTTCGTGCTTAACTTCAACGTGAATAAGATCCAAGTAACCATTCCTGAATTAATCAACGTGCTCAAGACAGCTGATGGATCCTTCAAAAAGTGTCATGGTTGTCAGTTCTGCTAAAGGCAAGAAGAAGAAGAAGAAGATAACCAAAGCGCAGCCAAAGAATGGTGGGATCTCCAAGAAGAAGGTTGCCAAGAAAGAGAATCCTAAAGGAACTTGCTTCCATTGTGGAAAGGATGGTCATTGGAAGCGTAATTGCAAGGCCTATGTAGATTCTCTCAAGGAGAAAAAGCAAGCTAATGCTTCAACTTCAGGTATTCATATGATTGAAATTAATACTTATTCTATTGCTTCAAAACAATCTTTGTTATTAGATATCGGATGTAGATCTCACTCGTGTAATGATCTACAGAGGCTTATAAGCTTTAGAAGAGTTGGAAATATAGAAATATGTTTGCAGTCAGCTACTGGACAAAACATCTCTACAACGATTGTGGGGACTTACCATTTGCCTTTTCCAAGTGGATTAGTACTGGAATTAAATAATTGTTATTATGTTCCAACTTTATCTAAGAGTATTATTTCTTTCAGTTGTTTATTGAACGATTATGACATTTTTTTAAATGACAAGTGTTGTTACATTTTTAAGAACAATATGTTTTATGAAAAAGCTATCATTAAGAATGGTATATTTGTTCTTGATTTAATTAAAGAAGTGTATAATGTGGATACCAAGAGAATAAAACATGATAATCTAAATACCTCTTATTTATGGCATTGTCGTTTAGGCTATATAAATGAGAACCGCATGAGCAAATTACACAAGTCAAGTGATTTGGGATCATTTAATAATGAATCATTTGATACATGTGAATCTTGTTTATTGGGAAAAATAAAAAAAACCTCCCTTTATTGGTAAAGGAGAATGAGCTAAAATGGTTTTAGACTTAATACATTCAGATGTATGTGGTCCAATGACTACACATGCTAGAGGAGGTTACTCCTACTTCATTACTTTCATAGATGATTATTCCAGGTTTGGATGCATTTATCTAATGAAATATAAATCAGAAGCATTTGAAAAGTTCAAAGAATTCAAAAATGAAGTAGAGAAACAACTTGGCAAGAGTATTAAAACACTTCGATCATATCGAGGTGGAGAGTACTTAAGCCAAGAATTTCAAGATTATCTTAGGGATAATGGGATTTTATCTCAATGGACTCCACCATATACACCACAACACAATGATGTATCTAAAATGAGAAATCGAACACTATTAGATATGGTTCGATCAATGATGAGTCGAGGAGACTTGCCTAAGTCCTATTGGGGATATGCACTGGAAACTGTTGTTTATGTGTTAAACAGAGTTCCTAGTAAATCGGTTGATGTTACTCCATATGAGATGTGGAATAATAAGAAACCCACGCTTTCTTATATGAAAGTATGGGGTTGTCCTACTTATGTGAAGAGGACAATGTCAGACAAATTAGATGTTAAGTCTAACAAATGTTTATTTGTGGGATATCCAAAAGAAACCTTTGGATATTATTACTATCATTCCTTAGAAAAAAAAAGGTGTTTATTTCAAGGCATGTTGTCTTCTTGGAAAGAGAATTTCTCCTATAAGAGAACAGTGGGAGTAAAATTGAACTTGGTGAAGTTCAAGACCCACAAATAGAAGTAGATCAACCGATTGAACCTGAGATTGAATTTCATAATGATGAGATTACAATTGAACCTGATTATACACAAAATCCTAGAAGATCTACTAGGATGCATTCTATCCCTGTGAGATATGGATTTCACATTGATTCGGATAGAGGTATAACTGTAGTAGAGAACAATGAGCCTACAAGCTATCAAGAAGTTTTGAATAGTTCAGAACGTGATTTATAGCTTAAGGCTATGTAGTCTGAAATGGACTCCATGTATGAGAATAAAGTATGGACTTTAACTCAACCACCTGAAGGGTCTTCAAAAAGAAAACCAACATGGAAGGTAATATAGTTACCAATAAAGCTCGCTTAGTAGCAAAGAGCTATCGTCAAAAAGAAGGTATTGACTATGACGAAACCTTTTCTCCTGTAGCGATGCTTAAGTCTATAAGAATACTTTTAGCCATTGTAGCTCATTATGATTATGAGATTTGTCAAATGGATGTGAAGACAACTTTCCTAAATGGAAATCTGACTGAGGATGTGTATATGACACAACCGGAAAGGTTCACATCAGGAAATGGCGAAAAGGTATGCAAGCTTCAAAGATCCATGTATGGATTGAAGCAAGCCTCTAGGAGTTGGAACATACGATTTAATGAGACAATCAAAGAGTTTGGTTTCTCACAGAATGAAAATGAACCTTGTGTGTATAAAAGGGTAAGTGGGATTGCAATTGTCTTCCTGGTTCTATATGTGGATGACATATTGATCATGGGAAATGACATTTCTCTTCTCCAATATGTTAAAATATGGTTATCCAAGCAATTCTCCATGAAAGACCTTGGAGAAGCATTCTATATTCTGGGAATAAGGATCTATATAGATAGATCCAATAGGTTGCTAGGTCTTTCTCAAAGTACATACATAGATAAGGTATTGAAAAAGTTCAATATGGATCTCTCTAAGAAAGGGTTTATACCCATGGTGCATGGGAAATACCTTTCTAAGTCTATGTGTCTGCAGATACTAGAGGATAGAGAGAGCATGAATAGAATACCATATGCATCGGCAATTGGTTCTATCATGTACGCTATGTTATTTACATGTACAGATGTAGCATTTGCTTTGAGTGTCACAAGCATATTTCAATCCAATTTTGGAGAGGAACATTAGGCAGTTATCAAGAATATCCTTAAGTACTTGAGAAGGGCTAAGGATATATTCTTGGTGTATGGAGAGGGTAATTTGGAAGTAAAAGGGTATACAGATGCCAGCTTCCAATCTGACAAAGATGATTGTAAATCATAGTCTGGTTATGTGTTCATACTGGGATGAGGAGCAGTTAGTTGGATGAGTTCCAAACAAGAAACAACTACTGATTCCATAATAGAATATGAGTACATTGCTGCTTCAGAAGCAACCAAAGAAGCAGTTTGGATCAAAAATTTCGTATCTGAACTAGGAGTGGTACCTAGCATTGTTGATCTGATTCCTCTATATTATGACAACAATAGAGCCATTGCGTAAGCAAAGGAACCATGGTTTCATCAGCGATCCAAGCATGTTCTCAGATGCTACCATCTCATAAGGCAAATAGTAGCTAGAAATAATGTGAAAATAAAAAGGGTCCCTACAGATAATAATGTGGTAGATCCCCTCACCAAAGCACTTTCCCAGATAAAGCATGATCACCATATAAATAGCATGGGTCTGAGACATATGAGTGATTGGCTCTAGTGCAAGTGGGAGATTGTTAGAGAGTATGCCCTAGAGCCCATGTAAAAGGGATGAATTTCATATGTATGAATTTATATTCTTAATAAAAGGCATTATTCATTTATTAATGCTATGTTTAAATACATGAGTTTGTAAATCTTAAATTAATAGATAAAGTCCTTGATATTATAAACACAGTACAAAGGCAATCATGAAAGTGTTCATGATATGAGGTGTCTATTGCATGCAAATGTGTTAATATCTAAATATCCCTAGTCATAGAATTAACAAGATAGGACATTGTTAATTCGGACAGACTAGAACATGTTATGCTTCTTGAGTGGTTCAAGCAGTGGTTCTCATAACTATGATTACGAAAGATAATCAAAGGTAACATGTGGATGCTTGTTAGAAGAACAAGTTCGTTGGAGACCTACAAAGAGAATCCTCACATGGATATTAAATCTATGTCAGTGAGGAATCTCTTCATAGCGGTTGTGCAAGTATCCTTAGACTTGAGATCACCAAAGTTATCTTAAGTAGCAAGTGGTATATTTTGACTCCATAACTGATTACTTCCAACTGGGAGTGAACATAGTTAGGAGATTAGGTATATCATGACCTACTCGAAGATAATTGAGTGATTGACAAAGGATTCACCATCCCAGATTTAATAAAGGAAGTTATCTTGCATGATTCTATAATTTCCTTGTTCAGAGAATCTCTGACCAGAGTAACATGCTAAGATAGATAGAGCTCCATGAAGGGAATTTTGGGAACAATGGTTAAATTAATAGAACATAAATAATTAGATTTATAAGATTTGACTGAAATCCATACTCAAAAACTGATTGAGATAAGAGTGATGAAAGGAGTAATTGCACGGTAACTATTTTATGGAAGGGTATAGTCAAATCACTTTACTTTCTTGACATTTAGGTATTCATGATGTCTAGCTAGAGGCCGCTCATGATTTGTATAATAATGTATCATAAATATTAATAGGGATTGATAAAATGATTTAAAGGAGTTTAAATCATGTGAGTTTTGAATAGAACTCACAATTGCATATTATACTGCCAACATGGATAGGAACCCAATAGGTCACACACATATAGAGAAAAAGATAAAATGGTAAAATGACAAGAATAATAATATTTGATATTATTATGGGGATAGAGAAGTTAATAAGAGAATAATTAATTAAAGAGTTTAATTAATTATGATCACGTAAAATTATTTGCATAACTTTTTTTTAAATGTTCTGTAAAAATGGACCTAATTGAAATAGTATATTTCATAATTAATTATTATTGAACTATAAGTGTTATAGGGCTGATATAATAATTAATAGATCCATTGGAGGAATTATAAAGGCCCAAAGAAGTGAAGTGGTCACAGAAGCCCTTTAGAGGAAGGGCCACACACTAACTACAAACAGAAGGCCTTAGTGGGCTAAATCTTGGACCAAAATAAATTAAATATGTTTCATAAGTGTTATGGAGCCTACATATTTAATTTGGTTGGATTTGAAATTCATTTAGTAATTAAATCCAAGTATATGTACAAAGGGCCTAATTTATGGGTTTTGTGCATAGTCTTTTGTGAAAGGGCTTAAATTGGATTTAATTGGGTACAAATAATTATAAATAATTTCAGAAGCCCAATTAATAATTATCCAGAAATTTTAAAGAGCCCAATCCCATTATGAAGTTAGATTTTTAACCTAACTATAAAAATCCAAGTGATGGTGTATTAGGGTTAAGTGTGAACAATTAAGAGAAAATTTTTTCTCTCACTCAAAAAGCCCTAGCCGCCACCTTCCCAAGCTAGCATCTAGGGTTTTTGGCTAGCCCTTATTTCTCCCAATTATTGGTTCATTCTATCCTTCTCTTGTGTGGATTACTCATTGGAGGTGTTCGATTTTGGACACTGTCGTTTGCGACAACCCGGTGAGAAGGAAAAACCAACTGTTCAACAAAAATCAAACGTGATTTTTCTTATTCTCATTAATATGTATATTGTAAATTAATGGCAAGATCAAATTTATTAGTTAGAAAATTTAAATTCCACTTATGTATGAGATGCATGTAACCGATAATTCCCAACAATTTGTACTTTCTATTTTATAACATTATTTCCTTATATGAGTTGTATAAGATTATCTCATCTTAATAATAGAATAGTACTTGAAAACTTGTAACTTTCATTTTACATCATAGAATATGAATAACAGACAAGTATGATCCTTTACATTAAGGTTCACCATCAATTCCCATAAAGACTTGAAGTATAATCAAGCTTCTATAGTTTTTTAATATCCCTTAAAACATTCCTTCTCTTTTAACTTAGGCATATTACATACCTTATACTTGTATGTTAAATACATTAATTAGCATGTACGTTTAAAGTTACTAGGTTACTTGTAACATGGCAACTCTATTATTCTCATTACAAGGTTAAATCACAATACTCTAGTGTGATTATTGTATTTCTTCTCACTCTTCTTAGTTTTTGGCTATTAGGCACTAAAACATATTTTGGAAACCTAATTATTTTAGCATCATTACCTATAACTTCTTCTAATTAGAGTTCAAGTGGACTCCAATTCATATCTTTATAGGATTATTGTTTTAAAGCCTTTCAATCTAATCTGTGTAGAACAAGGTATATATATATATATACTTTCATATTAAGCGATAATGCTTTATTCATTTGTAGGTGACTTTGGATGAATTATAGCTTAAATCAATCTTCATCATATTATAATAGCTTTTATTTCTTTTAATTTCTATAATAATTCATGCTATATTCATGTCTTTCTAAATCATATCTTTATAGACTTTATCATTAGAACAAACTTTCATAATCTATTACTCCCTTAGTAATCAAGTAACATATCCATCTCCATTTAATAACTATTTACCATCACTCATACTGATTACTAATCCAATTATCTCAATTCTTGCTCTCGCCAGGATCTTATGGACCACATAATATGTGTTCAATATCTAATTACATGGCTTAAATTTTTGGGTGAGAATATACTCGAATGAATGAAAGAGTATAGATAAAGCATGATTGGTCAAGCATTTCATACAGAGAAAGGAGGCTTGGCCATGTATTTTAGGAGATAAAAGCATAATTGGCCGCGTGTAAAGGGAAGATAGACATCACGTGGCCGTGGGTGACAGGAAGGAAAGCATCACGTGGCCACGAGTTTCCAAAGAGAAAACACAAATGTGGCCGTGTGTCTCCAAGAGAAAAACACACACGTTGCCGCCCACATCAAGGAGAAACAGGGTGAGTGGCCATGTGTTTCCAAAGAGAAACACATGCGTGGTCGTGTGTGAGAAGAAGAACATTATCACTTGGCCATGCATCCTCAAAGACAAATCAACGCGTGGTTGTGTGCTCCCAAGAGAAAATACATGCGTGACCACACATGAACAAGAAGAAAATTGCGAGTGGCCATGCGTGGGAAGAAAAAAAGGAAAACCCAGAATCTCGATTATGCAGAGATACAATTAAACCCTAAATCTCACCTCCCTACATACTTATATTATCATTTAAGTTACTAATTATGTTATAATATCAACACCTACTATATTTACCCTTAATCTCTCAAAGAAAACACATGCAACATGAGATGGGAAATGTATACAGTAACATTTCCAAATAAATCCCATACCACAAAATCAAGCTTCACCTCTTTTACACATGATTCCTTTCTTCTTTTTTACTTGATTTACATGCTTCTCTCTTATTTCCTTACACATGATGACAACAAGATCTTGTAATCTCTCATCACCAAAGAAATCACAAATTAAAAGAAAAAAAAAACAAGGTATCTTAAAGGAAAAACATTACCTTTCTTGTTAACTCCCAAACCCTAGGATCCATCTCCAAACCATGACCGTAGAGAGAGAGAGAGAGAGAGGTCCTTCAAATGCCGATCTCCATCTCCCTCAAAACCCTAGTATATAGTGGGATAAATATCTTACCAAGGGAAATTCTCACTATACCCTTATACACAATTAAACCTCCATTATTTCAATTTCTTTCAACTTAACCCCAAGAATTTCTAATTCACTTCAATTATATCCTTGCCTTTAGTTATAATTTAACTTAACTCATATACTTACATGTTGAAATTACCAAAATACCCCTCTTTAGACTTAACCTCGATAATTGCAAAGTAATCCAAATCTTTCCTTCGTTAACGATAGTCCTCATTAATTAACAATAATGCATTTAGGGTCATGATTGGGTCCTTACATGTTATCGAGGGCAATAATATGTGTGCATTGCATACTAAAAATATGGAATTATATGTTCTATGATGATTACATTTAAAATGAATATCTTTCTGAATTCTGATATACACGTACATATTCTGAAACCAATCATAGTAAGATATATAACAAAATAACCTATGGATTGAGACAATAATACTTAAATATATTTATGAAATTACACCTTATTGATTATAAACTTAATAAGGTTAAATGTAGTATAATAGGTGGTCTTTTGACAATGTAAACTATGATTAAATTGAGATATTTTATGTGATAATATATATATATATATATATATATATATATATATATATATATATATATATATATATATATATATATATATATATATATATGTATGTATGTATATATGTATGTATGTATGTATGTATGTATATGCATGTTGTGAATGAAGTTCTAATTCTTTTTCTAACCGATTGATGTCTGTATGCGCTATAAGCTAGAATTGAAATCTTTTACATGTCTTGTGAATTGGTAAGTGTGTGTATGAAATTTATAATTATGTATTTTTTTATATATATACTATATCATTGGAGAGGTAAATTTGGTAGTCACCACTAAGCATATAGCTTAGCGCGTGGTTTTCCCCACATGTAGGTTGATCCAATGTTCAATATTCTCAACGTTAATGAGGGAACCTTCATAGGTTACTACAGCTGGAATTGTTGGCGATTAAAAACACGAAGCTAATCATTTATGTTATTATGTATTTTGAAATTTGGCATGTACATAGGTGTTAATATTAAAATGATTTAAGTGTAATTTTATAAGTGTCTACTTGAGATTCAATATTGCATTATTAATATAGGTTTGTCATAATATCTTGTATAAAAATTATTGAGAACAAAATAACTAAGTATTAAAATAGTGATACAGTGACAAGTAGATTAGCTTAGTTAATGACTGAGGAAGATAGGAATACTTGTGTTGGAGTTTGCTTGGTGTTGTGGTGAAATAATTATATAATATTAGAAGTTTTTTTACTTCTTTTTCTACATGAGGTTGTCAATATTTAGGGGAGGCTCTGCCTGGAATTTTTAGAAAATTAAGGGTAAAGCATTTAATTTTTTTTATAAATTAAGTATAAATTATGGTGATTTAGTGGTATAAAGATCATAAATCAATTTGTGACATCAGTATCCGGTTTGTCTACCAGACCGAGTATAAGGTGTTACAACCCAATTTGGTCAGCCATATTAGGTTTTATCTTCATTTCCATCACCTTGTTCCTCCACCTTGTTAAGTACTTGTGAAAAGACTCGCTATGCTTTTGTTGTAGCAATTTGAGGTCTTTTAAAATGACCTCTATCTTGGTGCTACAATCATATTTCTTTGATGACCCCTTAATTAGCAAGTCCCAATCCTTTTTGGTGCACCTATCAAGCCCATGATACCAATCTATTTCAAAGCCTACTAAAATCAGACAAAAGTACTCCACCTCTTGCTTCCTAGTCAAGGTGGTCCCTTTCATGATCAAAGTGTACTACTTAACATGCATATAAGAGTTAGAAGTACCATCAAATCTGGATAAATATGACATCTTAAACCCTTGAGAGAGCAGCTCATCCCCATCCAAATGCCTACCTTTGGGGTTTATTCCCCTACCAATAGACAATAACCGGGCTATAGCTTCTATCCTTTCCTCTGTTTTCTTAAAGGAAGCATCCTTAACACTAGGTCCCCTATTCTTTACAACAACCATAGGAGGCTCTTCCTTTTCATCCTTTTCAATATAATCATTCTTAGGGTCATGCCTCCTTTCTCTTCTTTGATCCATTGGTAGCACTCGAGGCTCTATAGTGGTTGCCATGGGAGAATCATAGCGAGCATCCACTCTTTGAACTCCCACAATCACCTAACTTATCTTTATCTAATTCATCCTTTGAAATCGAGGGTAACAAAGCAAAAGCTATCCTATCCTTTAAATTAGACATCTTTTACCTAAGATGATATGTCAATCTACCTGTCCTTATTTGCTATCTCTCATCATTAGCCATTTCTACCTCTGTTGTAGTCTCTCTACTGCTATTATAAAACTCACTCAACCAAAATCTAACCTAACCTTACACTCATATTCTGACCTCAGTTCCGATAACCCAAACATAGATCTTCAGACTAGGTGATTGTCTGACCCTTTGGACCACCTAAATGAATCTATGATAGCTATAAAACAAACATTGGATATGATGCATGATGATAATGCATAAACATGGTATATACATGATGCATAAATGTATAAATATACTTGTTAGACGTCAATCACAACCACATACAAGAAAGAAAAAACCTTCCAACCTTATTACTCCCACATAAGAGGTCGTGCGGTCTCTTTCCTAGGTGGTTTAGCCTATGGGTCAATGGAAAACCCAATGGACGCATATGGTGTACTGTAAAAAAATTGGCAGCATAACCTCTTTTATTTGAAAGCATAGGCAGATGGGTTTTTGCCATTGTGTGTTTAAACAATTCAAACAAATCAAGTTGTTCCTACTGGGATACGGCGGTCTTTGATTAGTATCCTCCTAATTCATTTAAATTTGATCAATAAGTAAAGGCCTACATAGCAAGCAAGAATTGTTATGGTTATACAACTTAAGGAAAGTAGTTATTATCATTACATGGGCTATAGTTGAGTGATTAAACTTTAGGCTACCCAAACATGGTCCCTGCCAATAGATCTAGCTCATCACAAGCATAATGACCGATAGGTCTGTTAGTGTAAGCCCTAGCCCCAATACATTGTAACGAAACACTTGAAATTAATAAAATTAGGCATTTGTTTTATCCTTTGTATTCCTGTGCATATCAATTGATAAAACTATCCAAGAGTGTTGTTTCGGTTTAAGTTATCATGTGTGAGGCACATGGATTGTAAGACCTTGAAACAAATGAGACATCATTCTAAATATCCCTAGTCAGTCATTGTTATGGGAATAACAAATGAATTAAGACTAGTATGCTCTCTCTGATCTTATGAGTTCTGTCTTACGGATCATTAGGACAAGAGTGTCAATCAGAGATCATAGATACATGTTAAAGAACATGGTATCTGGATTCGATCCGCTCATGAGAACACTACATGGTACAAGTCATAAGTGTTTCTCATATGCAAGTTTTGTATCGGAGTTCTTAGACCTGAAATCTCTATGAAACTCTTTATGAATTACTGTGTACTTTGACATACACCTAACGTGCTCGTAACAGAGTGACAAGTACGGGTATGATTGGGTATGCACTGATTCATGTTAGAGAGCATGAGAGAAGTGAAGGGATTATCCCTCTCGATAAGAGAGAAAAATATCACCAGCCACTTGATCAGTAAACTGAGAAGTGTATGGCCATACCGAGATGAAATAATGAGTAATCATTATTTATCTGAGAATTCAGTGTCATTGGAATATCAAGAAATGAATTAATGTATATAAGGATGACTAGTTCCATGCCTTATATTAATTCTGATATTTATGGGTAAGGGACTATGCGAAATTGTATTAGGTCACCAAATGCCATATGCATTTTCATTTAATTTGGAATGCTATAATATCTTGCTAGAGAATATATATAGCCTTTGAATTAATTTATTAATTCATTGCCAACATTAAATGGACCTATAGGATCGCACATAAAGCATTGGGCTTAAAATATTTAAATTAAGTATTGGACATTAATTTGGGCTTTTAATTAAAGTCAAATTAATGTATGTAATGGGTTATAATATTGCTATTGGGCTTTGGTCCATGAGAGAGAGAAATTCAGCCCATAAGGTTTAATTTCAATTAATTAATTATCTTGTGTTAATTAAGTTAATTGAATATTAAAGCCTAAAGGAATTTAAATTAAATTAAATCACTTATATATTTAATGATGTGGCCGAAATTCCAAGAGGGAAATCAAGGAATTTCAGCACATGCTATATATTTAAATTAAGTGATTTCATTTATTTAAATGTCTTATGTTTTATTTCAAATTTGAATTTAAATTCAAAGGAGTTTAATTCAAAATATATTACTTATCTTTAGGAAGTGATAGAGTTTGAATTAATTATCTTAGGATAGTTGAATTCAGATTAATGACTTGCCAAAGGATAAGCATATATATTAAAAGAAATAAAACCCTAAACCTAATTTTTTTGTGGCATGAATAGTAACTCGTGAATAGTAACTCGTGAATAGTGACTCTCTCTCTCTTAATTCTTTTGTTCAATTTTTCACAAGGAGAAAGGATTGTTCCTCATTCTCTTGTGTTATTGAGCAGTAATAGCAATCTAAAGAAGTACAAAATCAAGTTTTGTAGCTTCAAACTATAACCATTACACAATACCGAAAAAGAAATCTAGCAATCTCGTTTTTAAGCCGACGGTGTAATTGTGTGTGTGAGAATAGAGGGAGTGGCGCAAAAGGCTATTCCTTGGCATTGGTGATCGAGATCTAAGGTGGACAAAGCCATCTTTGTTGCTGGTCATCATCGGAATAAAAGTTTTAAAAGGCATCAAAAGTTGTAAGTTCGATAACCCTAAAATTGCATGTTTCGATTCTATCTTTGGATATGTATGGTATGTATGATAAAATTTTTTTTTTCCGCTGTGCTATCATGATTATCATACCATGTCATATTCCATCAGTGGTATCAGAGCCTAGACATGCTTATTTTAGTGCTTTAGATGCATGAAAAAATTAATTAAAAATCGTTATTTTGAAAACATGCAAATCTGAAATTTTCTGTTTTGAGTTTTTTGCATTGTTTTGGTGTAAAAACGATTTTAATTGATTAGATAGGTATTATAATTAATATGACATGTTAATATACTGTCCTAAGATGTTATTAGGGCTGGTAATGGTCGGATTTAATTATTTATACCTGATGGTACATGTTAATTATGAAACTAGGTGCTAGTTGGCATGTAAATTGCTAGTTTAACAACTAGTTTTCAAAATTAAATGTAAAAACGTTTTTGGCATGTTTTTAAGTGATATTTAAAGCTTAATTATTAGGTCTGGACATTTTTAAATTTGGTTTTAATTCTGGTCCATGATAATTTAATTGATTAATTTTAAAATCACTTAAAACAATGACTAGTTTGTGTTTGTTACATGTTTAATCAAGATTGTTTGTTTTGTTTTGATTAAAATGGTAAAAACACATTTAGATTAAAATGGTACAGAATATTAAATCAATATTTATGGACTTATTTATATTATTAAATGACTCATAAAATTGATTTAAATGTTTGTGCATTTTCATGGCATTACATAAGCATTAAACAACTAGTTTTGTTGTTTGTTTGTTTTTGCATGAATGCCGTGTTCTATTATATGTGTTCTTCATGATTTTATTTTTAATTCATGTTAGCACATATTATATGTATTTTTAATGTTTATGGGCTGTATGACATAAAATTAAAAATGGCAAAATTGGAAATTATACTAGAGTTGATTTATGGCACAAATCTAACTAGTTTGTGTTTTGGGCTTTTAAGAGAACTTATTCAATAAGAGGATTTAGTCCATTGGGCTTCGGCCCAGGCCCATCACGGGGTCTTCTCTTAAAGGTTCAAGTACACAATTTCCATTAATGGGCTTGGCTAAATTGATTAAAATTGGACTTTGTCTGATCCATGAATGCTATGTATATTTATTTGCTTGTTTGATGTGATGAATGGATATGCATGGTGCATTCATGGGCCCTGGGTTTTTGTAATTAAATATGGCCTGCGTGCCATTATATTTTATTGTAAAAGTTTCATTTATTTCTTAGAATAGAATTTATTTGAAGACTTTGTAAATCAAGACGAAGCCCACCGGAGTGGAGAAGCCCAACTCGAAGATTCTTATGTAATAGTATAGAATCTTAGTTGTAAGTTTTTGGGCCCATGTTTGTCACGCTTTACTTTATACAATTATATATATATGCATGCTATGTATGGATGACAAAGCGTATGCCATATAAGCCGTAATAAAATGAATCCCTAAAAATAGTAAGTCACAAAGTTGCCTTCCTAATTCGAAACATGTCAAGGCATCGATCATCGGTCACGTAGACTAGGAGTCCTAGATGCGCCCGATTATCTTTGTGAGGCATGGGTTGTGAATGTAGGTTGGACTTATCATGGAAAGGAATGCCCGGACCTAGGCAACTAATAAATGGGTTGTGCTATAATATCTTAAGATGTTAGCCCATTTGATCCAAGAGTCATGTACGAGACATGATTGGAGTTTTCCTACCTAAGTAACTTAACTTGTTAGGTGTACAAGCTCAGCTTGACTAATAAGTTGTTGTGAAAAGTGGATCTTGGCCCACATTAAATCACTAACGCGAATTATTTAAAGGGATATTAATTCGGTTTGTGGGATCATTAATAAGACCTCATTTAATCTTGCTAAATTTTATTGTAGATTGAAAATGGCATCTTCAAATAACAATTTCTCATTGCGATCGGTCCTTGAAAAGGACAAATTAAATGGCACCAATTTCATAGACTGGTCTCGAAACTTAAGAATAGTTCTTAAGCAAGAGAAAAAGTCGTATGTTTTGGATGCACCCTTGCCTGAAGAACCAGGAAGGAACGCCTCTGCGGTTCAAAAGGAAACTTTTGAGACCAAGAAGAGCGACTCCAACGATGTGACCTGTCTGATGCTGGCCACTATGGTGCCTGAATTGCAAAAGCAATTTATGGACCAAGAGGCTTATGCGATCATGGTGCACCTCAAGGAGATGTTCCAAGAGCAAGCTCGTCACGAGAGGTTCGTGACAACAAAGGCATTAATTTCTTGCAAGATGGCTGAGGGTACACCTGTTAGTACCCATGTACTCAAGATGAAAGGGTATCTTGATACTCTTGAGAAGCTTGAGGTACTAGTGCCAAAGGAATTGGCCACTGACTTGATCTTAGGATCATTGCCTGCTGCTTATGATCCATTTGTGATGAATTATAACATGCATGCAATGAACAAGTCAGTCACTGAGCTTCATGGGATGCTTAAGAATGCTGAAGAGAACATTCGAAAGACCAATCCCGTTCTAATGGTTCAAAAGGGAATTAAGAAGGGACCCG
This sequence comes from Excoecaria agallocha, assembly GCA_037975025.1. Taxonomy (NCBI): domain Eukaryota; kingdom Viridiplantae; phylum Streptophyta; class Magnoliopsida; order Malpighiales; family Euphorbiaceae; genus Excoecaria; species Excoecaria agallocha. The sequence continues at coordinate 12,804,840 of CM075818.1, forward strand.
CTAAGGGAAAGGGAAAGGGAAAGGCAAAACCCAAGTCAAGTGGGAGTGCACCTCAGGCCCAATCCAAGCCCAAGGCGCCAAAACTCAAAGAGAGTGAGAGCACTTGCTTCCATTGCAACAAGATAGGGCATTGGAGGAAGAATTGCGCTCTCTTCAAGGAAGAACAAAAGAAGAATGGAGCCAAGGCGTCCAGTTCTGGTATTTTTGTTGTTGAAATTAACCTTTCTATTTCTACCACTTGGGTATTGGATACCGGTTGTGGTTCTCACATTTGTTCAAATGTGCAGGGGTTAAGAAATAGGCGGTTACTTGGGAAGAATGAAGTGGACCTCCGTGTGGGGAATGGAGCACGAGTTGCTGCCATGGAGATAGGCGACTATCACCTCACTTTACCTTCCGGACTTTGTATTGTTTTGAATAATTGTTATTATGTGCCTGCTATGAGCAGAAACATTATTTCAGTTTCATGTTTGGATAATGATGAATTTGATTTTGTTATTAAAAATGGCAATGCTCATATTCGTCGCCAAGGCATTTCTTATGGCAATGCCATGTTGCAAAATGGCCTTTATATCCTTGATTTACAAAACAAAGAGTCGATATACAACATTAATACAAAGAGGGTTAAATCAAACGAATTGAACCCTACTTACTTTTGGCATTGTCGTTTAGGACATGCAAACGAAAAAAGCATTTCAAGACTCCACAAAACTGGAGTGCTTGGGTCATTCAACTTAGAGTCTTATGACACATGCGAGCCATGTTTGCATGGAAAAATGACAAAGAGTCCTTTTAACAAGAAAGGTGAAAGGACTAATGGCTTATTGGAACTAATACATACCGATGTATGTGGACCATTAAGTACACAAGCTAGAAGTGGTTTTAGCTACTTCGTGACTTTCACAGATGACTTCAGTAGATATGGCTATGTCTATCTAATGAAGTACAAGTCTGAAACTTTTGAGAAATTCAAGGAGTTTAAGAACGAAGTAGAAAACCAACTTGGCAAAAGTATAAAAGCCATTCGATCAGATCGAGGTGGCGAATACTTAAGCCAAGAGTTTGATGATCATCTAAAAGAGTGTGGTATTATTTCACAGATCACTCCTCCTGGAACACCGCAATGGAATGGTGTGTCCGAAAGGAGAAATCGAACTCTGTTGGACATGGTTCGATCTATGATGAGTCAAGCTAATCTTCCTATCTCTTTTTGGGGTTATGCATTAGAAACTGCTGCGTTTCTATTGAACCGTACTCCAACTAAAGCAGTTGAGAAGACACCATACGAGGTATGGACTGGGAAAGAACCTAATATGTCTTTTCTCAAGATTTGGGGCTGTGAAGCACATGTTAAGAAATTAACATCTGACAAACTAGAGTCCAAATCGACTGTCTGCTTGTTTGTGGGCTATCCCAAAGAAACAAAGGGATACTACTTTTACTCACAAGCCGAGAACAAAGTATTTGTTGCTCGCAAGGCTGTTTTCTTGGAAAAGGAGTTCCTTCTCAAGAAAGACAGTGGGAGTAAAGTAGAACTTGGAGAAATTCAAGTGCCACAAGCTCCTATAGAGGATGGTTTGGAAATGGGATCAATTTCACAACCAGTTGTGGAACAAGAACCCATTACACAAGTACCTAGAAGGTCTGGTAGGGTACGTCAGGAGATTGAGAGATATGGATTTCTAATCACTGACAGTGACACTATTGAGTTAGTAGATCGTGAGGATCCTACTACCTACTGAGAAGCTATTGAAAGCCCAGACTCGGATAATTGGCTTGAAGCCATGAAATCTGAGATGCAATCAATGTACGATAACCAGGTTTGGACCTTGGTTGATCCACCAGAAGGTGCTAAGGTAATTGAATGCAAGTGGTTATTCAAACTAAAAGCTGATAAGACCTACAAAGGTAGACTAGTAGCAAAAGGTTTTCGACAAACTCATGGTATAGACTATGACGAGACCTTTTTGCCTGTAGTCATGCTCAAGTCCATTAGGATCTTGCTTGCCATAGCTGCATATCATGATTATGAGATATGGCAAATGGATGTCAAAATTGCTTTCCTTAACGGAAATTTACTTGAGGATGTGTATATGACACAACCTGAAGGTTTTGTCAATCCCAAGCATCCTAAGAAGGTTTGTAGGCTTCAAAAATCCATTTATGGATTAAAGCAAGCATCCCGAAGTTGGAATCTTCGTTTTGATGAGGCAGTAAAAGAATTTGACTTCATCAAGAACGAAGATGAGCCTTGTGTGTACAAGAAGGTTAGTGGGAGCATAGTAGTATTTCTGGTTCTATATGTGGACGACATCCTTCTCATTGGGAATGATATTCCAACATTGCAAAAGGTTAAGCAATGGTTGGGAAAATGTTTCTCAATGAAAGACTTAGGTGAAGCCGAGACAATACTTGGTATTCGAATCTATAGAGATAGATCGAATCGGCTTTTGGGACTAAGTCAAGAAAAGTACATAGACAAAGTACTAAAGCATTTTAGTATGGGAGAATCAAAGAAAGGGTACATACCTTTGGCTTTGGGAGTTCCTTTGACTAAAGAACAGTGCCCTAAAACCAAAGAGGAAAGGGACAACATGAGTAGAATCCCATATGCATCTGCTATTGGATCTATCATGTAAGCTATGTTATGTACTAGATTGGATGTTGCTCATGCACTGAGTATAACCAGTAGGTTTCAGCAAGACCCTGGTGAGAAGCACTGTTCTGCTGTAAAAGGGATCCTTAAGTACCTGCGAAGGACTAAGGATCACTTCTTGGTGTATGGTGGTCAAGAAGAGCTCGTCATACAAGGTTATGCCGATGCTGCTTTTCAGACCAGCACTCAGGATTCTAGATCACAATCTGGGTTTGTTTTTGTTTTGAACGGTGGTGCTGTCAGCTGGAGAAGCTCAAAGCAAGAAACCGTTGCCGACTCAACTACAGAATCTGAGTATATTGCAGCAAGTGAGGCTGCAAAAGAGGCTGTTTGGATTAAAAATTTCATTAATGGATTAGGAGTGGTCCCAAGCATCCTAGATCCATTAGAAATTTTCTGTGACAATAACGGGGCCATCGCACAGGCTAAGGAGCCCCGGTCACACCAGAAATCCAAACACATACTCAGAAGGTACCACCTGATCAGAGAAATCATTGATCGTGGGGACGTCAAGGTTAGCAAGATATCAAGTGAAGACAATGTAGCAGATCCTTTGACGAAACAGTTACATCCAAATCTGCACGAAGCTCATTTGAGAGCGTTCGGTCTTAGGGCTATGCCCAATTGGGACTAGTGCTAGTGGGAGATTGTTAGTGTAAGCCCTAGCCCCAATACATTGTAACGAAACACTTGAAATTAATAAAATGAGGCATTTGTTTTATCCTTTGTATTCCTGTGCATATCAATTGATAAAACTATCCAAGAGTGTTGTTTCGATTTAAGTTATCATGTGTGAGGCACATGGATTGTAAGACCTTGAAACAAATGATACATCATTCTAAATATCCCTAGTCAGTCATTGTTATGGGAATAACAAATGAATTAAGACTAGTATGCTCTCTCTGATCTTATGAGTTCTGTCTTACGGATCATTAGGACAAGAGTGTCAATCAGAGATCATAGATACATGTTAAAGAACATGGTATCTGGATTCGATCCGCTCATGAGAACACTACATGGTACAAGTCATAAGTGTTTCTCATATGCAAGTTTTGTATCGGAGTTCTTAGACCTGAAATCTCTATGAAACTCTTTATGAATTACTGTGTACTTTGACATACACCTAACGTGCTCGTAACAGAGTGACAAGTACGGGTATGATTGGGTATGCACTGATTCATGTTAGAGAGCATGAGAGAAGTGAAGGGATTACCCCTCTCAATAAGAGAGAAAAATATCACCGGCCACTTGATCAGTAAACTGAGAAGTGTATGGCCATACCGAGATGAAATAATGAGTAATCATTATTTATCTGAGAATTCAGTGTCATTGGAATATCAAGAAATGAATTAATGTATATAAGGATGACTAGTTCCATGCCTTATATTAATTCTGATATTTATGGGTAAGGGACTATGCGAAATTGCATTAGGTCACCAAATGCCATATGCATTTTCATTTAATTTGGAATGCTATAATATCTTGCTAGAGAATATATATAGCCTTTGAATTAATTTATTAATTCATTGCCAACATTAAATAGACCTATAGGATCGCACATAAAGCATTGGGCTTAAAATATTTAAATTAAGTATTGGACATTAATTTGGGCTTTTAATTAAAGTCAAATTAATGTATGTAATGGGTTATAATATTGCTATTGGGCTTTGGTCCATGAGAGAGAGAAATTCAGCCCATAAGGTTTAATTTCAATTAATTAATTATCTTATGTTAATTAAGTTAATTGAATATTAAAGCCTAAAGGAATTTAAATTAAATTAAATCACTTATATATTTAATGATGTGGCCGAAATTCCAAGAGGGAAATCAAGGAATTTCGGCACATGCTATATATTTAGATTAAGTGATTTCATTTATTTAAATGTCTTATGTTTTATTTCAAATTTGAATTTAAATTCAAAGGAGTTTAATTCAAAATATATTACTTATCTTTAGGAAGTGATAGAGTTTGAATTAATTATCTTAGGATAGTTGAATTCAGATTAATGACTTGCCAAAGGATAAGCATATATATTAAAAGAAATAAAACCCTAAACCTAATTTTTTTGTGGCATGAATAGTAACTCGTGAATAGTAACTCGTGAATAGTGACTCTCTCTCTCTTAATTCTTTTGTTCAATTTTTCACAAGGAGAAAGGATTGTTCCTCATTCTCTTGTGTTATTGAGCAGTAATAGCAATCTAAAGAAGTACAAAATCAAGTTTTGTAGCTTCAAACTATAACCATTACACAATACCGAAAAAGAAATCTAGCAATCTCGTTTTTAAGCCGACGGTGTAATTGTGTGTGTGAGAATAGAGGGAGTGGCGCAAAAGGCTATTCCTTGGCATTGGTGATCGAGATCTAAGGTGGACAAAGCCATCTTTGTTGCTGGTCATCATCGGAATAAAAGTTTTAAAAGGCATCAAAAGTTGTAAGTTCGATAACCCTAAAATTGCATGTTTCGATTCTATCTTTGGATATGTATGGTATGTATGATAAAATTTTTATTTTCCGCTGTGCTATCATGATTATCATACCATGTCATATTCCATCAAGGTCACCATTTTATATACCAGTTGGTACTGGACTTAGGCTAGTGGTTCTTTTTGACATGTCCCTATAGTGAGTGAATGTAGGGTGTGCTTTAAGATAGCATCGGGCTTGAAATAGGGATGCTTAACTTAATTCTAAGGCTCTAAGATGGATGAAAGAAATGCAATTTTGAAAGGAGATAAGATTAATAAAAAAACACAATTATAAGTAACTTAATCAAGAAATTTTAGGAGCAAGGTCTCTCAGTCCCTAGCGGAGTCACTACTGTGATGTAAGTCAAAGCTTGATTGATTTTAGTTAGGCTCTTAGAGGCCTGTTTTTAAGGTTTAATACCGAATGAGGCTCACTAAAACTCACAAATTGAACACTTCATAATAAAAAGTGATTTGGGTCCAATTTATTGTTAATGGTTGATAAGTGTGAATTATACTATGTTTTTAGTGTATTTTTATGTGTTTAATTGAGTTAAGTTAATCTTAATTTAGTGATTTTAGGTTTAATGAGTTTTTTTGTGTGCTTTTATGTCTAATTGTTAGTTCTGGTGTTTTTCAAGGCCAGATTGAAGAGAAAAGGGTCTAAAATGCAAAAAGGAGAAAGTTTGGTGTAAAATTGTAATTGCGGATGCAATTGGCTTTCAATCACGAGAGACAGTCATGAATCATTCATTTGAGTGATTTCCTCACTCAGCTAAGTGATTTGGCACTCCTCTGAGTGATTTTGGCACTCTCCAGAGTGATTTTTGCACTCACCCAAGCAAATTTACTTGTTTTTCAGTATTAAGGCACTCTCCCAAATAAATTAGTCACTCTTCCGAGCAAGTGAGCATTCTCCTAATTGATCAAGACCACTCTCCTATATGGATGTCCTATTTAGGCAATAAAAGTCATTTTATTTCACTGAAATATGAATTCCTCCAATATAAAAAGTCATAGGAGGCATAAAACTCTTCCTTTGGAGGTTATAAAAAGGACTGAAGAAACCAAGACTAAGGAGGCCATCTTAGACACAAACTTTCTTTAGTTAGTCTGCATTAGCTTTAGTTTAATTTTGGAAGATACAAAAGCTTGGAGTTTAGAAGCTTTGCTTGGATTTCTACGGAATTATCAAGGGGGTTTCTTGATTCTATGAATTTATATCAACTTTATTTACTTTGTTTGATTTTTCATATGAAGTGTGAGTAGTTTCTTTAACTTTTGCTAAAGGATACTTGAATCCTTAACTCTTATTGTAATGATTTAGTTGTGCTTTCATTTAATACAAGTTTATTATTTCTTAGTTATTGAGCAATTTCTTATCTTTGGTTGTATTGAGTCATTTATTAACATATTGAATAAATGGTTGATGATTGATTTCAATTACAATCTATGTTATGCATGTTCTTGGGTTAATTAATTGGTGTTGATGTATGGTTATGTTCTGAATAAGAGATAATTGTACGTTAGTAAAAGTGTATTAAGATTAAGAAAAGTTAAACTAAGAATATATTGAAATTAAATTTCCTTGAAAAAGAGTTTAATGGATGTTTATGAGTTAAAACTAGATCTTTATGCAAAGTGTTAAATTATTCTTAATAAGAGGATTTAATATTTAGAATGATAGTCGGAATAAGCTATCTGGCTTTATATTTCTAGTTTTTCATAATCACTTGTATTCCTTTTACCTAAGTCATTGCAATATCAGTTAAGGTGGATAGTCCTTTAGTAGAAATTGTCTTTAGTATTGATTTTTACCAACTTTTAGTAATAGCTTTGTTTAAAATTAGTTTTAATTGTTTAAGTTTTATTTCTTAGTCTAATTCTTTATCATCATCATAAAACTTGGGATTTATTTTATTCTTTGCACACAATATTCACTTTAAAATATGAAGCAAGTTGCATTTACATAGTTTTCCTTGGGCTCAATATTTGGGGTCTTAATTTATATTTTCCTATATTAATAGTCGATTTAGTACAGTTGTTAGACACCGGTTAAGTTTTTGGTGCCGTTATCGGGGAAACAATTGGCATTTGTTTACAGTTTTTGGATTTTTAAAGTGAATCTTTGTGTGCTTACCTAATATTGATATTCATTAAAGTGAATAATGAAGGGATACAAGGAGATCTACCTCTTAATGATAATGACTTACCTAATATTGATCCACCTGTAAATGATCCATACCCTAGGATAGAAGGCATGAATTACCAAGCTCATGGGATGGGTTTAGACCCAGAACCATCAAAGACTATGCAATTTATAAGTAGAATGAACAACGTAAAACCATTAGGATACCTCATCACCAACCTTTCGAGATAAAACTTGCTACCATCATGATGGTACAAAGAAATTAATTTTCAAGTTCGAAGATAGAAGATCCCGCCCAACATTTAGATATGTTTTTAAAAATTAGTGAAACGATTCAAATTCTAAATGTGTCAATAAATGCCATTAGACTTAAGTTATTCCCTTTCACCCTCATCAATAAAGCTAGGGATTGGTTGCATATGTTGACAAATCAATCTATCGAATTATGGCAATAAATGCAAGAGAAGTTTTTGTGTAAAGTTTTTCAACCTACCAAAATAGCCCTCATTAGGAAAAATATTAACAAAAATTAAACAGTTTCATAAGGAACCATTCCATGAGGCTTGGAAAAGATTTAGGAGACTCTTAAAAAGTTTCCCACACCATGAATTTTATATTTATCAATTGATGCATATTTTTTATGCAGGTGCAAATCAAGCTCCAAGGTCCCTATTAGACACAACATCAAATGGAAGCTTTATGAACAAAATTCCTGAAGAAACATTCTTACTTCTAGATCAGATAGTAACTAATGATGCTTAATGGGCAAGCTCAAGAGCCACAAAAAATAGGGAGTATATAGTTTGGATGAGATAGCCATGCTTAAGGCACAAATGGAATTAAAGAAAAATGAGCATTTAAAGGAGATAAATGAGCTTAAGGCTCAAAATGTATCAATATTATCTAATTGAAGTGATATTTTTGCAAGAAATCAAGGAGCAAACAAGAATGGGGAAGGTCTAATAGAGGAAATAAATGCTTTAAACCCTTATAACAACGCTTATAACCAGGGATGGCAAAACCATCCAAATTTTTCATGGAGAGAAGGGAACCAAGCATCTAACCCTCAACTTAGGGCCCCGTTTAACCAAAACTTAGCTTCCAATAGTAATAACCACCCACCATATCAAAACAAAAGCCAACCATATTATCCTTCTACAAATCAATCACAACCTTATCAACCACCTGAATTTAGAAAAAGAGCACAATATGGAGGATGAAACATCCCTTCCTAAGGGAGAAAATTCTAAACTTAAAACTCTTCTCATTTAAAATATGTGCTTTTAGAAGATATTGTAAAACCAGCAATTATTTCTTCACTTTTGATAGGTTTGGAAGAAGATATGCTTATTGAACTACTAAAAAACATAAAAAAAAAGCAATTCATTGGGAGACATCTAATTTGAAGGGAATTAGCCCAAGTTATTACACATACTGAATACTAATGGACGATAATTTCAAACTAGTAGTGCAACTCCAAATGAGATTTAACCCCGCTATACAGGAAATAGTTAAAAAAAGGTACTTAAACTCTTTAATGCAGGTATTATCTATCCTATTTCTGATAGTAGTTGGGTTAGTTTGGTTCAATATGTACCTAAAAAGGGGAGATGACTATAATAACAAATTAAAAGGATGAACTCATCCCTACACGCATAGTGACGGGATAGAGAGTATGCATCGATTATAGGAGATTAAATAATGCTACTAGAAAAGACCATTTTCAATTACCATTCATTGATCAAATGTTAGAGAGATTGGTATGGAATAGATTTTACTATTTTCTAGATGGTTCTTCAGGGTATATGTAGACCAAGAAAAGATCACATTTACACGTCCTTATAGAACATTTACATATAGGAGGATTCCTTTTGGTCTTTGTAATGCCCTAGCCACTTTTCAAAGATGTATGATGGCCATATTTCATGATTTTGTTGAACAATTCATAGAGATTTTTATGGATGACTTTACATTATATGGTAGTGATTTCAAGTCTTGTTTGAATAATCTTTCGTTGGCTTTAAAAAGTGGTAAAGAAACTAACCTTGTTCTTAATTGGAAAAAATGTCATTTTATAGACATAAGATCTAGGTCATAAGATCTTCAAAAACGGAATTGAGATGGATAAAGCTAAAATTGATGTTATTGATAAATTACCTTCCCCAACTAATGTTAAAGGTATTAGAAGTCTCATTGATCATGTTGATTTTATAATCGATTTATTAAGTATTTTTCTAAAATTGCTAAACTGTTTTCTAATTTATTGATAAAAGATGTTGCATTTAACTTTGATGATAAGTGTTTGCAAGCATTTAACTTGTTGAAGCAAAATCTTATCACAACACCAGTTATAGCATTATCGGATTGGACCCTACCATTTTAGATTATATCTGATGCTAATGACTATGCAATAGGAGAGATTTTAGGCTAGTGGAGGGAGAAAGGTTTTTATACTATCTATTATGCAAGTCATACTCTCACCAGAGCTTAAGTAAATTATACAACTATGGAGAATAAGTTATTGGAAATTGTGTTTTCTTTTGAAAAATTCAAACTTATTTCTTGTTTAATGTATTTGTACTATTTGTGCTTGTGAAAATTCAATTCCTTGGTATGCTAACATAACTAATTTTCTTATAGGAGGTTACTCTCTAAAAGATTTTACTTGGCAACAAAAGAAAAAGCTTCAAGTAGATGCAAAGCATTATCTTTGGGATGATTCATACCTAATCAAAATTTGCCTAGATCAAGTGCTTCAAAGATGTGTTCTAGAAGAAGAACAAAAAAGATATAATGAGGCAGTGTCATGGAGGAGAAGTTAGAGGTCACCACAAAGCAAATTGTACAGTACAAAAAATTCTTCAGTTAAGTTTCTTTGGCCTTCTTTTTTCGCTAATGTTAAGTCTTTCATACAATTATGTGATAGGTGTCAATATGTAAGAAATATATCTAAGAGGGATGAAATGCCCATGAATAATGTGCTAGAAGTAGAAATTTTTAATGTGTGGGATATTGATTTTATGGGGCTATTTCCAAATTCATTTGGATTTTAATATATCTTAGTAGTTGTGGATTATATTAGTAAATGGGTAGAAGCAATAGCTACTAGAACGTGTGATGCTAAAGTGGTGTTTGAATTCCTTAGGAGGGAATATTTTCACTTGGTTCGGGACACTAAAGGCTATTATAAGTGATGGGGGTAAACATTTTGTCAACCATCAATTTAGAACAGTTCCTAGAAAATTTGGTGTAAGGCATAAGATAACTACCCCATATCATCCTTAAGCAAATGGGAAATTCGAAGTGTTTAATAAAGAGTTAAAATCAATCTTGGAGACAATTGTGAATAATTCTAGAAAAGATTAGTCTCAAAGGTTAGATGAGGCTCTTTGGGCCTAGAGAACTGCATTTAAAACCCCTATAGACATGTCTCCATATAGATTAGTTTTTGGAAAAGTATGTTATTTGTCGGTCGAATTAGAGCATAAGGCATATTGGGCTATAAAACTGCTTAACTTTGATTTGAGGTGTGCATGAGACAGGCGAAAGTTATGGCTAAATGAATTGGAAGAATTTTGACAGTGGTTTTATGATAATGCAACCCTCTATAAGGAGAAAACAAAGTGGTGGCATGACAAGAAACTAAATCTAAAGGAATTTGCTAACGGGATGTTGGTTTTGCTCTATAATAGTCAACTGAAGTTATTTCCAGGAAAATTGAAATCTAGATTGTTGGGTCCATATCAAGTGTTATCCAGCAATGAGTTTGGCATCGTGACCATCAAGAGCATGAAGGATAGACGTGAATATAAAGTTAATGGTCACAAGTTAAAAATGTATCGAGTTGGGAAAATGGAGGTTGCTGAGGCAACCATGGTATTTCGAGACTGATACAAAGGTTACAAGTCTAGCTGAAGACTTCCTAAACTTAGAACTAAGCTCTTTAACATTTTATTTTCTTTAAATTTTTTTTATTTGTTGTTTTGTTTTGTTTTTATGTTTTGGAGTGTTTTTTTTACTTAGTTGTTAGTTTGTTTTAGTTTTGTCTGATTTAGTTTGTGATTTGTGAATTGAAAGGGAGTTATGTATATTGAGTGTATTCTTTGTGATCTTAATGTGCTTAAAGACTTATATAAGATTTTGGCATGAGTTTCAGTACAAATTGAGCACAGGAGACTTGTGTTTGAGACAAAATTGAAAGTGAATAATGATAATGTGTTATGATTTGAGTTTAAGAATAATTGGGTTTGGGTGTGATTTGATTAGAGAATGCAAAACAATCATAGGTTAATGTGTTTCAGAGATGGTAATTGAATGGTTCAGAGGTTAATTTTATAAGGAGGAAAGCAAGTTTGCATTGGAGGAATTAAGATTTAAAACAAAGAAGAAAAAAAATTTGTACGAAAAAGGCAGCACCGAGTGACTTTGGTTACTCTCTCGAGTGGCTTTGTACTCCCCTGAGTGATTTGGTCCTTTTCTTAGCCTTTAAGAACAAACTTTCATTACTTGAGTGGTACATTCCACTCTTCCGAGTGCCTTTCCATTATTTAAAAATAAAGTAAGTTTGAGAAGTGTTGCTCTCTAATTTTTGCTCTATCTTTTGACCGTGACCCCTCACTCGGCCGAGTGACTTTTCACTCACCCGACTGACCCTCTTTTAAAACCCCACTCTCCCATTTTTCCATTCATTCTTGCTCACACTCTTTCACTTATTCTCTCACTCACCCACCAAGTAATTTTGACTCGCCCAAGTGTTCTAATTTCAAGTGAAGATTTTTTATCTTTGTTGTTCAAATCTATCAAAGTAAGTGATATCTAATTCTTTATTTTTGTATTTTAAATATGAAGTTGTTTATTTTTGCTTAAGATTGGTGTAACTTGGGGTTGATTTCCTTTTGAATTTGAGCTTGTATTCATGTTGCTATTTCATTGTTCTTCCATTGAGCTTGTAGGGTGCATGCTAGTAATGCATATATTCCTTTTTTGTGTCATTTGAATTTCAATTTGATCTTGATTTAGCTTAAGTAAAGTGTGCACACAAGGTGTTTGATGAAATGCTTTAAAGACTAAAATTTCATTTTTAGATTGACTTTGCTTAGCATATGACATATTCAATTTATTTTATCTTTCATTATATCATTTTCTCTTGATCTTTACTCATTTATCTCAATGTTTTCACATGTTTTGGTCTTGATAAAAAATTAGTCTCATGTGTTTGAATAGTAGCCATAAGTTGTTGATTTTAATCACATCTTGCTATATGTTGCTACATGCCACATTATGCTCTTTTTGCTAAAATTAAACTAAGATTCTTACTTATTTGGGTTATTTTATCTTATGTAGTGGCTCTTAAGAAAGCTAGGCATGTTGAAGCTTCCAGCTCTTTTGGCTCACACATCCCTACATATGTGGATAAGGGGAAAGACTCATTTTACGAACACTTTAATGCATGCATATATGTGAAACTCACTTACTTGAGTGATCTCTACCTAGATATAGCTGATGGAAATTTATGGGATGAATTTCACCATTAATCAACAACATAGGGTGGACAGATTTTATTAAGAAGAAGCCACATGTGTTTCCTTCCATTGCAAAAGACTTTTTTTATTCCTTTGAATGTTACTTTAAGGGGGAAGGGGATCTTGGAATAGTAAACTTCAAATTTAGGAGAAAGGGCTATACAATGGATTTTTCACAATTCACAGCATATTTGGGTTTTTCGGAGAATGCCATTGGTGAATTACCTAATGCTACCTTGCAGGAAAATTCAAAAATTGTTAGAGATCTAGTTGATCTAGTGCAAAGGAAAGGAGGCAGGATTAAATGTCACTCTTTGAGGGATCATGCCTTGCATGCGTATTCTTCATAAGTATCTATCAATTAATAATTTTAATTGTCTTGGTGGTCTTAGTGCAGTGAATTCAAAGGAAGTTATGTTGTTAAGTTGCATGATCGAAGGGATTTCCATTAATAGTGCAGTGGTTATCGTACACAAGATTAAAGAGCTACAAAAGAAACCATTCACTGTTAAGGAAATTTCTATTGGTTGGATAGTTACCATTTTGGCAAATGTTGTACGCCATATAGATTTAGGACACCCTCTTATAGGAGATCTCGAGTACATAGATTACTCTATGCTAAAGCGAATAAAGTCTGTTAAGCCACATCGCCACTGGACTACTAGAGAAGAATACTGTTAGGAATTATCGGTTTCATGCATCTCAAACATAAGCGGAATTTAAAATTTTTAACCAATAGATTTGATCTTGCCATGAATTTATAATATACATATTAATGAGAAAAAGAAAAATCACCTTTGATTTTTGTTGAACAATTGATTTTTCTTCTCATAGAGTTGTCGCAATCCATACTAGAGAAGGATTTAATGAACCAACAATGGAGGAATACAAGGGCTGGCCAAAATCCCTTGATGCTAGCAAGGAGGGGTTGCGGCTAGGGTTGAGAGAGCGAGAGAATGTTTCTTTTCTCTTAATGTTTTCTTAACCCTAAAATCCCTATCACTTTGATTTTTATAGTTAGGTTAAAAATCCAACATCATAATGGGATTGGGCTCTTTAAAATTTCTGGAGAAATATTAAATGGGCTTCTGGAATTATTAATAATTTATTTGGGCTCAATTAAATCCAATTTAAATCATTTCATAAAAGACTATGCATAAAACCCATAAATTAGGCTCTTCATGCATACACTTGGATTTAATCACCCAATGAATTCCAAATCCATTCAAATTAAATATGTAGGCTTCATAACACTTATGAAATATATTTAATTTATTTTGGTCCAAGAATTAGGCCTCCAAGGCCTTCTATCAGGGTTTGGCGTGTAACCATTCCTCTGGAGGGTTTTTATACCGAAACCAAACTTCTGGGCCTCTTTTAATTTCTCCAATAGATCTATTAATTATTATATCAACCCTATAAGACTTATAGTCCAATAATAATTAATTATGAAATACAATATTTCAATTAGGTCTATTTTACAAAACTTTTCTAAAAAGTTTTACGAACAATTTTACTTGATCATAATTAATTAAACTCTTTAATTAATTATTCTCTTATTCACTTCTCTATTCCCATAATAATATCAAATATTATTATCCTTGTCATTTTACCATTTTATCCTTTTCTCTATATGTGTGTGACCTTTTGGTTTCCTGTCCATATTGGTAGTATAAAATGTAATTGTGAGTTCTATTCAAAACTCACATAATTTAAAGAAACTTCTTTAAATCATTTTATCAATCCCTATTGATATTTATGATACACTATTATACAAGTCATGACTGGCCTCTAGCTAGGCATCATGACTACCCAAATATCAAGAAAGTCAAGTGGCTTAATTATACCCTTCCATAGAAACAGTTACCATGCAATTACTCCTTTCACCACTCTTATCTCAATTAGATTCTAAGTATCGATTTCTGTCAACTCATATAAATCTAATTATGTATGTTCTATTAATTTATCCATTGTTCCCAAAATGGCCTTCATGGATCCCTATCCATCTTGGCATATTACTTTGGCTAGAGATTCTCTATACAAGGCAATTATAGAATCATGCGAGATAACTTCCTTTAATAAATCTGAGATGGTGAATCCTTTTTCAATCACTCAACTATCTTCAAGTAGGTCATGATATACCTAACCTCCTAACTATGTTCACCCCCAGTTGGAAGTAATCAGTTATGGAGTCAAAGTATACCACTTGCTACTTAAGATAACCTTTGTGATCTCAAGTCTAAGGATACTTACACAACTGCTATGAAGAGATTCCTCACTGACATAGATTTAATATCCATGTGAGGATTCTCTTTGCAGGTCTTCAATGAACTTGTTCTTTTAACAAGCATCCATATGTTAGCTTTGATTATCTTCCATAATCATAGTTATAAGAATCACTGCTTGAACTATTCAAGAAGCATAACATTTGCTAGTCTGTTCGAATTAACAATGTCCTATCTTGTTAATTCTATGACTAGGGATATTTAGATATTAACATATTTGTATGCAATAGACATCTCATATCATGGACACTTTCATGATTGCCTTTGCACTGTGTTTATAATATCAAGGACTTTATTTATTAATTTAAGATTTACAAACTCATGTATTTAAACATAGCATTAATAAATGAATGATGCCTTTTATTAAAAATATAAATTCATACATATGAAATAAATCCCTTTTACATGGGCTCTAGGGCATACTCTCTAACAAATACTTGTAAGAGAATGGGATTCAAGTTTATAAGCATTAAGAGGAGGAAATCAAGGAAGTAAAGGAACAACAAATGGTGCCACAAGCTGATGCTGCTACTACCCCTCAGGTGATTGATCTTCTAAAGTGAATTAATGTTCGAATGGATAACTTGCAAGGAAGACTGGGTAAAATGCAAGAAAGCATCGATGAACAAAGATAGGATTTTGAATGGTTTGTTAATAATTTTTGGTGAAGATTCCCACCAACACCTCTACCACCGGAGTAGTTTGCTGAGGATAACAAGATTTTAGAAAGGAGGGTGGAGCTTACTCAAACTCAATTTTGTTTAGGAAATAAAAAAAATTTTCTCTCATCTTTTATTCAAGAAATTTCTTTTGTGTTTTCGTAGTTTGTTTTTATTTTTTTTTTAGTGATTAGCTTTGGTTTTTATGTTCCTTGTTTTAATAGTATCTATAAAGACTTTATAACTTAGTTGTTAGCTCAAATTTGTTATTTATCTTGCACTAAACTTAGTTTGCCCCAGTTTATCCTCTAAAATTGAACTTATTAAACTTAAACTTAGAATGTGCAGTGTTTAAAATCATTGTTTAGCACTAAGGCAAGCATGTTGTTTAATAGAATTTAAGCTAGTTTAACATTTAACCTGACTTATAGTTGTGAGTTTCCACTGTATGAGCACTTAAGACCAGTTTTTAAATTTAAGGAAAACCAATGAATTGATTTAGTAAAGTGAGGAATTTTAGAACACTAGAACCTTTTTCATCACCTTTCGAATCATAAAAGCAAATCAAAGCAACTTGAAAAGTGATCTAGGTGCGATTGTTCTTGTTGAGCCATAAAAAGATTGTTTACCCACCTTTTGTTATAATTGACCCTTGTTAGCCATTTTGAGCCTAATAATTCTTGTTACACTCAATTATTAACCATATGGCCTAAAGAGCTTTTATCTTTCCCTTTAGAATTAGCCACTTTAGAATTAAATAGGTTAACTTTTAGTTGAGATTATTGAGGGGAGTAATGAGACAGTTTGAAATTATTAACAAAGGTCAAGAGAATGGTGAATATTTTGCCCTGTGATTACTCATTTTTGTCACATTGCTTAAAGCCAATAAGAAAAAGGAAAAAGAAAGAAGAAAGAAATTAAGTTAGCATTCTTAGCAAAATCTTAAGTGTGGGGTAGTCACAAGGGAAAGAAGTTGTAATTTTAAAAAGGAGTAAATTGTGAATTTGTGAAAGTTTCAACAATTTTGTTCTCAAGGGTATTATGAATACACAACGGTGAGCAAGTCTGGCTTAGTACTTTAATTTTGAGTTAATGGTCTGAAGTTTTGGAAAGGTTAGTCTTTCCTATTGTAGAGTGGCTATTCTTTTTGATCATCTATTAACCGTTCTTTGATAACCAACACCCTAACGCAATTACAACCTTTAAAGACCTAAGTGATTCTAAGTTTTGCTTAGCAAAGATAACCTTTGAGTTTGGTGCTGAAGGAGAGGCTTATAGTATTTCTAGAGTTTCAAGTGTAAAATCACATGTACACTTAGGTGTACATCAATTTTAAGCTTGATTATGAATTTGCATTGGTACTTTAATTTTTGAAAATGCTTAAAATAGTTTGTTCTTGCACACATACACAGGAAACTAATTCATATTGTATTGTTTAAATTTATTACTAGTTGGAATTTTGTTAAGTGATCATTTTAATTGCTAAGCTTGGTTTTGAACTGCATAATTCTTTGTTAAAGTTTGATAATTTTAAGGAGTTGGTTTGTTTAAATTTTCTTGGGGGCAAGCAAAGATTAAGTGTGGGGTATTTGATAAGTGTGAATTATATTATATTTTTAGTGTATTTTTATGTGTTTAATTGAGTTAAGTTAGTCTTAATTTAGTGATTTTGGGTTTAATTAGTTAGTTTGTGTGTTTTTAGGTCTAATTGTTAGTTTTGGTGTTTTTTAGGGCCAAATTAAAGAGAAAATGGGCTAAAATGCAAAAAGGAGAAAGTTAGGGAAAGAATTGTAATTATAGAGGGAATTGGCTTTAACTTGCGAGGGACAGCCATGAATCACTTGGCTGAGTGATTTGGCACTCTCTTGAGTAATTTTGGCACTCACCTAAATAAATTTACATGTTTTTCAATATTAAGGCACTCTTCCAAGCAAGTGAAGCACTCTCCCAAGTGATCAAGACCACTATCCTGAGTGGATGTCCTGTTTAGGCGATAAAAGTCTTCCTATTTCACCTAAACACAAATTCCTCCAATATAGAAAGTCATAAGAAGTGTAAAACTCTTCCCTTTGAGGCTATAAAAAGGACTGAAGACACTAAGACCAATGAGGCCATCTTAGATACAAATTTTCTTTAGTTAGTTTACATTAGCTTTAGTTTAATTTTAAAAGATACAAAAGCTTGGTGTTTAGAAGCTTTGCTTGGAGTTTTATAGAATTGTCAAGTGAGTTTCTTGATTTTATTAGTTTGTATCAACTTTATTTACTTTGTTTGATTTTTCATATGAAGTGTGAGTAGTTTCTTTAACTTTTGCTAAAGGATACTTGAATCCTTGACTCTTATTGTAATGATTTAGTTGTACTTTCATTTAATACAAGTTGATTATTTCTTAGTTCTTGAGCAATTTCTCATCTTTGGTTGTATTTAGTTATTGATTAACGTATTGAATAAATGGTTGATGACCGATTTCAATTACAATATATGATATATATGTTCTTGGGTTAATTCATTGGTGTTGATGTATGGTTATGTTCTAAATAAGAGATAATTGTATGTTAGTGAAAGTGGATTACGATTAAAAAAAGTTGAACTAAGAATAGATTGAAATTATATTTGCTTGAAAAAGAGTTTAATGGATGTTTAGGAGTTAAAACTAGATCTTTATGCTAAGTGTTAAATTGTTCTTAATAAGAGAATTTAATATTTAGAACGATAGTCTGAATAAGCTATATAGCTTTATATTTCTATTTTTTCATAATCACTTGTATTCCTTTTAGCTAAGTCATTGCAATATCAGTTAAGGTGGATAGTCCTTTAGTGGAAGTTGTCTTTAGTATTGATTTTTTACCAACTTTTAGTAATTCCTTTGTTCAAATTAGTTTTAATTGTTTAATTTTTATTTCTTATTCTAATTCTCTCATCATCACAAAACTTGGGATTTATTTTATTTTTTGCACACAGTATTCACTCTAAAACCTAAAATAAGTTACATTTACATAGTTTCCCTTGGGTTCGATATTTGGAGTCTTAATTTATATTTTCCTATATTACTAGCCGATCTAGTACACTTGCTAGACACTGGTCAATGGTTAATCTATATTGGCATCTAATATAGGCTCAAAAGTTAGGTATCATGGAGTCGCCACCAAATAGAACGTTGAAAAATGAATCTCAATCTTTTGATGCCCAAAAAGAGATCAATGTTCGAAACATCACTCTTACTTGGCACCTTAGTTAGGTGTTCTTATAATTAGGCTTTTATTATTAATTCACTACCTCCCTTCTCACATGTTGTAATACAATTAATTAAACAAACACTTCAAGCATTTAAAGAAAACAATAAATAAAGCAGTAAATAAATGAATAAATCCACCACTTAAACAATTACTGAGACAAATTGTCCAAC
Organism: Excoecaria agallocha; assembly: GCA_037975025.1. Lineage (NCBI taxonomy): Eukaryota > Viridiplantae > Streptophyta > Magnoliopsida > Malpighiales > Euphorbiaceae > Excoecaria > Excoecaria agallocha. Next base: position 12,823,985 of record CM075818.1, read on the forward strand.
TAAAATTAATAAAAGATACATAAATTAGGCTATTTATTGACTTTTGAGAACATTGGTTCCCTCATACATATTTACAATAAAATTCTTTTTTTGTGGCTTTTTGGGATAAGAGTGGACATTGGTATATTTTATTAAAAAAAATCCAATCAATTAAATAGAAAGCATTTTAAGTGACTTTTTAATAAAACTGCTAAAATCCCTTTTTTGATACCTATCACATCCCTAAAAATGAAATACAACCAAAATTGAATAAAAAGTAAAGTAAAATAAATAAATAAATAAATAAATAAAGCAACCGTAAAGCATAATAGCATAAAGCCATAAAATTATATCCAATAAAAAGGGGAAGAGAAAAGGAAGAAGAACAATTAGAAGGATAGCCTCTAAAATGTTCTAATCTCCAAAAAATAAGCTCCAAGAGATTAGAAACAAAATTGCTCAAAAAAGCACAAAAAGAATAAAACAATTAACATGTAAAACCACAATAAATAAAATAATTGAAAGAAATATGCATGCTGGAATAGGACATAAAATTACATAATGTTAAACATCTTGAAACAAAAACAAAAATGGAATTAAAATTAATCTAAACATGCAAAATGAATTAAATATACAAAATACACTAAAATATGCTCAAATGGCCTAAAACAAGAGCCATGGATGGCTTTAAAGCATGACAAAAGGCCTAAAGGAGGGAGAAAGATGGGATAAGGAGAAGGCACCAAGACGTCTCATTGGTCCCTATGACCGATGGCTATTTGTCAAGCCTTCTTCCTATTTTTCACTCAAAAAATAGATAGAATATAGGGTTTTCAACCAACCAAAAAAAAAAGGAATTTCAGTTTAAGCTCCTAAACATGCAATTCTAAGACCCTAAAACATGTTGAATCTAATCATAACACTAAATAAGCATTCAAATCATACTAAACAACAAGAAAACATGCAAGAAATAAAAATTAAATCAAGATATATTCATAAATCAATGGGAAAAAAACATAAAAATTCTAGCATGCCATCCTAACATGTTAAATGTTTTTAAATCATGGCATCATAAAGACTACTAACAAATAAACTAACAAGCATAATAACATGAAACATGGCATTATAACTAACGAGTAGACATATTTAGCTATGCGAGTAGAATTTAAACTTAGGAAGCAAAAGAGATTGAAGCCTAGAATATTATCCTCAAAAATTATGATTATATGACTTTAAGAATCATGCTCTAAGCCTCTATCTTTGATTCCCATGTTCAAATAAAAGGAAAGTGTTTTTTTTTGGTGTGTAAGAAAGTTGTTTGAAGCTGTAGATTTCCAAGAGCAAAGAATTAAGTTTCTGTCTCTCAAAAATCACCCTCATCTTTTCACGAAGTGAGAATTTCCTTTAAAAACCATATATTTTAGTTTAAATACTTAGAGAAGAGTTAGAGATTAACTCTAACTCTAATTCTCCAAAAATGAAAGTTTTAATCCCTTAAAATCCATCCTAAATCTGATCTTTATCTCTGAATTTCAAAAATTGGAAAACATGGAAGAACTGAAAATAACCCCACAAATAGGCATTTTTCACTGAGAGATGGTTGTCACTCACACGAGCTTTGGAAAATTACAAAAATGACATTGGTTCTAACCTGTCACTTGAGGCCTTGACTTAATGATTGATGGCTGTCAGTTTATGAGTCACGGGCCACCACAGGTAGTCTAGACAAAGGCATCTGCCAGGAGATGCCTTGAAGAAAATAGCCACTGGCGCCTTTCACTCTAATGATAGATGACTGTCTATCACAGGTAGATACCAAAATTCAAGGTTTTTAACCTCTTTTCAAAATTCTAAAAAAATTAAAGTTAAAACCCACAAAAATATTTTATAAAAATATGAAAATCAAGGTCAAAACTCAAGATTCAAGCTTTCTATCAGAAATATTAATTGTTCCTTATCATCTGGTAACCATGATCTAGATTGCCTCGAGTCATGGTGTCGACACATACCAACACATATCATATAATAACATTCAATAACTACATATGCCTTGAAAACACTTCATTACACACATGCATTCTTTATACTAAGTACACGCATTAACTAATACATCAACACTATCATTCATTACTATAACATTATTAATAATCACATTAGCATTACAATAGGTCACTAATTCATTTACGCTGCTAAAAATAAAATACTTATCACTAAAATGCAATTATTATGCTTTAATTGCTTGAATTCTTTATGAATTATGGATAATGGGACAATCACTAGATACTAACGAGTAGTATCAAACACTGGAGACATAAGTGTCGAATCACTAAATACCAAAAGGTATCAACACTAGACACTTCGATGCCAACACTAGCAGTTACAGTCACTAATCCTTATATGCATGCCTACCTATCCACTACTATCTAAAATTTAGGCTTTCAATAAACTGTAATCACTCAACACATTAATGACCACTCAATATTATTCATTTAAAAACATACAATTATACTCAATTATTCAGGATAAAAATCATTCATATATGCTTTAAGGCTATAATCAACAATAATGCATTTAAAATTCATATATACATTCATTAGTCACTTAGCATGCAATCATTAAAATAATACTTTAATGTTAAACCATTCATTTCAAGTTCATTTTATCATGCATTGACCCTATACATGTGTTAATAAGGTTTTATGATTATTTGAGAATGTTTTGTTCAAGTTGGAAAGTTTTCGAAAGCATAAAACTCATTAATGTACTTAAACCATGCCTTATGTTCATAGTTTCTTATATTCATGTTTAACACACATTCTTTATTTTAATGTAAAATCATACATTTCGGATATAACATGTCATGTTTCATCCCTATGTATTGCATATAAGATTTTAGGAATGTTCGAGAAAGTCTGGATGAGTTTCAATAATATTTTGGTATCTAAAGCTCACTAATAGGCTAGAACAAGGGGTAGCTGAATGAATTGAACTTCAATTCAGTTGGGTTAGTTGCATTATGTCCAGTCTAGAATGCATCAATTTCCAATCCAGTCGGGTTGGCCTAAAAACCCAATTTTTGAGCAAACAACTTTTTTGGGTTCAACTTGTGTAGGGTTTTAGGCAAAGTAGACGTGATTTTTTTAGCAAAGTGATCTTTAAAAAATTGTTTCCATATATCTCTAGTTTCCATAACATTAAAAATCAGGCCATGTAGACTTCTATGTTAGGATATATCTCTAAAATACTATAAACTACTATAAATGACAGGGCAGCAACTATCACTTCACTTTGAACTAAATTTCAATGCTCTTAAATGCACAATCAGATTCTAATGTCTTCGTAAGAATTTGATTCTGAGTCTATTTTATTCTTCAATTGGAATCATCCCATTTGGAGCTATATAACTCAAGATATTATCAAAATAATCCTATTAAGTCAAATGAATCCTAGAGCAGAATTTTCCTATCTTAGCCATATGTGCTATATTTCATCTTTCTTGCATATTTAAGCATCACAATACCACTTTTCCATCATTTACATGTTTAACACAACACTTCCACTCAATTTATATAGGCAAACACATGTAAGAAAATTAATTGTTCTTATACTTTATTTTTGCCAATCTTTCGCTTCTTGCCTTCTTGCTTCTACTTTTCTTTGCTCCTACTTGTATCTCCCTCTATGATATAACCATACACACATATATTATACTAATTTCATCTCAAAGTCCAGCCTTCATATATTAGAGCGAGATGGAGAGGAAAAGAAATCAATATATCATATAAACTTACCTTAGTACTAGAAATTCACTTAGTTGCCTTAGTTCCTCTTTAAGTCCACTTAACAAGGGATGTGTGTGTGTGTAGCGAGAAGAAGCTGCAAAATTTTCTTCAAATTAGATGGCCATTCCTGTCACTCTCTCCCTCTCCCATTTTTATATGTGCTTTATGAACTTTCTAGTCAATTTACATGTCCAATTCTCATTGGTCTCTACTTCTTGGACCAATGTAAATCCCATGTCAATCCTTCAATTTCTCTAATTTCCCCATTAGCATATAATATTCTTCCTTTACATCATTTTAATCCATGACCCACACGTATTTTTATATGTTTATGCCTATTTAAGCAATTTATCATTATGCCCTTAACTTTTAAGTTAATTCTCTTTGGATCCTTTTTTTAAACTTCAATTACTTATTCCTCTATGTCATCTTCCTGATACACCCTATACATACTCAATTTCTACTAGGGTATATAAGACTGTTTATCTACACAATGTTTTTTCAATGTAAAAACGCTTAGCACCTAAAGATTCTAGCTAACCTTTTTTCACATTCTTTTATAAATATTTTTTCTCGCTAAATAATTACTACATAAGTTATAATAAAATTGAGGATAATATATATATAATGTAAAGAATGCGAGAATGTGCAAAGTGAATTTTTGAAACGTTAAGTTTTGTATCTCAAAAGATAAAATGACTTTTTTCAACTTTTCTAACCTTAAAATGGTTAAAATAAATTACATTCATAAGCACAAAACATTTTTTTTACCATTACAAACAAAAATTTGCTGCTAGTTAATATTGGCAATTCTAAAAAAAACTAATCATTATTTTGTCATATAGTGCACTTTTAGAAAACACCAGAATTTCTAATGACTCTGAGAAATTCTCACGACTTCAATGATAACTTTTCTAATGAATTAACTTAGCCATTTTTAATTAAAACTTAGTTTTATGCATATAAAACATTGTTACTCATTTTTACTCAGTTTTCAAAGTTTATGTTGCACAAATGAATGAGAAAAAAAATTTTCAATTTGATATTACATTTTAACGCTTTTTTTTCTATACTTAGAATTTCTTCAAATTGAATCCTTATATTCATCATGCTTGTGGGCTTGTCATCTTCACATGCACAATTAAATTACACCCTTAATAATAATTTAACATATAAACAATAACCACTACCGGGTATCAGCTATTAATGATTATTATCAGCAATCATATAGTATGAACAACTAAATCAAGTTAATCATTATCCAAGCTAACACATAACTAAACTTAAACATTCATGTTCTTTGAATATAAACTATAATGGACTAATTTCATCTTGCACATAGGTTTAAATCAAGCAACTCTTGGCTTAGATTTTATGAACATCCACAAAAAGTACATATTTATGTTGAAATACAAATCAAAAGATTACAATGCAAGGCTCAAAAGGAAAATCAATGAAAATATGTACAACATATATACGTATGTGTATTGCCTACAAAAATGACTTGAATCCATCAAGCGAATACATAAAATCTGTATTTATAGATACGTAAGAATGAAAGAAAAGAAAAAAGAAAAAATAGAGAATATATATATATTTGTATTTTCACGAAGCTATTCAAAACATAATTTGGCGACTGAAAGAAAAAAAAAAAAAAAAGATTAAAAGAAAAGCCTAGATGATGAGTTCAATACTTCAATTACAAACAATCTCCCTTTTGGGAGACTGTGGCAACCTCGAAGAGAAACTTCTTAAACGGAATTCACTTTCTACACAATCATTATCTCCTTCATCAAAGTTCAAGGAATAGCTCATAGCATCATATCGAAAGTCTGTTGCAACAGAGTGGCGCCTGCGGTGGCCACGGCCATGCCCTTGTCCTTGCCCATTTCGGCTAATACGTGACATGAAGCTCTTGCATTTGTCTCTTATCTCAATGGAGGATGTACGAAAGAGCTTAGGTGTCGGAGGATGATGATGATGGCGAGGTGAAGTTGGTAAAGAGCCATGATGATTCTGATTGTTGGTTTTATGAAATGGAGATATTGGAAGCCATGATGAGTATTTGAGATGCTTTAGCTTTTGTTTGAGAGATGAGGATGAAGGAGAGGATGGAGAAGTGGGAGAGGAAGGCGTGGTGTTCGTTTCCATGGAAAATTTAAAATGAATATTTGAAAAACCATTGATTTACAAGGAATTATAAGATGCTTTTATTGAGAAGAATAATATGTGTTTGATTGTGGCTGGATTTTAGGGAAAGTGGAGCTCTTATTCATGGCGCTTTTTTAGCAATCTTTTTCTTGACAATTCATACATCCATCACTTTTTGTTTACTCCTTTCTTTTTATGGCTTCTTACTTTTCTCCGTCTCATGCAAGTTGGATTTTTTTTATGACCAATGAATTTTCAATTCATTTTTACTATGAATTATATATATGTATGACTGCACCATTAAATATCTATAAGGGTTACCACATATATCGGTACCTAAGTTGGACTCAATACTTGTCAATTTTATAAACAAAGAAGGTTTCAAGTTCAAATTTTATAAATAGTAAAAATTAATATTGAATCGATCCGATTTGAACTAGATAATACTCGTAATTAGACAAAAAAATACAAAATCACCCTAACTTTGAAAATTGGAGCAGATAACACTCATCCATACTGATATGAAATCACATAATATCAAAATAAATAAAATTCCATCAAAACCAATAAAAAATAATCAACTCTTTCCGTTATCAATTTTCACCAGTTTCATTATGCATGTGAGACATATGTCTTCATTACAAAATTTCAATTGTCACATCAGTGCAATTGAGTGTTGTATGTTTTGATTTTTCAAAATTCGCGTGAATTTGTATTATAATTTACAAAATTTGTAAGTATAGATACTCAATGGGTTATTTTTAAAAACTACTTGTTCAAATGAATTGTATAGTCAAATTGAAATGTAATTCATATATCAACATGTTATTAGTTAGGTGTGTATATACACAAGTGATAAATTATTTTTAATAAATATACTTTACAATTATATTTTTTTTCATAAATTCAAAAAATAGGATTAAAAAATATTACAATAATTAAATTATAAATGTAAATGCATAAACGAAAACAAATTTCTAATTATTTCATACGCTATATGACGATATCAGTAATATATTTCATATACTTAAAAATGCTGGATACATATAAAACAATAAGTATAAACAAAAAGTATTTAAGATTTCATTTTAAGAAACTAATTATATTTCTAATTTTTTTTATATTTCTTTTTACCTCAATTGTAAATATTACAATGATAGCTTTTTCAATATAAAAAAAAAGGATTTTTAAGGATCAGTTTTAACGGTGGAATGAAGGTTTATAGGATATAATGGTCACTAATTTTTTTTTTTCTTTATTGTTTGGACCAAATTCAATCCAGTCCCCGAATTTTTGAAATTTTGACCCTCCATAGTTTTCATTTGGGTGGAACAAAAACACGAGATGTAAATTTTCGGTTTTTGTCAAAATTATACTTAACTTAACTAGACAAAAAAAATTTAATTTTTTTGTATAAAACCTTTGCAGGTTTATAAATGCTATAGTGAGCACTACAGCACCACAGTAGCACCAGTGAACACCGTAATGAAACAAAATAAAGAGTGCATCTTTTGATTTTTTTTTTTTTTTTGAGATGTTTGTGAAATTTGTTTTTCAATTTTTTTACTTCAAATTCAACTCTCTAAAAATTACTGCTTGTATCATCTTCCATCTTTTATAAACACCTTATATATCTTATTCTCTTCTCTTATAATCACAAATTCTCCTTAATTAATCTCTTTTATAAATCATAAAACTTACTTTTATTTTCTTCTCTTATAAAGCACAAATCCCATTTAATCTTCAAAGTAATTTTAAAAATTTCATATTTCATGTTATAAAAAAGATAATATCATTTTTTTCTTTGATTTTTATAATAAAATTATGCGGTAAGTTCTATACGTGAAGGTTGAGAATAAGAATTGTATTTCACCTATATCACTTAGGGTTATAGATGTAGTGTATATATATATATATATGAGAGAAATAAGGAAAGATAATTAGAATGAGATAAAACAAGAAAATATAAACATATATTCCTTAAAACACCCCTTAAGCCAATGGGTGTCCTAAACATGTAGACAATTTCATAAATGCGAGAAACAAGAAGCGCCAAGGAGCTTGGTAAATATGTCTACTAAGTAACCATCTCATTGAAGAAAATGAATATCTACAATAGCATCAGAAACTAATTCTCGAACAAAATGGTAATCCAATTCAATGTGCTTTGTTCTAACATGGAAAATTGGATTATGATTGTGATAAATGGCACCAATATTATCACACCATGTTAGAAAAACCGATTTCCTACAATAAGGAATTAATCCAGAATAACTCAGCTACAGTATTCGCCAAGGCCTTATGCTCACTTTTTGTACTTAATCATGCAATTGTAGGTTGTTTCTTTGCTCCCTAGACGACTAGACTATTCCCCAGAAATATATACTAAACCCTAATGGATCTCCTATCATCTGCACATCCACCCCAATTAGCATTAGAGTAGCTTTGTAGCCTAGTTTCAGAAGTAGAAGACAAAAGTAAATACCGAAGTAATCTCTTAACTGCCTTCCAATGTACAACAGTTAGAGCATACATAAATTGACATAGTTTATTGACAGAGAAGGAGATGTCTGGCCAAGTGAAAGTGAGGTATCGAAGAGCCCCAACTATCTAACTATTAGTGGTTATGCCCTAGGCCAAACATTTGCTCCTTTATATAATGTCACATTTCATTTTATAAAATTGAATTTTTATTCATGTTATTATATTGTTGGCATATTACATTATAATAATGTTTGTAAATAACAATCTAATGTTATTTTGACTATCCCTAGTCATTTATCATTAAACGAATAATGATAAATAAAAACTAGTATGAGTTTGATTGATAATCATGCGATGAATACGTTTGGTGATATAAATTAAACTTATAGGTACTTGCTAGAGAATAAAATATTAGATAGACCTGCTATGAGATACTAAATGGATTAATGTCATTAGTGATCTCATAATAGTTATGTTATCGATCCTTAGACCTGAGATTATCACAGTATCCTACATGACGAACATTATGTTTTGACATAATCAAACATTATATTTAATCGAATAATCATAAAGGTTATGATTGGATATGATGAGAATCATGTAAAGGAGAGTGAATAATCAAGAAGGAATGTGTCCCTCTTATGAGAGAGATATTTATTGGACCCCTTGATAAGTAGGACTGAGAAATGCATGGCCATGCTCAAATGAATTGATGGAGCAATCAATATTATTTATATTATCAGTCTACTTAGTGGTCAAAAAATTATATGTTTGGACTATATGAGTTTGACATGGACTGTGAATTATGTTCAAACAAGATATCATGTGACAAAAGTATTATAACATGTTATATTAGGTTAAAATCAAATTATCAATATTCATATTATTTGGATAGTCATAATGTCTTACTAGAGGCCACTTATGACTTGCAGGTCCATGATGGATTTGGGGCCTACTGCCAATATAATATTAACCTATTAGGTCGCACACATAGAATGTGATTAATAGACTAAGGGTCAATACGGGCATTTCAAATTTTATTTTGTGATAAATTAAAATTCAAAATAAATAAAATAATAATAATAATAATAATAATAATAATAATAATAATATTTAGGATTAATATTATTATTCTTATTTTAAATAAGAAATAAAGTATTTCTTATTTTAATAAGAAAAGTGGACCCGAAATTTTCTCTCTCTAAATTAGGGTTATATATATATATATGTGTGTGTGTGTGTGTGTGTGTGTGTGTGTGTGTGTGTGTGTGTGTGTGTGTGTGTTGATATGTATATTTTAAACCCTAATTAAGCATACAAAAAGAGAGTGGTAGCCATCACTTAAAAAGGAGAGAAAATTCATTTTCTGTAACTTTGAGAAATAAGAGAAAATTATACCCTAGCCGTAAGGAAGGGAGCTAGCACCTTGGGCAATTCTCTTTATCATATTCACATGTAGATACCGGTAGAGGGTGTCATTTTGTGTCATGCCACACCTGCAAATTCAGTTTGTCTGTGCTCCGAGAGGGTAGTAATCATTACATCCTTTCAATTAAATCAATTGGATCGCATGGATCTTTGTGGGTTTCCTTTTTCGCTGCAATTTCTCTTTTTTATTTATTATTTCGAAACCCAACAGTGGTATTAGAGCCACTTGCAAGTTCAATTGATTCAGTTATTGTATTTTGTATGTATGTGATGTGTGCAAAATCGATTTTACGTGATATGAATAAATTGTATGTTAATACATGATAAGTTAATAACATTTATAATTGTTTATATTAATCTCTTTATGTGAGATATGAATGCAATTAATTTGTTTATATAAGATATAAATATAATTAATCAATTGATGTTTATAATATTATGTATATAGGCTGTGAAATTGATAGATGTTAATATGATTAACATGTGTTTGTTAATTTTGTTTTAACATGATTAAACGAATTATCATGAGATTAAATCTATAATCTATATTTAATTAAATTCAGTGGTATTCTATATTTATTAAATGAATGTTTAATGTGATTAAATAGTTGCTTATATGATCGGCATATTTGATATTTTTAGGATATAGAATAGGGCTTTTAGGCAGTAAATTGTCAATGAGATTAATGTTGCTTTAAAGCTTCGAGGGGCGCTGTCCCTTTGGAACCCTGTAAGGGGTGTTGGCCCTTAACTGCGCCCGCTAACTAGCTAGCAGGACCACCATATTATTTAATTGTAGCGCCTAATAGATCATTAAAGTTATTATTCGCTAATTTTGATACATCAATTTAATGCAATTTATTGAGCATTATATGAAATGACTTGATTTTAATTGATGTATGTATGTATGATGTCTTTGCATGGTGCATAGCATGGGCAATTGATAGCCTTGTCATAGTGTTTACTTTATTTATTTTATTTATTCATTTTATGGGTTTGTAATTTTAAATACGACCTATGTGTCATTCTTTTGTTGTAATTTTATTTTACTAATAGTTTTAGTAGAATAGTTTATTTCATTATTGTAATGAAGACAAAGGAATTTCACGAAGACCATAAAGGGGAACAATCCAATTCCATAATGATGAAGGTACAAAGTGGAAGCTATTGATCAAGACAAGTTTATGTAATTCCACCTAGGATTGACCTTTGATCTTCATATTAGGTTATGAAAATCATATAGTTATGGCCATGCTATGACATATTTTATATATTATGCATATAATATTGGTATGTGATGCTATGAATGATTATATATGTGTATGAGATGCCACGTATAGGATGATGCATGATATGTAAACAAATAGACATCATAACTTAAAATTTAAAATTGCCTCACCAAAAATTTAAGTCTTATACCATCCATAATTATAACATCTGTCAAGACTAAAATCACCAAAATGTAGGTTCTACTAAAGCGAAGTACATTAGGTTGTTATAGTAAGATAGGATGGATAATAGAGTTACCCATATGTTTAAAAATGGTTAGACTTAATTAGGCTATCAAAATGGTTTTGGACGTAAGGCATTAAATGAGATTATAACATGCTAGCACATATGATGTCAAAATCTCATAAAGAATCTAAGAGTTACATGAGATGTAATTGTTAAGGAGTTATCTACCTAAATAACTTGATTTTAAGCATCATGCCAAAGCTGACATAGAATTAAGTGAAATATGGATCTTAGCCCACTAAATCATTGCAATTGTTGTAATTAATATTTCGGGTGAATATTTTAGTAGGAGTTTTAAGAAATGCCTTAAAATGAAATTGGTACTAATTTTAATATTTATTTTGCTTATTTGTAGATCAATGGCTTCAAATAACACTTCCACACTATCACTGTGATCAATCCTTACGAAGGACAAACTAAAAGAAGATGGCACCAACTTTTTTGACTGGTTTAGGACCTTGAGAATTGTTCTCAAGCAAGAAAGGAAGCTATATGTGCTCAATGACCCTGTTCCACCTATCCTGCCTGCTAATGCCCAAAAGGCAATCAAAGACAAATAAAAGAAACATGTTAATGATTCTATTGATGTGGGATATCTTATGTTAGGCACAATATGCCCAAAACTTCAGAAGGATCTAGAGTATTTAGAGGCTTATGAGTTGAGTAATAATCTCAAACAGACATTCCAACAACAAGCAAGGCAAGACAAATGTGAGACTACCAAAGCTTTGCATTCTTGTAAAATGGCTCAAAGTGCATCAGTAAGTGCTCATGTTCTAAAAATGAAAAGCTATATTGATCACCTTGAAAGGATTGGATTTCCCACCACTTTAGATATGGCCATAGATTTGATCCTTAATTCATTGCCAGATAGTTATAACTAGTTTTTTATGAATTATACTGTGAATAATATGGAGAAATCCCTTGCTGAGCTGCATCTGATGCTTAAAACAGCTGAGCAAAACATTAAGAAAAAGTTGAGTCATATTTTTATGGTTAATAAAGGAAAGGGGATGAAAAACAAGGGCAAGGGAAAGGCTAAGGCAAAAGTTACTGGTAAGCCTAAGGCATAAGCTAGACCCAAACCCAAGGTAAAAGCTCTAAAGGAGGGAGTTTGCTTCCATTACAATGAACCTGGTCATTGGAAGATGAATTACAAGCTCTATTTGGAAGAATTGAAGAAGAAGAAAAAAAAGAGTAATGAGACTACATCTTCAGGTATTTATGTTATAGAAATTAATTTATCTACTTCTACTTCCTCAGTATTAGATACTGGATGTGGTTCTCATATTTGTAGAAATGTGTAGGGACTCAAAAGAGTAGGCAACTGAAAAAGGGTAAAGTGGACCTACAAGTTGGAAATGGAGCAAGAGTTGCTGCTTTAGCTATAGGGACTAATGAGTTGACTTTGCCAATAGGCTTTTGTTAGTTTTGAACAATTGCTTTTATGTTCCTAGTTTGAGTAGGAATATTATTTTAGTTTCTTGTTTGGATAATAAAGGTTTTTCTTTTCTTATTAAGAATAAGAAATGTTTTATTTATTATGATGATATGCTTTATTGTATTGCTGATTCATATAGTGGCCTTTACGTCCTAAATATAGAAAAATCCAACAATTAGGATATATATAACATAACCACAAAGAAATCAAATCCAAACCAAATGATTTGAATAAAACATATTTATGGCATTGTCGCCTTAGTGCGCATCACTTTCGAGAGAATTTAAGAGCAAATGGCTCAAAAAATGGACCAAGAACTGAGGAGAAATGGATAAAAAATTGAAAAATGGCAGTTACAAAAAATTAAAGAAGAAAGGAAGAAAAAAAAGCCTTTTATTTTCAAAATTTTGAGCGAGCAACAAGAAGTCCGTCCCTTACTAACGACAGACGAGCATAAAATATGTCTTATCCGTTACTGCTTTTTGACCATTTTGCCTTTTTCTTTCTTTTTCAATTTTTATTTCTTTATTTCTACTTCTTATTTACACTATTTGCCTAAAAACACTATTTATTCTTTGTTACATATTCATTGTCCTATTTTACATTATTTACACAAACTATTGTTTTTCAGTTATACATATTTACTGGGAACCCAAAATAATCCCCGAAATATGTTATGTCTTCTAAACTTCTTGACCTTTTACATCCAAAATCTTTTGAAATTATTTGTCTTGGTTATGGAGCTTTATGGACTCCCTACAAAAATGAAAACAAAAGAAAATGCAATAATATGCACATGCAATGCATGGGACATGCAGAAAAATGCATTTTGGTCATTTAGAGGTGACAAATGGGCTGGCTGTGGCTCGCTCCTTAAGGGATGGTCAGCTTTTATATAAATAGTACCCATCAACCTTGGTTTTTGTGCCATTAACTTTCCCTTTCTTAAGGAAGCTTCTATTAGGTATTTCTCTTTCTTTCCTTCCTCTTTTCTTTTATTATTATTATTATTATTATTATTATTATTATTATTATTATTATTGTTGTTGTTGTTGTTATTATTATTATTATTATTATCTTTTTTATGTTTTTCTTTTTAGTTATTTATTTTCCTCCATTATTTTTGTACTTACACCATTTGAAAATTTCCATTACCATGACTTCTGGACTTGCAAAATTACACCAACTGTTGGATGACTCAAAAACTGTTACTCTAAGCCCTAGCCCCAATGTATTGTAATAAAATACTTTAATTAATAAAATGAGGCATTTGTTTTATCTATTGTATTCCTGTGCATATCAATTGATAGAACTATCCAAGAATGTTGTTTCAATTTAAGTTATCATGTGTGAGGCACATGGTTGTAAGACCTTGAAACAATAGAGACTTCATTCTAAATATCCCTAATTAATCATTGTTATGGGAATAACAAATGAATTAAGACTAGTATGCTCTCTTTGATGTGGGATATCATACACATAGCATCTGTTATAAATGGTTTGCATCAATAACTCCCTTGGAAGATTGTGGTGTAGGTGACTTCTCTGCAATTCTTTAAACCTTTCCCACGCTTCATACAAAGATTCACTATCTTGTTGAACAAAAGTAGTGATATCCTTTATAATCTTTGCAGTTTTGGCTAAGGGAAATACTTAGATAAAAATGCTTGGGCTAATTGATCCCAAGTTGTTATAGACCCCCTAGTTAGGGAATTCAACCAAGCCTTTGCTTTGTCCTTCAATGTTAAAGGAAAAAGCCTAAGCTTAATTGCATCCTCCGAAACTCCATTTATTTTAAAGGTATCACATATTTCTAAGAAATTTGCCAAATGAGCATTAGGATCCTTATTTGCCAAACCATAAAATTGAATATTATTTTGAATCGTTTGCAAAAGCGATGGTTTAATTTCAAACTGATTTGCATTGACCGTAGGTCTTACCACCCCTTGCTGAGCACCACTCAATGTCGGCGTGGCAAAATCCATCAATCACAGTGGATTATCTTCATCAACCATGGTCAATCTCCTAATCCTACTTTTCTTCTTATTGGATTTGCGATTACTCGAAATAAATCTCTCTATCTCTAGATTCAACGGTTCAAGATCTTCTTGCGAACTCCTTATACGAGGTATGAACTGTCAAATCCTGAAAATGAACAACAAAATAAATGAACAAAAACAAATTAAATATCATAATCCAAAATCTTAAATCAAGATTCATAATTAGATAATTCAATCATACAGTTCCCTGGCAACGGCGCCAAAAACTTGTTATACTTTTTCTAAAAGCTTAAATACCGCAAGCATACGGTGTACTGATTACAGTACTTCAGATATCGATCCCACGAGGAATGTTGATTGAAATTACTCACTATTACTACTCAATTTTAATCTTGTTTACAACATTCATAAATGGAAATTAATTCTAAACTACTCTATTGTGGAAGCTAATTAAATCTTAGTTAAATATAATCAAAGAAAATAATATATATAATAAAATCTAATGATCATGCACTTGATACCATTATTTTAATTAATTTGTTTTAATCTTATTAGTAAGCCAAGTTGGAATATATATCTCATCCACTCTCTCAACATGAACAAAAATGCCTAAAACATGCAATTAAAATGCTAATCCTTAACTCTCATTAATGAACTAGTCGATTCTTAATTACACACTTTAAGATTAATTACCAACCTATAGCAATTATCTCCACATGTGATCTCTCAAACTATGCTTTGACAATGAATTTTTTATTAACTATCAATAAGATGTTGCTCTCGCTAACTCTCTTATTTATGACCATTGTGATGATTTTCAGAAAAGGAATTGCCATCTAAGGTCATTTTCTTTAACTTATAATGATACTAATAAAGTATTAATAGAAAATTCTACATTCAAAGATCAATTATGTAAATGGAAAATAGTAAATTGTTTATATAAATCAAATACCAAAAATAACATTCATTTAAAGATTATTAGGAAGAAATAAAAGAAGGGGATCTCTTAACCCTTTTTCCTTCACCAAAGGTATCTTCTTCCTTGCTTGCCTTCTTCTTCAAATCATGAAAACTAAACTAAATATTAAAAGTGCTAAACTATTACTCTTAAAGTTACAAAATCAAAATCACATCATCATCCCATAAAAATTATGTTCAAAATGATATATATACATATCTAAAAGAGATGTCCCTTCAAAATGGCTCTTTAAAAAGTTGCAAGTGTTGATGAAAAAGTGCAACTTTTCACATTCAACTTCCTTAACCGCCTCTTATCGTGCTCGTGACACAACACACTCAGACTTGGTTTGTGATTTCTTCTCTTCTGCTTACTTGGCTTTCTCCGTTGGCTGTCATGACCTCTATGCATTGTCGCCCTCGCGACAATGGCCTTGTAGCCCTAATTCTTCACCTTCTTCTCCAAATGATATCCTTTAAGCTCCAAACCATTTCCTTTCTCCTGCAAAACAAGTAAAACATCCACAAACACATAAAATACATAAAAGCAATAAAATACAAATAAAATACCAAAGTAATAAACACAATATTCAACAAAACTACACATGAAAACATAATATTTATGAGCTTTTCAAGCTCATATCATGATGTATGAAGGCAGTGTACATATGATGTGCATGATGATCAATGTTATATATATACGGTGCATGATGCATAGGTACGTTAGGGATATATATGAGGCATGGATTGGTCAATAGAATGATACATGATGGCTACATACATAAATAGTGTACATATGATGAGTGAGTCAATACATGATGATGCTGATGGACTATGACATGGTATGAATGTGATGATAGCACAGCGGAAAAATAAAATTTTTTATCATACATACCATACAATTCCAAAGCAAGAAACCAAACATGCAATTTTAGGGTTGTAGAACTTACAACTTTTGATGCCTTTTAAATATTGAATTTGGTGATGGCCAGCAACTAAGATGACTTTATCCGCCTTAAATCTCGATCACCAATGCCAAGGAACAGCCTTTTACGCCACTCCCTCTATTCTCACACACACACTTGCAAAGATGGCTTAAAAAGAGATTGCTAGCTCTCTTTAAAGTATTGTGTAATGGCAATTGTTTGAAGCTACAAGACTTTGATCTTGTACTTCTTTTAGATGCTATTAATGCCCAAGAACACAAGAAAGCAAGAAAGAGTTCTTCCTCTTGTGTGTTTCGGCCAAGAGAGAAATGTGAGAGAGAGAGATTATTTTTCACGCCAACTTAGTGTCACCTAGGGTTTTTATTTCTTTACATATATATCATTATCTTTTTGGCAAGTGTTTGATTTGAATTTAACTACTTCAAGATAATTAATTCAACCTCAATCACTTCCTAAAAAAAAGTGACATATATTAATTCAAACTCTTTTGAATTAATTTGAAATAAAACATAAGACATTTTAATCAAATTAATCACTTAACTTGGAAATTCACATGTGCCGAAATTCCCTTTTTATTTTATCTTGGAATTTCGGCTAGGTCATCTCCTTTTTAAGTGTTTTAATTTGATTTAAATATCATTAGGATTTAATACTCAATTAACTTAATTAATACAAGATAATTAATTAATTGAAATTAAATCTTGTGGGCCGAATCTCTCTCTCTAATGGATCAAGGTCCATTAGCAATTTTAATGCCCATTACATACATTAATTTGACTTTAATTAAAAGCCCAAATTAATGTCCAATACTTTATTTAAATATTTTAAGCCCAATGCTTTGTGTGCGATCCTATAGGTCCATTTAATGTTGGCAATGAATTAATAAATTAATTCAAAGGCTATATATATTCTCTAGCAAGATATTATAGCATTCCAAATTAAATGAAAATGCATATGGCATTTAGTGACCTAATGCAATTTTGCATAGTCCCTTACCCATAAATATCAGAATTAATATAAGGCATGGAACTAGTCATCCTTATATATATTAATTCCTTTCTTGATATTCCAGTGACACTGAACTCTCAGATAAATAATGATTACTCATTATTTCATCTCGGTATGGCCATACACTTCTCAGTTCACTGATCAAGTGGCTGGTGATATTTTCTCTCTTATCGAGAGGGGTAATCCCTTCACTTCTCTCATGCTCTCTAACATGAATCAATGCATACCCAATCATACCCGTACTTGTCACTCTGTTACGAGCACGTTAGGTGTATGTCAAATCACACATTAATTCATAAAGAGTTTCATAGAGATTTTAGGTCTAAGAACTCCAATACAAAACTTACATATGAGAAACACTTATGACTTATACCATGTAGTGTTCTCATGAGCGGATCGAATCCAGATACCATGTTCTTTAAAATGTATCTATGATCTCTGATTGACACTCTTGTCCTAATGATCCGTAAGACAGAACTCATAATATCAGAGAGAGCATACTAGTCTTAGTTCATTGTTATTCCCATAACAATGACTGACTAGGGATATTTAGAATGATGTCTCATTTGTTTCAAGGTGTTCAAACCATGTGCCTCACACATGATAACTTAAACCGAAACAACATTCTTGGATAGTTTTATCAATTGATATGCATAGGAATACAAAGGATAAAACAAATGCCTCATTTTATTAATTCAAAGTGCTTTATTACAATTCATTGGGGCTAGGGCTTACACTAACAATCTCCCACTAGCACTAGTCCCAATTGGGCATAGCCCTAAGACCGAACGCTCTCAAATGAGCTTCGTGCAGATTTGGACGCAATTGTTTCGTCAAAGGATCTGCTACATTGCCTTCACTTGCTATCTTGCTAACCTTGACGTCCCCACGATCAATGATTTCTCTGATCAGGTGGTACCTCCTGAGTATGTGTTTGGATTTCTGGTCTGACCGGGGCTCCTTGGCCTGTACGATGGCCCCGTTGTTGTCACAGAAAATTTCTAATGGATCTAGGATGCTTGGGACCACTCCTAATCTAGTAATGAAATTTTTAATCCAAACAGCCTCTTTTGCAGCCTCACTTGCTGCAACATACTCAGATTCTGTAGTTGAGTCGGCAACGGTCTCTTGCTTCGAGCTTCTCCAGCTGATAGCACCACCGTTCAAAACAAAAATGAATCCAGATTGCGATCTAGAATCCTGAGTGCTGGTCTAAAAAATAGCATCGGCATAACCTTGTATGACGAGCTCTTCTTGACCACCATACACCAAGAAGTGATTCTTCATCCTGCGCAGGTACTTCAGAATCCCCTTTACAACAGACCAGTGCTTCTCACCAGGGTCTTGCTGAAACCTACTGGTTACACTTAGTGCATAAGCAACATCCAACCTAGTACATAACATAGCGTACATGATAGATCCAATAGCAAATGCATATGGGATTCTACTCATGTTGTCCCTTTCCTCTTTGGTTTTAGGACACTGTTCTTTAGTCAAAGGAACTCCCAAAGCCAAAGGTATGTACCCTTTCTTTGAGTCTCCCATACTAAAATGCTTTAGTACTTTGTCTATGTACTTTTCTTGACTTAGTCCCAAGAGTTGATTCGATCTATCTCTATAGATTCGAATACCAAGTATTGTCTCGGCTTCACCTAAGTCTTTCATTGAGAAACATTTTCCCAACCATTGCTTAACCTTTTGCAATGTTGGAATGTCATTCCCAATGAGAAGGATGTCATCCACATATAGGACCAGGAATACTACTATGCTCCCACTAACCTTCTTGTACACACAAGGCTCATCTTCGTTCTTGATGAAGTCAAATTCTTTGACTGCCTCATCAAAATGAAGATTCCAACTTCGGGATGCTTGCTTTAATCCATAAATGGATTTTTGAAGCTTGCAAACCTTCTTAGGATGCTTGGGATTAACAAAACCTTCAGGCTGTGTCATATACACATCCTCAAGTAAATTTCCGTTGAGGAAAGCAGTTTTGACATCCATTTGCCATATCTCATAATCATGATATGCAGCTATGGCAAGCAAGATCCTAATGGATTTGAGCATGACTACAGGCAAAAAGGTTTCGTCATAGTCTACACCATGAGTTTGTCGAAAAACTTTTGCTACTAGTCTACCTTTGTAGGTCTTATCAGCTTTGAGTTTGAATAGCCACTTGCATTCAATTACCTTAGCACCTTCTGGTGGATCAACCAAGGTCCAAACCTGGTTATCGTACATTGATTGCATCTCAAATTTCATGGCTTTAAGCCAATTTTTCGAGTCTGGGCTCTCAATAGCTTCTCAGTAGGTAGTAGGATCCTCACGATCTACTAACTTAATAGTGTCACTGTCAGTGATTAGAAATCCATATCTCTCAATCTCCTGACGTACCCTACCGGACCTTCTAGGTTCTTGTGTAATGGGTTCTTGTTCCACAACTGGTTGTGAACTTGATCCCATTTCCAACTCATCCTCTATAGGAGTTTGTGGCGCTTGAATTTCTCCAAGTTCTGCTTTACTCCCACTGTCTTTCTTGAGAAGGAACTCCTTTTCCAAGAAAACAGCCTTGCGAGCAACAAATACTTTGTTCTCGGCTTATGAGTAAAAATAGTTTCCCTTTGTTTCTTTAGGATACCCCACAAACAAGCAGACACTGGATTTGGACTCTAGTTTGTCAGATGTTAATTTCTTAACATGTGCTTCACAACCCCAAATCTTGAGAAAAGACATATTGGGTTCTTTCCCAGTCCATACCTCGTATGGTGTCTTCTCAACTGCTTTAGTTGGAGTACGGTTCAATAGAAACGCAATAGTTTCTAATGCATAACCCCAAAAAGAGATAGGAAGATTAGCTTGACTCATCATAGATCGAACCATGTCCAACAGAGTTCGATTTATCCTTTCGGACACACCATTCCATTACGGTGTTCCAGGAGGAGTGAGCTGTGAAATAATACCACACTCCTTTAGATGACTGTCAAACTCTTGGCTTAAGTATTTGCCACCTCGATCTGATCGAATGGCTTTTATACTTTTGCCAAGTTGGTTTTCTACTTCGTTCTTAAACTCTTTGAATTTCTCAAAAGTTTCGGACTTGTGCTTCATTAGATAGACATAGCCATATCTACTGAAGTCATCTGTGAATGTCACGAACTAGCTAAAACCACCTCTAGCATGTGTACTTAAAGGTCCACATACATCGGTATGTATTAGTTCCAATAAGCCATTAGTCCTCTCACCTTTTTTATTAAAAGGACTCTTTGTCATTTTTCCATGCAAACATGGCTCGCATGTGTCATAAGACTCTAAGTTGAATGACCCAAGCACTCCAGTTTTGTGGAGTCTTGAAATGCGTTTTTCGTTTGCATGTCCTAAACGATAATGCCAAAAGTAAGTAGGGTTCAATTCATTTGATTTAACCCTCTTTGTATTAATGTTGTATATGGACTCTTTGTTTTGTAAATCAAGGATATAAAGGCCATTTTACAACATGGCATTGCCATAAGAAATGCCTTAGCGATGAATATGAGCATTGCCATTTTTAATAACAAAATCAAATTCATCATTATCCAAACATGAAACTGAAATAATGTTTCTGTTCATAGCAGGCACATAATAACAATTATTCAAAAAAATACAAAGTTTGAAAGGTAAAGTGAGGTGATAGTCGCCTATCTCCATGGCAGCAACTCGTGCTCCATTCCCCACACGGAGGTCCACTTCATTCTTCCCAAGTAACCGCCTATTTCTTAGCCCCTGCACATTTGAACAAATGTGAGAACCACAACCGGTATCCAATACCCAAGTGGTGGAAATAGAAAGGTTAATTTCAACAACAAAAATACCAGAACTGGACGCCTTGGCTCCATTCTTCTTTTGTTCTTCCTTGAAGAGAGCGCAATTCTTCCTCCAATGCCCTATCTTGTTGCAATGGAAGCAAGTGCTCTCACTCTCTTTGAGTTTTGGCACCTTAGGCTTGTATTGGGCCTGAGGTGCACTCCCAACTGACTTGGGTTTTCCCTTTCCCTTTCCCTTTCCCTTAGCAGGTCCCTTCTTAATTCCCTTTTGAACCATTAGTACGGGATTGGTCTTTTGAATGTTCTCTTCAGCATTCTTAAGCATCCCATGAAGCTCAGTGACTGACTTGTTCATTGCATGCATGTTATAATTCATCACAAATGGATCATAAGCAGCAGGCAATGATCCTAAGATCAAGTCAGTGGCCAATTCCTTTGGCACTAGTACCTCAAGCTTCTCAAGAGTATCAAGATACCCTTTCATCTTAAGTACATGGGTACTAACAGGAGTACCCTCAGCCATCTTGCAAGAAATTAAGGCCTTTGTTGTCACGAACCTCTCGTGACGAGCTTGCTCTTGGAACATCTCTTGAGGTGCACCATGATTGCATAGGCCTCTTGGTCCATAAATTGCTTTTGCAATTCAGGCACCATAGTGGCTAGCATCAAATAGGTCACATCATTAGAGTCACTTTTCTTGGTCTCAAAAGTTTCCTTTTGAACCACAGAAGCGTTCCTAGCAGGTTCCTCAGGTAAGGGTGCATCCAAAACATACGACTTCTTCTCTTGCTTAAGAACTATTCAATTTATCCTTTTCAAGGACCGATCGCAATGAGAAATTGTTGTTTGAAGATGCCATTTTCAATCTACAATAAATTTAGCAAGATTAAATGAGGTCTTATTATAATCCCACAAACCGAATTAATATCCCTTTAAATAATTCGCGTTAGTGATTTAATGTGGGCCAAGATCCACTTTTCACAACAACTTATTAGTCAAGCTGAGCTTGTACACCTAACAAGTTTAGTTACTTAGGTAGGAAAACTCCAATCATGTCTCGTACATGACTCTTGGATCAAATGGGCTAACATCTTAAGATGTTATAGCACAACCCATTTATTAGTTGCCTAGGTTCGGGCATCCCTTTCCATGATAAGTCCAACCTACATTCACAACCCATGCCTCACAAAGATAATAGGGTGCATCTAGAACTCCTAGTCTACGTGACCGATGATCGATGCCTTGACATGTTTCGAATTAGGAAGGCAACTTTGTGACTTACTATTTTAGGGATTCATTTTATTTCGGCTTACATGGCATACGCTTTGTCATCCATACATAGCATGCATATATAAATAATTGCATAAAGTAAAGCGTGACAAACATGGGCCCAAAAACCTACAACTAAGATTCTATACTATTACATAAGAATCTTCGAGTTGGGCTTCTCCATTCCGGTGGGCTTCGTCTTGATTTACAAAGTCTTCAAGTATATTCTATTCTAAGAAATAAATGAAAAACTTTTACAACAAAATATAATGGCTCACAGGCCATATTTAATTACAAAACCCAGCGCCCATGAATGCACCATGCATATCCATTCATCACACCAAATTAGCAAATAAATATACATAGCATTCATGGATAAAACAAAGTCCAATTTTAATTAATTTAGCCAAGCCCATTAATGAAAATTGTGTACTTGAACCTTTAAGAGAAGACCCCATGATGGGCCTGGGCCAAAGCCCAATGGACTAAATCCTCTTATTGAATAAGTTCTCTTAAAAGCCCAAAACACTAACTAGTTAGATTTGTGCTATAAATCAACTCTAGTATAATTTCCAATTTTGCATTTTTAATTTTATGTCATATAGCCCATAAACATTAAAAGTACATATAATATGTGCTAACATGAATTAAAAATATAAAATCATGAAGAACACATATATAGTACACGGCATTCATGCAAAAACAAACAAACAACAAAAACTAGTTGTTTAATGCTTATGTAATGCCATAAAATGCACAAACATTTAAATCAATTTTATGAGTCATTTAATAATCTAAATAAGTCCATAAATATTGATTTAATATTCTGTACCAATCTGATCTAAATGTGTTTTTACCATTTTAATCAAAACAAAACAAACAATGTTGATTAAACATGTAACAAACACAAACTAGTCATAGTTTTAAGTGATTTTAAAATTAATCAATTAAATTGTCATGGACCAGAATTAAAACCAAATTTAAAATATGTCCAGACCTGATATTTAATCTTTAAAAATCACTTACAAACATGCCAAAATCAATTTTACATTTAATTTTGAAAACTAGTTGTTAAACTAGCAATTTACATGCCAACTAGCACCTAGTTTCATAATTAACATGTACCATCAGGTATAAATAATTAAATCCGACAATTACCAGCCCTAATAACATCTTAGGACAGTATATTAACATGTCATATTAATTATAATACCTATCTAATCAATTAAAATCGTTTTATCACCAAAATAATACAAAAAACTCAAAACAAAAAATTTCAGATTTGCATGTTTTCATAATGACGATTTTCAATTAATTTTTTCATGCATCTAAAGCACTAAAATAAGCATGTTTAGGCTCTGATACCACTGATGGACTATAACATGGTATGAATGTGATGATAGCACAGCGAAAAAATAAAATTTTTTATCATACATACCATACAATTCCAAAGCAAGAAATGAAACATGCAATTTTAAGGTTGTAGAACTTACAAATTTTGATGCCTTTTAAATATTGAATTTGGTGATGGCCAGCAACTAAGATGACTTTATCCGCCTTAAATCTCGATCACCAATGCCAAGGAACAGCCTTTTACGCCACTCCCTCTATTCTCACACACACACTTGCAAAGATGGCTTAAAAAGAGATTGCTAGCTCTCTTTAAAGTATTGTGTAATGGCAATTGTTTGAAGCTATAAGACTTTGATCTTGTACTTCTTTTAGATGCTATTAATGCCCAAGAACACAAGAAAGCAAGAAAGAGTTCTTCCTCTTGTGTGTTTCGGCCAAGAGAGAAATGTGAGAGAGAGAGATTATTTTTCACGCCAACTTAGTGTCACCTAGGGTTTTTATTTCTTTACATATATATCATTATCTTTTTGGCAAGTATTTGATTTGAATTTAACTACTTCAAGATAATTAATTCAACCTCAATCACTTCCTAAAAAAAAGTGACATATATTAATTCAAACTCTTTTGAATTAATTTGAAATAAAACATAAGACATTTTAATCAAATTAATCACTTAACTTGGAAATTCACATGTGCCGAAATTCCCTTTTTATTTTATCTTGGAATTTCGGCTAGGTCATCTCCTTTTTAAGTGTTTTAATTTGATTTAAATATCATTAGGATTTAATACTCAATTAACTTAATTAATACAAGATAATTAATTAATTGAAATTAAATCTTGTGGGCCGAATCTCTCTCTCTAATGGATCAAGGTCCATTAGCAATTTTAATGCCCATTACATACATTAATTTGACTTTAATTAAAAGCCCAAATTAATGTCCAATACTTTATTTAAATATTTTAAGCCCAATGCTTTGTATGCGATGCTATAGGTCCATTTAATGTTGGCAATGAATTAATAAATTAATTCAAAGGCTATATATATTCTCTAGCAAGATATTATAGCATTCCAAATTAAATGAAAATGCATATGGTATTTAGTGACCTAATGCAATTTTGCATAGTCCCTTACCCATAAATATCAGAATTAATATAAGGCATGGAACTAGTCATCCTTATATATATTAATTCCTTTCTTGATATTCCAGTGACACTGAACTCTCAGATAAATAATGATTACTCATTATTTCATCTCGGTATGGCCATACACTTCTCAGTTCACTGATCAAGTGGCCGGTGATATTTTCTCTCTTATCGAGAGGGGTAATCCCTTCACTTCTCTCATGCTCTCTAACATGAATCAATGCATACCCAATCATACCCGTACTTGTCACTCTGTTACGAGCACGTTAGGTGTATGTCAAATCACACATTAATTTATAAAGAGTTTCATAGAGATTTTAGGTCTAAGAACTCCAATACAAAACTTGCATATGAGAAACACTTATGACTTATACCATGTAGTGTTCTCATGAGCGGATCGAATCCAGATACCATGTTCTTTAACATGTATCTATGATCTCTGATTGACACTCTCGTCCTAATGATCCGTAAGACAGAACTCATAATATCAGAGAGAGCATACTAGTCTTAATTCATTGTTATCCCCATAACAATGACTGACTAGGGATATTTAGAATGATGTCTCATTTGTTTCAAGGTCTTGCAACCATGTGCCTCACACATGATAACTTAAATCGAAACAACATTCTTGGATAGTTTTATCAATTGATATGCACAGGAATACAAAGGATAAAATAAATGCCTCATTTTATTAATTCAAAGTGCTTTATTACAATGCATTGGGGCTAGGGCTTACACTAACAGATGCATGAATTCATATACATATAAGTACATATGATGTATGGTAATACATGTTAAGAATACATATAATACATGAATCAGTCATTACAACAATGCATGATGATGCATACACATATTATACATATGATGCATGAGTGTGTTAGGTGTCAATCACAACCATATACAAGCAGAGAAATAGCCTTCCACCTTATTACTCCAACACATGGGTCATTCGATCTCTTTCCTAGGTGAAGCCCATGGATCATTAGGGAACCCAATGAGTACGTATGGTACATAGTGGAAAACCGATAACATAACCTCTCTTAATTATAAGTGCAAGCGTGGGTTTTGACCTTTATTTATTTTGACTAACTCATATAGATCGGGTTAGGCCTACCAGGGCATGACAGTCTTTGACTGGTACCCTCCTAATTTGTTTTAGTTTGGTCAATACGTAAAGGTCCACATAGTAGGCAAACATTATTATGGTTACACAACCTAGAAAAAATTGCTATTGTCATTGCTTGAGTCAAGGGTGATAAAACTTTAGGCTACCCAGGCAGGGTCCCTACCAATAAGTCTACCTCATCACAAGCATAACAACCTATGGATCACCATTTCATATACCATTTGGTACTAAACTTGGGCTGCTGGATCTCTTCAACACCTCCCCATATTGAGTGAATGTAGGGTGTGCTTCAAGATAGTGCCGAGGCAAAAAAAAAAAAAGATGCCTAACTTAATTTCAGAGCTCTAAAATGTATGCAAAAAATGCAATTTAGAAAGGTGATAGGATTAGTAATAAAATCCAATTATAATGAACTTAGCCAAGTTGCTTTTAGGAACAAGATCTCATAGAGTTGCCATCCAACAGAATGTTAGGAAATAATTCTCAATCTTTTTGATGTCCGAACAGAGATTGGTGTTCAAGATAACACTCTTATTAGCAACTTAGTTATGCGTTGTTTTATAATTGAGTTTTAAGCATTAATCCCCTCTCCTCTCTTTCACGATGCATTTGCGATTAAATAAATAAACATCCCAATCAAGTAATAAAAGAAGTAAATAAATAAACAAACTAAATGATCAACTACTTAAACTATTATAGAAGCAAATCGTCCAAAGAAGAAAATAAATTACATACATAAATTGGGGCATTCATTTGGGTTGGGAACATTGGTTTCCTCATGCATATTATACAAAAAAAACTCTTTTTTATTATTACATGATTCTTAGGTTGGAAAATTGGACAATGGTCCATATTTATTAAAGAAAACCCAATCATTTGTTTAGCGAAAATGATTTAAGTGAAAGTTTATGATTTAATGCGTAAAAATCATTTATTACTACCTATTACATCCCCAAAAATAAATACATAAAAATAAATAATAAAAGATAAATAAATAAATAAATAATCAAATAAATAAAGCATAAATAAATGAGGCAAAATGAAATAAAAAAGGATAGAAATGGAACCATCTAGGATGATTCTCCAAAGGACTCCGGGCTCAAACACCCAAATGATCCACGTAAAATAAATAAATTGATCAAATAAAAATTTGAAATGCAATAAAATAAATATTTGAACAAAATAAATAGAACATACTAAAAAGACAACAATAAAAAAAATATTATATGCATAACATTCATAATAAATTAAACAACATAATAAAGACAAATAAATAAATAAAAGTGAGTAAAAATATAAATTAGTGGTAAAAAAATTAATGATGAAGTATAACATGATTAAATAAGTACTAGTTAGCAAACTGTTAAATTAATGATTAAACATATAAAAATAAGAATTAATGCAATGCATGAAAATCACATGCAGTGGACAAAATCAAATGCATGCAAACTAAAATCACATACAGTGGACGAAATCAAATGTATGAAAACCACATATAGTGGAAGAAAGATGTAAACACAGGCCAAACTAACGAGAAAAAATAGTGTAAACATATAGTAGAAATGAATATGTGGGATAAATTAGTAAACAAAGAAGAAACAAATAAAAATGTGTGAATTAAAACCAAAAAGCCATGCATAGGTGGGCCACAAAAATAAGACAAAAAAAAAATGCAAAAGTATGATTTAAGCCATGCTTGTACGGAACTGAAGTGACAATGGACAAAGAATGATGAATGCATGCAAAATGAGTGTAAAAGAAATATGATGAGAGATGCAACAAAACATGCAAAGATGGACCAATCAAATAAGAAAATTTAATGCAAAGATAATAATAATAATAATAATAATAATAATAATAATAATAATAATAATAATAATAATAATATGGCACATTAACACAAATAAACAAATAAAAATTAACAATACATTATAACTTTATAAATAAATTTAAATGTAATGATATGTTGTATAATATATGATAAATAGTACTAAAAATAGTAAATTAATGATATTGATCAAAAGAATATTTTAAATACTAAGTAACAATGGACAACATGCAAACATGTGAAAAATGAAATGTGAATGAAACCAAATGCATGAAAATATATGTGAACAGTGGAACAAAAACCAAAATAAAAAAGAAAACCACATGCAAATAAGACAGAAAAAGAGTATTAAGTAAGTATAGAACAAAATAACTAATAAAATATTTACAAAAATGATAATAATTATAAAAAGATAATGATAGCAACAAAACTTAATATCAAGCCTAAATACGTAATAAATAATTTTAATGACAATAAAATTAATAATAAACATAAGATCATCAAATTAGTGTAATTGAATAAGTGAAAATGAAACAACATGCAAAGTGACCCAAAACCTATAATGCCATGCAAAAGAGAAAAGAAGAAAATACATGCAGAGTCACACGTGAGAAAGAAATGAAGGAAGCAAGGGCAGTAATGGCATCAAGGGACTGACGGACGGTCACCGGAGAGCCAGGCGTTGGTCACCGGAGAGATTAGCATTGCCGGCGGTCTTTCAGTTACTCACGACGGGATGTAGATATGCAGCGAGAAAGAAAAAAATTGGATTTTAAGCCATAAAGCATAAGGAAAAAGATATTTCATGCACAAAAATACTTAAAACTCATCAACCAGTAAGAGAAACATGATTTAAAACATAAAATCTAGGAATAAAAAAACACTCAAAACTTAAAAATATGAGAACAAAGGAACCAAGGTTGAAAATGAATAGTGTTTTTCATATATAGTTAAAATTCCTTTCTTCACTTGATTTAAATGGATTTTCTCACATTAATGATCAAAATCAACACCAAGATGCAAAAATAATAAATTTAAAAATTTAAAATCATGAAATCACATAAGCAAAACACCAAACAAATAAAAAAACTAACTGATGCAACCTATTGTAAATAAAAAGAATTAATATCAATTTAACTGGAGTCTTCAAGAACTTGTGAATATTACCCTTGGATTTGTGCAGTCCAAAAATCAAGAGAATTTGATCTAGAATTTGCTCTTTTCCTCCTTGTTCTCTCGATTTTTGTTAGAAAATGGTTATTTTTTTCTTTTTGCTTTGTGTGTTTTTTGGTGCTTTCTTCCTCCTCTCTTGGCCTAGACTGTAGGTTTTCTTGGTTGTTTCCTCCCTCTTTTTAGATCTCAGATGCAATCCCCATTTTGTTCTTCTTTTTCTTTAATGTTAAAAGGCTGCTCTCTCCAATTCTAGGTTTCTCTTATTCTTTTTATAGTGTGGCTTGTGTGCCGTACTCTTTCACCCTTTTTTTCCTTTTTCTTTTCTTTTAACTTACTTCACTTTGGTCTCTTCATGTTTTCTCTTTTCATTTTTTTCTTTATTTCTTTCTTTTTCTTTTTTTTTTCTTTAATTCTAATGCCATATTTTATTTTTCAATTTCTTTTCTTCTTTTTATATTTTACATTTCTATTTTATTTATATTATTTTTTATTATTTTTTTAATAATCATAATTTAATTTAACTTAATCAATTTTATTATTTTTTTTCTTATTTTAGAAAAAAAAATCCCTATAAAAGACCTTTTTTAAAAGCACCCAAATTTTCAGAGGGGAGCAGAAAAAAATTATTTGTCTTTTTGAAATCAATTTTCCTTTGAAAACCCCACTATAACTAAGGGGTGAATCCTTTATTAGTCATTCAACTACCTCTAAGTAGTTCATGCTATATCCACTCTCTAAGGTATGTATACCCTTTCGAGGAATAAAAACATAAGAGTTAAAATATAACACTTACTACCTGAGATACCTTATTGATCTCAAGTCTATTGATACTTGCACTATTGATATGATGAGATACTTCACTAATATAGGAAAAGCATCCGTGTGAAGTTTCTCATGATAGATCACTATTTTACTTCTTCTAACAAACATCCACTTGTTAACTTTTATCTTCTCAATGAACATAGCTAATTAGAACTACTGCTTGAACTATTTAAGAAGTATAACATGTGCTAGTCTATACATATTAACAATATAATGTCTTTTTAATATTATACTTAAGTATAATTTAGGTATTAACACACTTGCATACAATCATAGGCATCTCATATTATTGCCTTTGTATTGTGTTTATATACTAAAGACTACATTTTATAGTTTATGTCATTTGCAAGCATATGTTAATACACAAAAGCACTAAAGAATGAAGTAATTCATTGTTATTATTTAAATAGAATATTTATACATGAAAATAATCGCTATTATACATGGGCTCTAGGGGATATAACTAACAATCTCCCATTTGTATTAGAGCCAATCACCCGTATATCTAAAGCCCATATAATGTATTTGGTGGTCAAACTTATTCTAGAATAATACCTTTGTAAGAGGATCTACAATATTATCTTTTGTGGGACCTCTCTCTATCTTCACATCTTTCTTAGCTATAATCTCCCTAATGAGATGGTAGCATCCAAAGACATGTTTGGACCTTTGATGAGGCCGTGGTTTGTTTGCTTTCATAATAGCTCTATTATGTTATCATGTTACAAGGGTATTGGATCAACATTGCTCAAGACCACTTCTAGTTTTGTGATGAACTTTTTGATCTACACTACCTCCTTCCCCACTTTAGAAGTTGTAGTTACTCAGCCTCTATTATCAATTTTGCAATATTACCTATTTGGAACTCTTACAACTAATTGCTCCTCCACACATCAAAAACATAAAAACTAATTGTGTCTTACAATCATTTTTATCAGACTAAGAGCTGGTATCTATATACCCACTTACTTGTAAATCACCATCTCCATACATAAAGAACATCTCCTTAGTCCTTTGTAAGTACTTAAGGATGTTCTTAATTGTCATCCAATATTCCTCCTAATAATTTGATAGGAATTTGCTCATAGCACTCAAAACATATGACATGTCTAAATGTGTACATAGCATAATATACATAATTGAACCTATTATAGATGCATATGAGATGCTTCTCATGCTCTCTCTTTGCTATTATGTTTGAGGACATATAAAATTAGAAAGGTATTTCTCATGTACCATAGGAATAAATCCTTTCCTAAAGAAATATATGCATAACCTCTTTAGTACCTTATCTATGTATGTTAATTATGAAGGACCTAACATCCTATCGGATCTATCTCTATAGATCATAACTCCTAGAATATAGATTGCTTCTCTAAGGCTTTTCATGAAGAATCATTTAAACAAAGAAATCTTAACTAATTGAAGGTTAGAAATATCATGAATAAATTTTTAAATAATTGATGTAAATAATCAATATCATGAATCCAAGTCATCTAGTTAGGCCTACCAACTCATTACTAACTTAAATCACAATATTGAAATTTAAGTATTTGGCCCAACACACTACTTTTTTAGCTACATGAATTGTATTCATTTAGCATCAATTTTAAAGACTTTAATTTTAGAAAAAAAAAACCCTTTTCAATATCCCATATTAGTGTGTGTTAATTTGTGGAGTGAAATAATTCAATTAGACCTAAAAACCCTAACTCAAATTTGGTTCACCTAGAAGTCGATCTGAGTTAGTTTCTTGTATTCCAATTTTATTCAAATTTTCATTTTACTTTTTTAATTTTTGTGGCAAAAATGTATAAAAATACTAAGTGGCGTTGGAGCTCTACTTACATTTTTATTAACGTAATACCTAAGATCAATCTATACATTCAATAATATATGACATATAACATACTTTTAACAGTTAAAATAAGAACTTTACAATAGCATATACATACAAAAAAGAAAATTACATTAATTTACACTAAATAAACTTAATTGAAAATATTTAATTCTTTTGACATAGCCTAGGCTTTAATTCTATTATTGGTTTGCAAGCGTCATGCATCATATGTAAAGTGAAAAAATTTTAAAACTTGCATACTAAAAAATTGCATATCTACTTAAATGAATTGAAATCCTAACAAAATTTTAGAACTTTTACCTTAGTGTGATGCGCACCGGAGCCATGCTCATTTTCAGTTAGGTTCTCGAAGGCCCACTTTTAGGTTCCAAGATCGAAAAAGCCTTACTATAAATCATAAATTGGCTATTTTGCAATAAAAAGGGATTAGACTCAAATTATTATTGGTAGTCAACCCATGAAGGCATCTACTAATGGGATAAGAAAAGACAGGTATCATGGAGTCGCCACCCAATAGAATGTTGGAAAATTGTTCTCAACCTTTTTGATGCCTAAACAAAGATTGGTGTTTAAGACATTACTCTCATTGGGCATCTTGGTTATGTGTTATTTTATAATTGAGTTTTAAGCATTAATCCCCTCTCCTCTCTCACACGATGCATTTGCAATCAAATAAATAAACATCCCGATCAAGTAATAAAGTGGTAAATAAATAAACTAAATCAACTACGTAAACTATTATAGAAGCAAATTGTCCAAAGAAGAAAATAAATTACATACATGAATCGAGGCATTCATTTGGGCTGGGAACATTAATTCCCTCATGCATATTTTACAATTTTTTTTATTATTGCATGATTTTTGGGTTGAAAAATTAGACATTGGTCCATATTTATTTAAAAAACCCAATTAATTAGTAAAAATGATTTAAGTGAAAGTTTATCATTTAATGCACAAAAATCATTTATTACTACCTATTACATCCCCAAAAATAAATAAATCTAAAACAAATAATAAAATATAAACAAATAAATAAAGCATAAATAAATGAGGCAAAATAAAATAAAAAAGGAAAAAAAGGATAGAAATGGAACAGTTTAGGATGATTCTCCAAAGGACTTCAGACTCAAACTCCCAAATGATTCACGTAAAATAAATAAATTGCTCAAATAAAAATAAAAAAGATAAAAGTTAGAAATGCAATAAAATAAATATTTGAAAAAAATAAATAAAACATACTAAAAAAACAACAATAAAAAAGATATTATGTACATAAAATTAATAATAAATTAAATAACATAATAAAGAAAAATAAATAAATAAATATAAGTGAGTAAAAAATATAAATTAGTGGTCAAAAAGATTAATGATGAAGTACAACATGATTGCATAAATACTAGTTAGCAAAATGTTAAATTAATGATTAAACATATAAAAATAAGAATTAATGTAATGCATGAAAATCACATACAGTGGACGAAATCAAATACATGCAAACTAAGTATAAAAGAAACAGGAACAAAGATGTAAACACAAGCCAAACTAACAAGATAAATTAGTGTAAACATGCGGTAGAAATGAAAATGTAGGATAATAATAATAATAATAATAATAATAATAATAATAATAATAATAATAATAATAATAATAATAAAAGAAGAAGAAGAAACAAATAAAAATGTGTGAATTAAAACCAAAAAGCCATGAGTAGGTGCGCCACATGAATAAGATAAAAAAATGCAAAAGTAAGATTTAATGTATGCATGTATGGAACTCACATGACAATGCTGAATGCATACAAAATAAGTGTAAAAGAAATATGAAAAGAGATGCAACAAAA
Source organism: Excoecaria agallocha (assembly GCA_037975025.1). Lineage (NCBI taxonomy): Eukaryota > Viridiplantae > Streptophyta > Magnoliopsida > Malpighiales > Euphorbiaceae > Excoecaria > Excoecaria agallocha. Next base: position 12,857,896 of record CM075818.1, read on the forward strand.
TGTGCAAAGATGGATCAATCTAATAATACGATTTAATGCAAAGATAATTAATAAATATTAACAACAACAACAACAACAACAACAACAACAATAATAATAATAATAATAATAATAATAATAATAATAATAATAATAATAATAATAATAATAATAATAATAATAATAATATGGCATATTAACGCAAATAAACAAAATAAAAAATTAACAAGACATAATAACGTTATAAATAAATTTAAATGTAATGGCATATTGTATAATATATGATAAATAGTACTAAAAACAATAAATTACTGACATAAATGAAAAAAAATTGTTTAAATACTAAGTAACAGTGGATAACATACAAATATGTGAAAAATGAAATGTGAATAAAACCAAATGCATGAACATGCACGTGAACAGTGGAACAAAAACCAAAATAAGACAGAAAGCCACATGCAAATTAGTTAAAAAAAAAAGAGTATTAAGTAAGTATAGAACAAAATAACTAATAAAATATTTACAAAAATGATAATAATTATAAAAAAATAAGAATAGCAATAAAACTTAATATAAAGTCTAAATATGTAATAAATAATTTTAATGACAATAAAATTAATAATAAACATAAGGTCATCAAAGTAGTGTAATTGAATAAGTAAAAATGAAATAACATGCAAAGTGACCCAAGAGCTACAGTGCCATGCAAAAGAGGAGAAGAAATACATGTAGAGAGTAACATGTAAGGAAGAAAGGAAGGAAGCAAGGGCAGCAGTGGCATGAAAAGATTGACGGACGGCCACAGCAGGGTGGCTGTAGGTCATCGGAGAGATAGGCATCGGTTGCCGGAGAGAGACAGGTGTTGTTGGTGGTCTTCTTGTCGGTCACGGTGGGATGCAGATGTGCAGCAAAATTGAGAAAAATTGGATTTTAAGCCATAAAGCATAAGGAAAAAGATGTTTCATGCAAAAAAAATATTTAAACCTCATCAACCAATAAGAGAAACATGATTTGAAGCATAAAGCCTAAGTATTAAAAAAACTAAAAACTTGAAAATGGGAGAACAAATGAACAAAGGTTGAAGATGAACAGTATTTTTCATATATAGTTAAAATTCTTTTCTTCACTTGATTTAAGTGGATTTTCTCATATTAATTATCAAAATCAACACCAAGATGCAAAAATAATAAATTTAAAATCATGAAATCACATAAGCAAAACGCCAAACAAACAAAAAAACTAACTAATGCAACCTACTATAAATAGAAAGAGCTAATATCAATTTAAATGCAGGCTTGAAGGACTTGTGAATATTACCCTTGGATTTGTATTGTCCTAAAATCAAGAGAATTTGATCTAGAGTTTGCTTTCTTTCTCTTTGTTCTCCTAGTTTTTGTTGGAAAACGGTTGTTTTTTTTCTTTTTGCTGTGTGCGATTTGCTCTCTGTGTGTTTTTTGGTGCTTTCTTCCTCCTCTCTTGGCCTTGAGTGTAGGTTTTCTTAGTTTTTTCCTCCCTCTTCTTAGATTTCAGATGTAGCCTCCGTCGGTTTTGTTCTTCTTTTTGTTTAATATCAAAAGGCTGCTCTCCTTAATTTTAGATTTCTCTTATTCTTTTTACAGCGTGGCTTGCGTGCCCTACTCCTTCATCCATTTTTTCTTTTTTCTTTAGGTTTAACTTACTTCACTTTGGTCTCTTCATGTTTTCTCTTTTTGTTTTTTCTTTACTTCTTTCTTTTTTCTTTTTCTTTAATTCTAATGCCATTTTTTTTCAATTTCTTTTTTTATATTTTATATTTATATTTTATATTTATTATTTTTTAATAATCATAATTTAATTTAACTTAATTAATTTTTTATTTTAATTTTCTTATTTTAGAAAAAGAAATTCCCTAGAAAAGACCTCTTTTAAAAGCATCGAAAATTCCAAAGGAGAACAGACAAAAAAAATCATTTTTATTTTTGACATCAATTTTCCTTTTGAAAACATAAAATTTGGAGAGAGAGCATTATGATTCTATTCTCGGGCTATTTTGGAGCAATACTGTAATACCCTATACCCGGTCTGGTAAACAAACCGGATACGGATATCACAAATCGGTCTTTGCTCTAAATATCACTAAATTAATATAATTTATGCTTACATCATCAAATTTCTAGATCCTTTACTTTTAAATTTTTTTAAAACATTTCGGCAGAATCTCTTAAATATTGACAGCTTCCTGAAGAAAAAGAAATAAAAACACTTCTATTATCGTCTAGCTATGTCACCACACGCCAAGAAAACTCCAACACAAATCTTTCCTTCCTCCTCAGTAAATAATTAAGCTAATCAATCCATCACTGTATCACTATTTCAATACTCAAATATTTTGTTCTCAATAATATTTATACGAGATGCCATGACAAATCTGTTTGATATTACAATATTGAATCTCAACTAATCACTTATGAAATTACACTTAAATTATATTATCTTAACACCTGTGTACATGCCAAAATTTCCAAATACATAAATAACATAAATGAATTGCTCTGTGTTCTTGATCATCCACAATTCTAGCTGCAACAACCTATGAAGGTTTCCATCTTTTGCGTCGATGATACTGAATATCAAACTAACCTACGCGCAGAGAAAACCACGCGCTAAGCTATATGCTTAGTGGTGACCACCAAAATTACTTCTCAAATAATATAATATGACGATATATTTATCAATCTCATACATGCATATGCCAATTCACAAGACATATAAAGGTTACCAATTTCAGCTTATAGAGCATATAAAAACATCAATCAGATAGAAAAAGATAGGATTTCACCTACAAAATGCATATATATATATATATATATACATACATGTTATCACCGATAATATCTCGATTTAATCACACTTTTATATGTCCATAGATCATTTATTATACTGCACTTAATCTTATTAGATTTATAATCAATAAGGTATAATTTCATAATAATATATAAATATTCTCATCTGTCTATAGGTTATTTTGTCATACATTCTACCATGATTGGTATCAAAATATATGCATGTATATTACATTTCAACAAATGCTTATTTTAAATATAATCATCATCAACCATATAATTCCACTTTTTTTTTTGACATGCAATGTACCCATATTACCGCCTCAGATAACACTTCAGTGTTTGTTCATATCAAATTATGATGAATAAATAAACTAGTTTCTTTAAATTTCACAGACATATATATTTATATATTCATTTTTTATGTCATTGAACACTCGGGTAAACATTCAATGTAGATGTCAGCCCATGCTAATATACCAATACTTGACATAAAAGCCTTAATTATTTACCTGTAATTATGTATACAACATTCAAATATTTGCTTCATTATATGTTATAAAGCATTACATAATTTATTATAACAGTTATGTTATACTTATCATCTTCTAACATAAAAAAAGTAGATAATCATACTTATGGTATCTAAATAGTTATAATTACTCTTTTATTTCGGTTTTTATATAAAATTTATCATTTTTTTGCCCCTAGTCATGGACAACTATGAACTGGATAAATGGGACATAAATACGGTGTACTAGAGGGATCCCACATCTAGGTGCGACACCAAACCCCCAGTACTGATACATATAATAAGCCAGCTATCCAATCTCATATATCATAGTCATTTCTGACGACAACTATCATATAAACTCATGGTATCCCGCGGAATAATTTCCTATGGCTAGCCATACTATCTAAAGAACTGGATTTTCCACTGATACTAAGGGCATCAAAATTTATTATATTTTCACCTCTTAATTATCTTGATCACAATGTATTACTCACTTTACGCCACAATTTGCTTCTATTCGAGCTTGATATTTAATAATACTTCACATTATTGTTACGTTGTCATATACACTAGTCGCATTATGTTAACATTGTCACAATTTAATTTCCAATCATTCAAGCTTACTAATTGTATATTCCCCATATATACACATAATATTTCAAGGATATAATCAAACCATGCCATTTAAAGCCATGAACACCGTAATATTCATTTTGCCATTTTTCTTTTCAATTGACTGATTATCCATTATAAATTTTGCATCAAATATCTTACTTAAGTTTTGCACAAAGATTCATAACTGCATTTATACACTTATCATGACCTTTGAGGATATAATTAAATCTAGTTCATACAATTATCACCAAGACAATTCATTTAAAATAGAATGCGCATTTTCATTTCTATAAACAGTATATAGTAATAATTTATCTTATTATAATTACCATTTCACAACAGATAACTTAGAATAGCAAAAGAATAACAAGTCAATGAGAAGTGCATTCATATAATCAAAACATTTCCAGTCTACTATACATTTCAACCTAACCTTAAAACTAAAGCAAGTATTTAAACATCTACCAAACATATTCCTCAATGTTTCCTTGTTCTCTATTTAAATTAGATAAGATATTTCATAAATTTAGCTACCTATATAAATGTATTTCTAGTTCTATAATTTGATTAACTTTTGAAATTTATTCAAAAGGTATTAATCCTCCTAGTTGTCCAACTAATATGTATATATAAGCAAGAACTTAAATCTTTGGTTTAATACAACTAGTTCTATAATAAGGAAAACTATGAACTAAGAATCCAAATATTCATTATCAACCAATAACGTCAATTATATATACACATATACTTTTACATGCATATTCATGGCGACTCATTTACTGACCAAACCTAAATTATAACATCAGTTTATGTTCATTCCAAACTAAATTATGATTAAATTCCTAAATTTAAATGCGGACATATTTACTCTTATTAAGAAAAGTCCCAAATTATGCATGAGACTAACCACAATTTTACCAAGAATTAAATTATATACCTCATGATTTTTGGAATTAGAATTTAGCTAAATGCCTAAGTTCTTAAGTCATAAGAGGAAAAACTAAAATCAACAAAATGTAAATTTCGACATGCAAATACATTTTAAATTGCTTAATTAGGCAGAAGAATTCAGTTTTAGTACCAGTATAACCAATTTAACTTAAATGATCTCCTTTAATATTTTACAACATTTTAGAATTTCTTATTTATAATTAATCAATTTAATTAATTGACAGCCACAATTACCTAATATTGTAGCCATAAAGTTCACACTTAACTTCACTTTAACAAATTTAAGGGACTCAACTATGCAAATCTATTTAACAAAATCATCACAAGTTTCCTAATATATCCCAGACATCGCATTTTCATAACTTCCTTTCTAATTAACTAAAACATACAATAACATTAACAGTATCACCATCAACCCATTTCTGCATCCAACAAAATCTAAAAACATTCACAGCCATCCCAATTCAATGTTTAAAGAACAATTAAAGCATCTTCATGGTTAACAATTGTAGTACACACAGTAGAACATGCCAAAAATCAATTATTTATTTCGAAATATATAAAAACTCCAACAAAATTCAAAATCAAATTTAAAAATAAATAAGTGGAAGTAGATTTGGTGGTCACATACCAATTAAAGATGATTTTTCTGCATTTTCATCAAGCATTTTGTTCATCGAAAGCTCACCGAAGGCTCACCGAACCTTCATCGGAGCCTTGTCGGTGCAGATCTAACACCACCACCTTGGAGATCGAGATCCTAGGGTTTTATTTTTGGTGTTCACGCACCCAATCGCCATGTCGTTGATTGGGAATCGAGCTAGAATCGACGATTGTTCCCTTCTCCAATCTACATGCTACTGAAAAGAGAAGAAAAACATAATACGCCAGTATGATCGCCTTGCTCTAGACCTCGTCGAGGCAGGTTATGTTGTTGTTTGCTAACATGAGTCACCGGAGGGAGAGAGAGGCAATGGTAAAGTGAGGGAAAATGGGAAAGGGGGAAGGGAGAATAGGAGACGCGTGATGCCACTCGTGATGGAGAGATGGTGGTGCTACATCAACCGATGATGGCTACATCTGTGTGCTGAAGATGGCGCTATTGATCAGTGGCAGCACCCTTGCTGCCTTCCTCCTCTGCGTCCTCGATTTCCCCTTTCTCCTTTTCATTTCTTTTTTTTTTCCTTAATTATTTCTTATTACCTTATTAGAGTTTAAAATCTAATATTGTCCTCTAAAATATTCTAGGTACTAAATTTCAATCATCATCATCATCATCATCATCATGATTATTATTATTATTATTATTATTATTATTATTATTATTATTATTATTATTATTATTATTATTATATAATACAAGTATTTATTTTGTTGTATACTTGTATATATTTATTTCTCTTTTATTGTTATCAGTCTAATTATTAGCTTGCTAAATGTATTTTAATTAAAATAAAAATATACTTATTTAAAAAACTAAAATAAATATTCAATAAATTTATACCCCTGTTTACCTAACTCGAAATATTATTTATGAATTAAAAATATTATCAATCAATTAAAACTCGGGGCGTTACAAATACAATCTTTATTAGGTAACCTATATCAAAAGCCACTTCAGGTCCTAGTATCTATAGTTGCCCCAAGTTTAGGGAAGCTAATGCACTAGTGCTTAGGTTAGTCAAAGTTCAGAGTAAAGAGTTAGAGATGCATACTTAAGGTGGTTGTGGTCTCCTTGTTAGTTGATTAAATATGCATACGAAAGGCAATGAATCTCTTGATTTGATTAAATACAGTACAATTTAAGGCAATAAATCTCTTAAGGACGCATACCATTTAAGGCATCAAATCTCTGGTTTATTTGAAGATGTATACCATTTGAGGCAGTAAATCTTTAGTTGATTTAAAGATATGTACCATCTGAGGCAGCAAATCTCAGGTTGATTTAAAGATGTGTACCATTTGAGGCAGCAAATCTCTTATTGGGTAGTTACCGTTAACTTGTCGACATGTTAACCCTTGGTTGAATATTCGATTAGTGCTTGAGGCATGCAAAATCGAGATGAGTTTATTAAATCTAATTAGCACATAGGGCTTGTAGAATCAGGTTATTTGAGTGTGTCTGATTAGAGCCCAAAGCATATAGAATTAAGACAACTTGATTAGGCCTGATAGTCTTAGGCATGTAAAATGATATAGAATGATGCACAAATATTATGGGGATCAAATAAATAGTATAAATAATATAAATGCATGAAATACATATATAAAAAATGCCTAAAAGCCAACCATGGATGCCCTTGGGTAGTTTAGGGTTGCCCACAACTATATGAGGGACAGGATGAGAAGAGGTTCTTGCGATGTCCTATCTATCGCTTTGATAGATGGGTGTTCATTAGGGCTACTTCTCATTCATCACTCACTAGGCAAAACATAATGCAAAATTTTAATGCTAAAAACATACAAACTCATTTTTAATCCTAAACACAAAATTATTAGATCCTAAAACATGCCAAAATAGTATTATAACCTTAAATCATGCACAAAACACAATAAAAACTTATTAAATTACAAAATTATAAAACATAAACAAAATTTCAAATTATAAAATAATTGAGCAATCTTTATTTTAATCATACTTTTACATACTCATCAATCCATATGTATGTCTCATCAAACATTAGGCATGCAAATCACTCAAATACAACATTTAAAAATAACTACATTAACATAATTATACATGGCAATTTTAGAGATAAAAAATAAAATAGAGACAGAGTCTAGAATATTACCCTTGGAAATATTCTAACTCTGAATTCCTTATAGTCTAGATCTCCACTTCGATTGTGCACTTTGTCTTTAGAAAAATCAATGAATTTCATATGTGTTTATGTCTTTAGATCAAAAAGATTGTTAGAACAAACTCTATTTAAAGACAGAGAGAAATTATTTTTCTTCTTCTCTAAGATTTTTCTCTATATCAAGTGGTTCCTCCTTCCTTTTAGAAACCCTAGAAATTTTCCTTTTATGCCTAGGTTAGAGTTATGGGATTATAACTCCACCTTCCAAAATCTGGAGATATCTTCCAAGAAAATTCGGATAGATTCCTCTTAAAACATATCTCCCTTTTTTGAATTTCAAAAATATGGTAAATGTAGGAAAAGACCCATAGATAGGCATCCCTTATTGTGAGGTGATTGTCCCTTAGGCAAAAATCCTAAAATTATCAAAATACCCTTCATCTGAACTGGAGAGGAGAGAGAAGGCTAAGGATGATGTCCCTTATGTGACAGATGACCGTTTATCACCTTTGAAGTCTAAAATTAGGGTGTTTCATTTATTTTTGTTAAAACACAGAAAACACTTAAAAATTATAAGATCTTTGAGAAAAATGGTAGAAATTCACAATCGATGCTTCGAGATCCGAACCTACTGTTAGTAATATGTTATTTTCTCATCATTGGGTGACCTTAATCTAGGCTGCCTCGGGTCACGATGTCTATAGCTAGCCCTAATTTTAGGGAGCTGGTGCACTAGTGCCAAAGCGGGCCAAAATTCAGAGTGAAAGGAAAAAAAACATGTACTTGAGGCAGTGAATCTCTTGGTTGGTTAAAACACGTACCTTTTAAGGCAGTGAGTCTCTTGGTTGATTAAAACATATACCTTCTTCTGATATAGTGAGTCTTTTGGTTCATTAAAAACATACCTTCTTCTGAGGTAGTGAGTCTCTTGGTTGATTAAAACACGTACCTTCTTCTGAGGTAGTAAATCTCTTGGTTGGATAGTTATCGTCAGCTTGTCCATGCATTAACCCTAGTTCAGGTAATTAACATTAGTTTACCGATGTGTTAACTCTGGATTAACTGTCTGATAAGTGCCTGAGGTATGCATAATTGAGACAGGTTGATTCAATATAATTAGAACCTGGAGCATGCAAAATCAGGTTGTTTAAGTGAATTTGATTAGTGCTTGTGGCATATAGAATCAAGATGGCTTGATTGGATCTAAATAACACCTGGGGCATACAGAATTAGATCATTTGAGTGGTCTTGGTTGTTGTCATCTGTAGACATACCAAACCTCCCAGTTGTGTTGGTTCAGACCCCTTCGTCGGTGCATTTGCCCCTTTGAAAAAATGCTTCATTTAAGGAGTTTCTTGCAAATATGCATCTGTGAGGAGTCACTAATATGCCTATGTAAGTATGTATCCATTTTAGAGATACTTTAGTTTAAGACTGTGATCTGGGCTACATTCTATATGCTTCCCAATAACTATGTCACTAATATAGGAAAAATCATCATCATTAAGGTTGTCGACAAGTTTGGTCTCACCATATGTCTTCTTTAAATTTACATTGTCATCAGGCTTTCACATCTTGTCCGATAGTTCCTTGTTTTCAACATCAATGTTATGTTTTTTTTTTATGTATTTAGATTGAAGCATCGTATGCTCTAAGGAAGGTGGCTTATTGCCTAAATGAACATTGACTACTATAATGACATTTTTGCCATTATATAGTTCTAGATTCGGGAATATTTTGTTTTGACCTTGTGATAATTTAGGTTTTGCAAGGTAGTCAATGGTGAAGGGTCTAATGAGATTGCCTTTCCATAAGTTAGACCTAACAGCAAAGATATTTCCAGCCTAAAGTGAATGTACTTCCTCAAGCAAAGAGAGATGTAAAATCCTTCCAGAATCCAAAAATATCCACACTTCTTTTTTGTTGCATATCTCTTTTATTTCAATATGCCCAGTAACTTTTTGTGATTAGCATGGTTACTTTGGCTTGATCACTTAGGTTATGGTGGTGGATGTATGACCTTTGGTAGGGGTTTTAGGTACATGTTAGAAGGATTTGATATTAGTGCTTTTGCTCATTGAATTTGTAAGCTTGTTTTCTTTTCTTTTTATGTTATTATCGTTATTACCTTTTTTTCTTTTTATTTTTTTCACTGCATTTTATCTTTATTAATTTCATGGCATCTCATTTTTCATTCATTCATTCATTTTTCATTCCTTTCAGGCATAATAAGTATGAATAAAATAAAACATAGGATAAAATAAATGCATAATTTTAAATACACATTTTATTTTTATATACATCAAAATATTTGGATAAAGTTTTAAAAATCCCCGAATAAAAAATAATAAATCTACTGTGAAGGCCTTAGTCCTCTATGGTAGGTTGGTCCAAATAAAGGTCTGAATGCTGAAGGCTTGTGAGGTTTGGTTGGTGCCATGGCCTGTGGTGCTGTTGGCGGCTGCTTCTCACCCTATCTGAATCTAAATTGGAACCTAGGTAATGCCACTATCAAAGGCTATAGAATTTGTGTAATCACCTCTACTACCTGCTCTGATCCTTGGCCGACCTCAGTGATGGCCTTGGAATGTTGCTCGAGATATCACATTAGGTTGCCTCCTAAATATCCTATGTATCTCCTCAGCTGCTCTTCTATCTCTACCATCGCTTGTCTACCTAAGAGGACCTCAGCCTCAATGTGGGTACCCTACTGCTGAATCTGAATGAGTGAATCATCAACTACCTATAAGTTCACCTCAAATCTCTGACTTGTAGCCACCAAATCAGCCCTGATACCTTGCACCTCTATCTGCAGAGACTACACTGTTGCTGGTAGTGCTTGTAAGGACTGTACTACTATAAGCACTGACTATAATGTCTAATCCTAACATCTGATGGCCTCCCCTATCACTGTTAACTTGATAGAGATGTCACCAAGTGAAGGGACTGAAGATGGATGTGCTGGCAATGGTACAAAAGATGAAGATGTCTATAGTCATGCTGTTAGTGGTGGAATAGTCAATGTAGATGCTTTTAGATGTCCATAAGGTGGAGGAGTTATAGATGTGGATGCCCCTGGGTGTTCGTAGGGAGAAAACCTCCTCGTCCTCCTACCCGGCCACCGCTGGTGTCTGATAGGCAATCAAGGATGCAGTGACGACTATGGTGATTCATCCAGGAGGTTCTATAGGTTTATCTGCATGTCAAACCCATAATCTAAATTAACCTTTACCCACTGGTAATCTTGTGACACATATGCCTAAGCTGCCTAATCCTTCTACTGAGGTGGTAGTGCTGGAGGTGCTTGTAGGTTTGTTAGTGCCTTTTGGGGTGGCTGGTCTTGCTCATCCCCCCCTCCTTGAGTATATCTAGCACTATAAGGTCTAGACAACATCTTTTCCTATTCTCGAGGACAATCAATAGCCTATACTACCCCTTTTACCCCTCAATACACTCTACCATCTTCATTATGAGTGTAGCCTACAAATTGATATATATGCCCTCCTAAATGGGATTGTCGAATCTACTTTCGTCTGCCCTTAGTGTTAGCAATAGACGGGTAATGATGCCCTCTACATAGATTTATGTACTGGAGTGAGTGGACACCTTGACTTGTGAGGCAATAATCTCATAGGTGATGTCAACACGCCTATGCTCCTGTATCCCCCAAAGACTAGTGATGTCTATGGAGTTCATTAACCCTGAAATCCCTATGCATCCTAAATCGGAGGTGGATAGCACTCTCTGAATGTACCGATAAGTTTAGGTGGCTAGTATAGTACTCTTCACTATATCTGACTGATATCTAGCCCCCAAGTGTGTCACTGGTCTCTATTTAACTCAGTCCATGGTCATCTCAAGCATGACCTCATCGAGCCCAATCGATAGACTCATGGCCTTGGAGACTCTAAAGCACGTGATACTGTAATGGATGCCTAGTGCCTAGAACTGGACCATCCCCTCCTCTGTGTCTAACCTTTGAAAGCTACCATACTACAATGTGGCCAAGACCTCTCTAGTGACATCAAGGTAGGTCCAAAAAGTTGGAGCAAAGAACTCCATCCACTCTACTCTGGCTAAGACTCAATCAACCTCCTTCATTGGCCCAAAATCCTACAGAGACTATCTCGACATGAAGCGGTTGGACCTAAACTGGACTCATAGTAAGGCTAGATATTTAGAGGCTTGCTCGCGTGTCATGTATGCCGGTATGGATTGAGCCGGTATGGATTGAGCCAGGGTAGCACATGCGGTTTTTCGAGGCATCCTACAAGAAAAGATTACATGTTAATTTCTATGACTGACCTGAGTCACAAGTAAGCTAATGTGTTAGAACTTGTCAAAATTTTGGTAGTATGCCGATAGAAATGGAGACAACTGACATGTAAAGAAATGTGCGCTAGGTGCCACAATACAACAAAATACATCCTAAGCCCATTATTAAGCATTCTAGCAAGCATGTATGACAAATAAGGTATAATACACATTTTACATTTTATGAAAATTCTAACAAAATTTTGACAGCATTGTGGTTAGGAATATGCCTGCCTCTTGCACAAAAACTCAATTTAAAACAATACATAGGCCATTATTTGGCACCAAGAAACACAATCTAGGCTATTTAACCACATTTGTCTTAAATTATTCTAGTGCAGTTCAGTTCTAAATGCAACATGCTTTTAAAGGCACAAAATAAAGAATATCTACACTACTTGCTAAAAATGTTTACAAATTATGGGCTCATACACAAGGCTTTTTTCTAACCACAATGTCATGCAAAAGGTTTTTTATAAACTTAATTCACGATCTTAAAAGCAATATTTAATTCTAAACTACAAAACAACATGCTTACACAAGTTATCCTACTGTTAAAGTCTAAAAACATAAAAAAATGGTCTAAACATAATTGAATTAGCAAAATAATTAATTAAAATGTCAGAGAAGTTAAAAGAACACTTACTTGTGAAGTGATCAAGAGATTAAATCACTTACTTGTGAAGTGACCAAGAGATTAAACAAAATGCAGAAGAAAGTAAAAACAAATTGCTCTTTGAAGTGCGCATCACTCCCAGGAGAATTTAAGAGCAAATGGCTCAAAAAATGGACCAAGAATGGAGGAGAAATGGATAAAAAACTGAAAGATGGCAGTTATAGAAAATTAAAGAAGAAAGGAAGAAAAAAAATCCTTTTATTTTCAAAATTTTGAGCGAGTAATGAGAAGTCCGTCCCTTACTAAAGACAGACGAGCATAAAACATGTATTATCCCTTGCTGCTTTTTAACCATTTTGCCCTTTCCTTTCTTTTTCAATTTTTATTTCTTTATTTCTACTTCTTATTTACACTATTTACCTAAAAACACTTTATTTATTCTTTTTTACATATTCATCATCCTATTTTACATTATTTACACAAACAATTGATTTTCAGTTATACATATTTACTGGGAACCCAAAATAATCCCTGAAATATGTTGTCTTCTAAACTTCTTGACCTTTTACATCCAAAATCTTTTAAAATTATTTGTCTTGGTTGTGGAGCTTTTTGGACTCCCTACAAAAATAAAAACAAAAGAAAATGCAATAATATGTACATGTAATCTGAGATTTCTAAAGAGAGTATCTCTAGATAGGAACCTATTACTTGCTGCTGCTTGGTATTAGGGACCTGAGGTTCCATGTGTTTAGGTTCACATACCAGGAATTATGCCATTTACCAGAGGAATTTACTACGATAGTTGATCCTAGTTTGAGCCCGATACCTAGCCATGCCTGCCTTCTCTTTTTTCTAGATACCTTAAGGTGTTGGCTTGTGCCTTAGACATCCTTCCTTCTGAGGCTAGCGGATTAGTACCTCATGGGAAGTTGTTCTCACTAGAGCCATTGATTGATGTACTAGCCGACTTTGACGACGTGCCCACTTTCCACTTCTACGTGATACTGCTCTATTGTTTTGCTCGATGTTTGTTGATTCATGTTAGTGTAGCCCTAGCCCCAAAACATTGTTATAAAGCATTTAATTTAATAAATGAGGCATTTTTTTTGTCTATTGTATTCCTGTGCATATCAATTGATAGAATCCAAGAATGTTGTTTCAGTTTAAGTTATCATGTGTGAGTCACATGGTTGTAAGACCTTGAAACAAATGAGACTTCATTCTAAATATCCCTAGTCAGGCATTGTTATGGGAATAACAAATAAATTAAGACTAGTATACTCTCTCTGATAAGTTGAGTTCTGTCTTACGGATCATAAGGATAAGAGTGTCAATCAGAGATCATAGATACATATTTAGAACATGGTATTTGGATTCGATCAATTCATGAGAACACTACATGGTATAAGTCATAAGTGTTTCTCATGTCCAAGTTTTCAATCGGAGTTCTTAGACCTAAAATTTCTATAAAACTCTTTATGAATTACTGTGTACTTTGACATACACCTAACGTGCTTGTAACAGGGTGACAAGTATGGGTATGCTTGGGTATGCATTAATCCATGTTAGAGAGCATGAGAGAAGTGAAGGGATTACCCCTCTCGATAAGAGAGAAAATATCACCGACCACTTGATTAGTGAACTGAGAAGTGTATGGCCATACCGAGATGAAATAATGAGTAATCATTATTTATCTGAGAGTTCAATGTCACTAGAATATCAAGAAAGGAATTAATATATATATATAAGGATGACTAATTTCATGCCTTATATTAATTCTGATATTTAAGAGTAAGGGACTATACGAAATTGCATTAGGTCACTAAATGCCATTTGCATTTTCATTTAATTTGGAATGCTATAATATCTTGCTAGAGAGTATAGATAGCCTTTGAATTAATTTATTAATTCATTGCCAATATTAAATGGGACCTATAGGATCGCACACAAAGCATGGGGCTTAAAACATGTAATTAAAGTATTGAGCATTAATTTGGGCTTTTAATTAAAGTCAAATTAGTGTATGTAATGGGTATTAAAATTGCTAAATGGACCTTGGTCCATTAGAGAGAGAGATTCGGCCACAATGTTTAATTTTCATTAATTAATTATCTTGTATTAATTAAGTTAATTGAGTATTAAAGCCTAAAAACATTTGAATCAAAATAAAACACTTAAATATGAGAGAGAGTGACCGAAATTCAAAGATAAAAATCAATGTGAATTTTGGCACACCACGCATATATCCTAATTAAGTGGTAGTTTTTTATTAAATGTCTTATGCTATTTAAATTAATTTAAATTTAAAACCTAAAAGGGATTTAAGGTTTTAAATTAATTTGAATCACTTAATTAAGAAGTGATGGAGGCTGAATATACTACCTAATTAAAGGGGATTTTGGCATCTTTAAGATTTCCTAAACCTAGTGGTATAAAATTAATGAAATAAATTTTTCAAATTAGGTTTTTTCTCTCTCTAAGCCGCCACTCTCAAGGGGAAAGGACTCTTCCTTCCTCTCTTGATTTTTGGGCAGCCATTGGTGAACTTTAGGAAGAACAATATCAGGTCTTGTGTCTTTAGTTCAATACCCATTCCCGAATATACATACATAGAGCTAGCACTCTCGGTTTTAAGCATTTCTTGCAAGTGTGTGTGTGAGAATAAAGAGGAGTGGCGCAAAGGCTATTCCTTTTGACATTGGTGATCAAGATCTAAGGCTAATAATTTCATCCTACTTGATGGTCATCATCAAAATCAAAATTTAAAGTGCATCTAAAATTATAAGTTTCAAAACCCTAAAATTGCATGTTTTTTATTCTTGTTTATGGATTGTGTGGTATGTATGATCAATTTTATTATTTTTTCTGCCGTGTGATCATCATATATATGCCATATCATATTCCATCAGTGATATCAGAGCCTAAACATGCTTATTTTAGTGATTTAGATGCATGAAATAATTATTCAAAAATCATTCGTTTAAAAACATGCAATGCTGAAATTTTCTATTTTGAGTTTTTTGCATTGTTTTGGTGTAAAAATGATTTTAAATGATTAGATAGGTATTATAATTATTATGACATGTTAATATACTGTTCTAAGATGTTCTTAGAGCTGTTCATGGTTGGATTTAATTATAAATACCTGATGATACATGTTAATCTTGAAATTAGGTGTTAGTTGACATGATAAGTGTTTGTTTAACAACTAGTTTTCAAAATTAAATGTAAAAACGATTTTGGCAGGTTTGTACGCGATTTTTAAAGATTTAATATCAGGTCTGGACATAGTTTAAAATTGGTTTTAATTCTGTTCCACAATAATTTAATGGATTAATTTTAAAATCACTTAAAACTATGACTAGTTTGTGTTTGTTACATGTTTAATCGACATTGTTTTTTTTTGTTTTGATTAAAATGGAAAAAACACATTTAGATTAGATCGGTACAGAATATTAACTCAATATTTATGGCCTTATTTAAATTACTAAATGACTCATAAAATTTTTTTAATTGTTTGTGCATTTTTGTGGCATCATATGAGCATTTAACAACTAGTTTCATTATTGTTTGTTTGTTTTAGTATGAATGCCATGTATGATATATGTTCTTCATTATTTTAAGGTTTTAATTCGTGCTAGTACATATTATATGTATTTTTAATGTTTATGGGCTGTATGACATAAAATTAAAAAATGGAAAAAAATTGAAAATTATACTAGAGTTGATTTATGGCAAACTAGTTTGTGTTTTGGGCTTTTAAGAGAACTTATTCAATAAAAGGATTTAGTCCATTGGGCTTCGGCCTAGGCCCATCATGGTGTCTCCTCTTAAAAGTTCAAGTACACAATTTCTATTAATGGGCTTGGCTAAATTAATTAAAATTAGACTTTGTTTGATCCATGAATGTTATGTATATTTATTTGCTTGTTTGGTGTGATGAATGGATATGCATGGTGCATTCATGGGCCCTGGGTTTTTATAATTAAATATGGCATGCGAGCCATTATGTATTATTGTAAAAGTTTCATTTATTTCTTAGAATAGAATTTATTTGAAGTCATTGTAAATCAAGACGAAGCCCGTCGGAGTGGAGAAGCCCAACTCAAAGATTCTTATGTAATAGTATAAAATCTTAGTTGTAGGTTTTTAGGCCCATGTTTGTCATGCTTTACTTTATGCAATTATATATATATGCATGCTATGAATGGATGACAAAGCGTATGCCATGTAAGCCGTAATAAAATGAATCCCTAAAATAGTAAGTCACAAAGTTGCCTTCCTAATTCAAAACATGTCAAGGCATCGATCATCGATCACGTAGACTAGGAATCCTAGAAGCGCCCGTTTATCTTTGTGAGGCATGGGTTGTGAATGTAGGTTGGACTTAACATGGAAAGGGATGCCCAGACCTAGGCAACTAATAAATGGGTTTGTACTATATATATATTTGTGTGTGTGTGTGTGTGTGTGTTTGTGTATAATGCCTTTTCTTGCTTCATTGTTATAACTTTTGTTTTCTCCATGTTTGATTATGTAGAGCCTAATATAATTTTCTTTTTTGCAAAGGCACCTAAGAGAACAAGAGTGGTTGTATGATCCTTATCTTTAGCTCCGCAATAAAAGGGGAAAGAAAAAGTTCCATCTTGGCTTCCCAATGAATTTCAAGTGGACTGACCTACTTTCACTAAAAAAAAAAATACCCAAATAGCAACGAAAATTATTGAATTTCCGTTGCTAATCAAAATTAGCAACAGAAAATAGCAACGGAATGAGTGGTTGCTATTTTGATGGTTGTTATTTTTTAGCAACAAAAATTTTTTTTTGTTGCAAAAGTTAACTAATGTAAGTTTCTGTGAATCGGTCAAAATTAGCAACGGAACTTGAAATTCTGTTGCTAAATTTAGCAATGGAATTGAATTTTTATTGCTAAAGTTAGCAACGGATTTTGAAATTTAGCTACGAAAAATTGTAATTCCGTTGGTAAATTCAGCCACTATAATTAAAAAAATTTACGACGAATTTTTCGTTGCTATTCCGTCACTAAAATATTATTACAATGTCACATTTCACTTTCCAACTCTAGTTGATACCTTGGCAAAAAGAAAAGGAGTTCTATAACTACTTCAAGATTCAACCCTAAAAATGTAACATATAGAATCATAAGAATATGAAGAAACATACGACGAATAGTATTCAAACACCTTGACTGCAATTAAAAACAAGTCCACCTTTCTTATGTAATTCCTTATTATCTGGAGTAAGTAAAAAAGGGAAAAAAAGACAGATTTAGAGAACACTCTATATAGTCAGAGTGATCCAACAAGTACAAAAGACATTAATCCAGGAAAGGCATTGTTACAAAATTAAATGTCCGGATATTATTAAACATTGTATAAGAAAATTAATGAATTACTGAAATTAGAATCCTTAAGAGGCAAATAAACATAGCCAATATGAAGTTAGCAATTTTCATTTACTATGTTGTAGCATGCTATCACAATATAATGTCCAACACCCTTATAGCGTCTTAAGAGTTCTCTGATTCCTATCCACGAAGAGCATTTGCAATGGCTTGTATGGGAATTTTTGCAACAAAACTTATCTCCACTTTGAACACTTTGGACTGATATAGGCACCGCAATCTCTTTTTGTCCTCTTATTAGGACTTCCATGCCCATCAGGGCTTGCATTTCCATTATTTCTGGCAAAAGAAAAATAAAAATACTTTTAATAAGGAATAATTCTATTGCAACTATAACCAACACAAGCATGCATGAAAATAAACCAATAAAAAGGAAAACAAGTAGAATTGAATAAAAGTCCAATCAGTGAACACCAACCTGGTAGAGGTGATATCCTCAAGCATAACATTAAACTCGAGTTTCTTACATGGAAGTGCACCATTAGTAAACGAGCTTTTTTCTCCATTATATATGAAATGTTTTCCATTCAACTCATTGTCGCATGTTTCTTGCTGGTGACAAGCACACCTTAAAAAAATTTATGACGAATTTTTCGTTGCTATTCCGTCACTAAAATATTATTACAATGTCACATTTCACTTTCCAACTCTAGTTGATACCTTGGCAAAAAGAAAAGGAGTTCTATAACTACTTCAAGATTCAACCCTAAAAATGTAACATATAGAATCATAAGAATATGAAGAAACATATGGCGAATAGTATTCAAACACCTAGACTGCAATTAGAAACAAGTCCACCTTTCTTATGTAATTCACTATTATCTGGAGTAAGTAAAAAAGGGAAAAAAGACATATTTAGAGAACACTCTACACAGTCAGAGTGATCCAACAAGTACAAAAGACATTAATCCAGGAAAGGCATTGTTACAAAATTAAATGTCCAGATATTATTAAACATTGTATAAGAAAATTAATGAATTACTGAAATTAGAATCCTTAAGAGGCAAATAAACATAGCCAATATGAAGTTAGCAATTTTCATTTACTATTTTGTAGCATGCTATCACAATATAATGTCCAACACCCTTATAGCTTCTTGAGAGTTCTCTGATTCCTATCCACGAAGAGCATTTGCAATGGCTTGTATGGGAATTTTTGCAGCAAAACTTATCTCCACTTTGAACGCTTTGGACTGATATAGGCACCACAATCTTTTTTGTCACTTTTATTGGACTTCCATGCCCATCAGGGCTTGCATTTCCATTATTTCTGGCAAAAGAAAAATAAAAATACTTTTAATAATGAATAATTCTATTGCAACTATAACCAACACAAGCAAGCATGAAAATAAACCAATAAAAAGCAAAACAAGTAGAATTGAATAAAAGTCCAATCAGTGAACACAAACCTGGTAGAGGTGATATCCTCAAGCATAACATTAAACTCGAGTTTCTTACATGGAAGTGCACCATTAGTAAACGAGCTTTTTTCTCCATTATATATGAAATGTTTTCCATTCAACTCATTGTCGCATGTTTCTTGCTGGTGACAAGCACACCTTAAAAAAATTTACGACGAATTTTTCGTTGCTATTCCGTCACTAAAATATTATTACAATGTCACATTTCACTTTCCAACTCTAGTTGATACCTTGGCAAAAAGAAAAGGAGTTCTATAACTACTTCAAGATTCAACCCTAAAAATGTAACATATAGAATCATAAGAATATGAAGAAACATACGGCGAATAGTATTCAAACACCTAGACTGCAATTAGAAACAAGTCCACCTTTCTTATGTAATTCGTTATTATCTGGAGTAAGTAAAAAAGGGAAAAAAAGACAGATTTAGAGAACACTCTACACAGTCAGAGTGATCCAACAAGTACAAAAGACATTAATCCAGGAAAGGCATTGTTACAAAATTAAATGTCCAGATATTATTAAACATTGTATAAGAAAATTAATGAATTACTGAAATTAGAATCCTTAAGAGGCAAATAAACATAGCCAATATGAAGTTAGCAATTTTCATTTACTATTTTGTAGCATGCTATCACAATATAATGTCCAACACCCTTATAGCTTCTTGAGAGTTCTCTGATTCCTATCCACGAAGAGCATTTGCAATGGCTTGTATGGGAATTTTTGCAGCAAAACTTATCTCCACTTTGAACGCTTTGGACTGATATAGGCACCACAATCTCTTTTTGTCACTCTTATTAGGACTTCCATGCCCATCAGGGCTTGCATTTCCATTATTTCTGGCAAAAGAAAAACAAAAATACTTTTAATAAGGAATAATTCTATTGCAACTATAACCAACGCAAGCATGCATGAAAATAAACCAATAAAAAGGAAAACAAGTAGAATTGAATAAAAGTCCAATCAATGAACACCAACCTGGTAGAGGTGATATCCTCAAGCATAACATTAAACTCGAGTTTCTTACATGGAAGTGCACCATTAGTAAACGAGCTTTTTTCTCCATTATATATGAAATGTTTTCCATTCAACTCATTCGCATGTTTCTTGCTGGTGACAAGCACACCTTTACCAGACCATGAACTTGCCTAGTAAGTTCATAGTCTCACTAATTAGGAATTGCAAAATACAAGTGCATATGAACAATAAAAAAGAAAACGGCTTTGTTGGTGACCAGCACACCTTTGCCCCTAGAGTGAGAAATTGTGGCTTATACCAAATAAGTTGGTTATGCAGTATTTATTAATCTTAATTGGAAATTTCCAAAAATTATTCAGGTCTTACAGGTCTACTTTTTTATGGTGTAAAATTAACAAGGATGAAGTGATGACAAAATTAAAGGATAAAAAATATCTCTTGCATACTAAAAATTAATAATGACAAGTCATCATTTGTTATTTTCTAGGGAAAATAGTTAAATAATCTACTTCAAACAATGAAAACAACCAATAATATGAAATTAAAAGTGACCATGCAAGACAGATTTCTTAAAAGGAGCTGCATGAATGATTTTTCTCAGATAATCAATTAATAGTTCAATAATACCAGAGCATATACAGAAACCAAGGTATGCATTTGATAAAAATTGGCATCCATTCATATATACAAAATATTGCCTAAAAGAGAGAACCATTTATAATAAAATAACAATAATATAATTGCAACAAATATTTATGATAAAATACAATTTATAATAACAAATTAAAAGTTCCACTCTGATTAAAATAAAAATTAAGAGTCAAATGTGTTATTTTTTTGAAAAGTCTACTGATAAATTTGAACTAATTGTAAACATGTGGAATTCAGCTGGAAATTCATTAGTTGAGTCAGTACTACATTATCAAAAAGGCATACACAAGCCACTTTTTTAACAGTAAAGACGTTTAAAAAAAAAAAAATCAAACACACACCCAAGAGCTCACAAGTCCAGAAAATAAAGCAATATGCCAAACTAACCTGTCAACCTTTAAATTTTCTTCTAGGCTACACACATTTGTTTGCATTTCAACCATTTTTGAAGTATTATCTTCTTGAGCTAATTTTGTAGCTTTCTGCTGCCCTTTTAAAAATGATAGCTCCTTCAGCATATAGGCCTATTCTTCATTCTTCACATCCTACTCTATAGAAGAACAAAAATCACTTAAAACAAATAATGAAGAATTGACCATCATCCTACAATAATCCAGAGTGAATTATTAATACTAGCACAAGTAGTTCTAATTAAGTAATATTATAGCAAAATTTAATTAAACCGTAAACTTTGCGAATATAGAAAACTATAAACATTGACAACACCAGTAAGGCCAATGCTATGTTTCAAAGTGAAAGCAAGCAAAAAGAATACAAGTTTGAAATAAATGTATAATTAATGCCCACCAACAAAGGTAATAAATTAACAGCCTTTAAGCAACATTAGACTTAGACTTTTAAAAATACAAGGGTTTTTTGGTTCGTAGGACCTTTGTATGTTTTAAATGCATTATTAACAATCCAACCATTTGGTTCGCAGCTCTCCCACTTACTGTACCTGTCTACAATAAATTTCCCATATATATATATATTTGCACACAGCAATTTAAGTAAACAATTTGGCATCAACTAGCCAGTACCAAAGCTGTTACCACCACCGTTTGATTGTTTCCCAGGGTAATGACGGTAGGAAAAGCTCTATCAATGGTACTTGCTGCTACAGTGACAATCCATGGAGCAATGTTTATGACAGTCTGCAAATGAGGACCAGAATTCCCTGCAGAGCATACTACATAAATTCCTTTAGATACAACATCGAAGGAACCAATGGCTACTAGATCCTCAACATAAGTCGCAAGTGGAGGACTTGAGCCAAGAGATACTGAAAACACATCAACGCCATCGAAGACTGCATCATCAAAAGCGATAAGAAGATCAGCAGAGCTGCAGCCACCAGTAGCCCAACAAACTATCCCTGAACAATCAAATTTGCTCTCGACACATCAGCCTCAAGAAAAAATAGCCAAAAACAAGTGGATAACTATTTGACTATTCTACATTTTAGAATAAAAAAAAAAATGACTATCCTAAGTTTATGCCAAAAAAAAAAAAAATCTATTCCATTAGCCTCTTTCATTATTTGTAAGTACCCATTTCAAAGCCTTTAGAATATTAAACTTGAAAATTACAAATTAAATCATAATTGCGAGCCAATACAAATACACAACTGAATGCACTCTGCAAGAGTTAAGGTTCTATAAAAGACAAACACAATATTATAGATACTCAACCACAAATAAAAATTTGTGAATTAACATAGCATGGAGTAGTTAAAAATAATCTTTATATTGTTATTTTTAGAAAGTAATACTCCAAAAATTTCAAATTATTAAATAATATCCTATCTACAAAAAATGGATATATTTGAGTAAAGAAACTATCAGAACATAATTTTTTGAAACTTTGACACTAAAACAATTTGGATATAAGTTTTTTTTTTTTTTGTTTTATGTTATATGCAGAATCCAACATCCCATAAGAAAACAAAAACAGGTGGATGGGCCAAAAAAAGGCAAAGTAGCAGAAATCAAAATGTTAGAGGCAAATTAAGCAAATTGCATTGTCTAGTTGATTATTGCCCCATCAACACAAGCAACTACAATTTCCTTGTTATGCCAACTTCTCAAATGCAAGATACTGCCAAACCCAACCCAACATCTTTGATATCTTTAACTTAAACTGCTAAAACCTTAAATCACATTCTAGAAAACAAAGGACTTGAATATACACGAGTAAAGCAAATTACAGCACCTATGTATCAGAAAAATTATAAGGCATGAAGTTTAAATGAAAAGCTCAAAAATCTAAAATTTACACAATAAATGGATATTATAAAAATTTTCATACTACCACTTAAAACGGAAAATTTCTAGCTACTTAGCTAAAAAGAACATTCTGTTCAGTGCTTAAACACATGATTGAGAATTTGATCTTCTAACAGTTTCAACAGGGTAGTAATTAACATCAATAATTCTGTTCAGATTGGTTGTAACTGACCTCTGCTAGCTTATCAAAGTCAAAGTATCTATTCTTTAAACCTCTACTTCCAACAACTTTGGATGGATTGGAACCCCCTGAAACAAATGTATGAGACAAAGCTGACCAGTTTAAAAGCCAAAAAATGAAAAAGAAAGCTTAACCTCTTAGTCATTTGTTTTAGTTACCTACTATTCTTCCAATTTAAATTAAATAACATAATGTAATACTTTCATTATCCAATTATTCACTGTCAAATAAAAAAAATGGATCACAATCACCTAAAACATTTCAGAAAAATAATGTAATACTTTGTACTGCTATTTATATTTGCAACTTTGATACTTGAATTAATAAGAAAAACAAAAAATTTACAGCAGCAAAAAACAAAAAATTTGCAGTAGCAACCTTTTACTAATTCAGTTAGTAGCTTCACCAAAAACAATAATAGTATATTTTTTTTTTTTGAACCAAAAGAAGTAATACCTTTAAATTACTATCTTCTTCAATACTTTCTTCCAATCCTGCCAGTCCACCAAAAGCTATCAGCAAATGCCTTGCCAGTTATAGTCAAGCAGGAAACACTACAAGAAAAATCCATTTTCCCGACGGAAATTTACAACGGAATTAAGTGAGTATCCGTAAAGAAACCAAAATACCGACGGAATTTAGAAGCGGAAAAAGGCATAAGAGAATCGGTTGTAGACACCTTCCCGACAGAAATGGAAAACAAAGTCCATTGTTAATTCCATCAGAAAGTGCAGACCGAAAAATTGTTGTCATTTGCCATATTTACCAATGGAAGTAAATTCCATTGTTAAATTTACCAATGAAATTATATGATCCATTGTTAAATATACCGACGGAAATCTAAAACCCGTAGGCAAATTCTGACGGAATAATATGTTCCGTAGGTAAATTTAGTATTGGTAAAAATATTAGCGATGGATTTATCGGTCACTATTTCGTCACTAAAAATATTATAAATTTTTAATAATTATCTCATAATTCTGAGACATATATTTTTGGTAGTATAGCTGCCAGGCATCACAAAAGCTTCAGAAATTTGACAAGCATCTTCACTTTCTGACAGTGCATATATGAAGAAATGTTTTCATAGATGTACAAATTCATTGTGAATACATATAGAGATTATTTATGGAATCATAACTCATTATCCTAACGCATTGACCTAGGATATATTCCAAGGCAATCTAGCATATGTAACAAGACCAGTTATGTAGCTATTGACTTAGATAGCTATCCAATTTTACAGATACAAGTTTAGTAGTTTTGCAAGACCAGGTATGACATATTTTAAGGCATTCTAGTATGTACAACATGAAGCCCAACATATCTTATAAAGGCTTTTTCCAATGTATTGGCAAATTCCCAATTGAAACAGTAAATAAAAGAACAGCAAAACTACCAGTTTTATATATTAAACAAGTTTCAAATTTCAAACATTAAGCAGCAAATTCATATTGCATTATGAAATGAAGTTGGACAAAAAACTTATGCAAGTAACAGAGTCCCAAGATTCTCACCAAGATTTTTATAAGAATACTATACATAGGTTAGCTACTATAATTTTATAAATACACTGAAATATCCAACAATGGGTTAAAATAAAACAGATTGAGAACATACTTCCAACCCAGTTCTTTCTCGGCTTTCTCTGTTGAAGCATAGACAGCAGTAGCATCTTTAGGCCTTCTTGGACATAGCTTGATGGGTATTTTCTGAATTTTTTGTTGAAGCACATATCAAGTTGTGATCAATTATTGAGAGGTAACAAGAAGCAAAAAAGAAAGAACGGTCACCTTGCCAGAAGCCTTTTCAAATGCAGCAACCATTTCAAGCAGACGTTCCTTTTCCTGTTCCCAAATTGTAGGCCACACAACCTGCATATAAGAGAGACATGCTTGAGAATAAAAGCAGAAAGAATGATTCGGTCAGTTCAAGAGCTCATGTCTTTGACCAAGGGTTAAAATAAATAATTGCCTTGTTCAATTGCTGGCTGATTAACATTCAAGTGCATGCTCAAAGAAAATTACTCACCTATATCCTCAGTTGTGAAAAGCTTTCTAAAAGCTGCAATATGGCCATCTGCTAAGTCCGTAACATGGATGTAATCCAGGATCAGTCCCATACAATGCACTATACATTGGATGTCTAATAATAAATATACATTCTTTACATGTACAAATACAACATTTCATTATGCATTTTATCTCCTCCAAGGCCATTAATTTTATATAGTATTAAAGAAAAAGTAAAATGCAAAGCTTTATCTTCATCATAATTTTATATAATTCTCAACTACTAATTCTATTATTATCTTTTTATCTTCATCATAATCAAATAAAATTTATTAAATACTGCAACTTAACTAAACAATTTATTAAATACATCGCATTAGCAAATTATGATCATAAGATACATCGCATTATCAATACGATATCGAGTAATCGGTCTTGTAATGTTAGACCATCTATATAAATTATCGTGCTAATTTTATTTTTTCAATATTAAATATGATCATAAGATACATTAAATGTTGCATATTAGTCAAATTAACTCGTGTTTAATAAGATGCAATGACAAAAATAAAATAAATATGTGTTAAGATAGGTCATCTATGGTAGACCCGTTATGGAGATCGAAGAACATTAAATCAGGCACATGTCTGCATGAGAATCCTATCTTATATTAATCAACT
This sequence comes from Excoecaria agallocha, assembly GCA_037975025.1. Classification (NCBI taxonomy): domain Eukaryota; kingdom Viridiplantae; phylum Streptophyta; class Magnoliopsida; order Malpighiales; family Euphorbiaceae; genus Excoecaria; species Excoecaria agallocha. The sequence goes on from CM075818.1 coordinate 12,884,146, forward strand.
ATATATAATTATCTCATTGTATGGTTGAATATATACGGCTGAGCAAGAACAAAGAAAAGTAAAATATTTGTAATTGGAAGTTGAGCACACATTGCTGTAGTAGTGTGCTACTAGTTACCTACATTTAGGGCTAATCCTCAAAGAGAAAGGCAAGTGATATTTTACTCGAAAGTACATAGAAATATGAATTGTGGACATATATGACAAAATAATAACTGAATTATCAGTGTATATGATGATGAATTAGAAACAAAAGTGGGAGATTTTCAGGAGGGCAGCAGTTTGTTGGCTACTTTGACTATTTTGTGTTGCACTTTTATTTCTTTCATATGCATATGACATTACATTTACAGACATCATCAGTATGCTTTTACTACTTGCTAGTACTTTTGGTTGGGGTGAAGATCCAACAAGCCTGAGTTCTATATGTTGTATGGGTAATGGGTTCGAGCTTATTGGAGTAGTTGTAAATGTATTTGGGACAAGGTCAAGTAACACAAAGGCCTTTTTAAACGAGTTTGCATTAGATTCATATGTATTCATAGAGAGTTGAGTTTAGGGTCAGGTATGACAGTTTTGAAGGGTACCCTATCCATAGACATCCCTAATGTTATGTTATTTAATTAACTACTTTTTTTTTTTTGAAACTTTAGTTATTTATTAGTTAAATTAATAAAACGTAACTTTATGTATTAGTCAAGTAACTTTCATAAGCTATTAAAAATCTTACGTTTTTAAATATTCTCTTTTAAAATGGAACTATTTTATGGAAAAAAAAAGTTTATGACTGGTAAACGAAATTTCGTTTGACAATTCAAACTATAAGAGTTATAATTAATTTACAAATTATAAAATAATCTTGCAATCCACTGTAATCATGCCTTAAATTATAATTCTGCCTAAATTCCCCAATTTAGACATATAAACTACCCAGTTGTAAATGATGGACAGAATTGGAAGATTTTCCATGTAAGCATGTCATTCAAACCACTATTTATCAAGTTCATAGTTGTGCTCTTTTTCTACTACTAAAACAGAATTTGACCAACATTCAAGTTTATAAAGCCACAACCAGCAAGCTGAATTAAAAATAGCTGAAAGAACATGGCATGAGCAACCGCAAGAACATTAATAATGAAAGATTTGGGGAAATTAAAATGCAGCAGAAACATACAAATCAAATTAATCTCTCCATGAATTAAGTATTCATAAAAATAAAAAAAAAAAAAAAAACAACTCATGAAGTCAAAGAGCATAAAAACAACAATAACTCATGGAAGACAACAATAAATTAATTTAATTCCTGGTTCTTCTCTTAGCTAATTTGATTATTAACTCGTCAATTACAGCTTCAATTTCGCAAATCGGATCCCATGCCTTTCAATACCTAGCTACATTTTCTACATAACTATCACTTATTTACCATTTAATTATATTCTCAGTTTAGTTTCGCTTCTTTGAATTAGATTCTCAGCTATACCATTTAATTATTAAAATAGGTCAACACCCAAGAGGAGAAAACTTAGCACAAGGAAAGCCAAAACAGAGGGTCCAATTACAAATGAAACGAAATCGTAAGGCAAGGGAAAAAGCCACAATTCAGGAACAGCAAATTTAGATCATAAGAAATCAAAATAGTTTTATAAACACATACGAAACATACAATTAATTCTAAGAAAATAAAACAATTTTCAACCAAAAAAAAAAATTCAAAATTGATTTAAGAACCTATGGAGCTAATTTTTGGTACTCACGTACCAATTGGAGTCAAATTCCTGCAATTTTGTCTCATCTCTGTCCGTCCATATGCTTGTCGGGCCGGTCGCTGAAGCTTCATCAGAGCTCTGCCGGCATGAACGTGAGAGCACCTGGAGGAAGCTTACATCGAAGGGAGTCCAACGACGGTGGTCACGCGCCTTAAGGTGGCATGGTTCGGCTGGAGTATGTGCCGGAAGATATCGGACTTCTCAAACCCAATAACCTTGTTGGTGGCAACTGGGGAAAAATCAGGAATAATAAGGCACTCGGATTATCGTCGGGAGTTCGTTGGGGTCGGTGGCGTCGTCGTCTGATGCCGCAGCTGATAGGAATCGGGCTCGAACTCTCGGCGAAAGGAGAGACAACAGCAGCCACTATCGAATTGCCGGTGAAGGAGCAGCTACGGCCACACTGACGGCGGTGATTGAGAAGCCGGCGCAGCATTACGGTGACATTATGATTGCCCGGTTTCCCCTTTCAACCTCTCCCTCTTTTTTTTTTATTTTTTTTTGCGTGGCCATAATTTACTTACTAGAAGAATCCAGTGGCCCCTAGATAATTTAGATATCCCATCTCCTTATATGTATATACATTTATATTAATTATATTGCACTTGTTTATTTATTTATTTGGATGGTCCCAAAAATTTAAAATTCTCTAATCTAATTAAAACAAATTTTCATTGTAATTATATTTTATTATTTATAAAAATATTATTAATGTAAATAACGGAGAAAATTACACTCTTTCCTTTACAAAATTAATAGTTTCAGCCCAGTTTTTATTTTTATTTCATAATTAACTTGTGAATTTTCCATAATATCCTTAATTAATTGTCTAAAAATAAACAAATTTTCAATTAATTAAATTATACTATTTCCCAAAGAAATAGAATTCTTTTGAAATTTCGCACATGGCCAATTGCATTAACATTTAAAATTAGTAAAAAACACATCATCCGAAGAAGTTTGCACTTTCAATATAACTAAAATACTAATGAATTTATATTTTTACTATAATCAAGTTTACATTAATATCCAAAATAATATTATTAATAATTAATATTATAAATGAGGGGTAAAATAGGTAAATAATAGAAAAAATTGTGTCATACAACTACAAAAACTAATATTTATTAATGTGCGTAAAAATGTAAAGTGGGCTCTTATGTTGAGGCTAGAAGAGTAATTAAAACTGTCCACTGCAATAAACACCAAAAATTTAAAATTATTTTAAAATTACATTAAATAGATAATTAAAAAAATGTGGTAAGAAATTTCATATTGGCCCTCTTATCAGGGCGTTAGATTAAGACTAAACATAAAACAGCGTAGTTTAAGTACAACTTCAATTTTTTTCTGTTTTCTTCTCCAAAAATTGAGTTTTCAAGTTTTTTCAGTTTTCTTAATGAAATTTTCATAGGTAATTTTACTACGAAATTTTATTTTCGTCAACAAATTACATACGAAAATACCATTATGTAGGGAAATTACTGACGTAACAACATTCTGTTGGTAATTTTCCTACGAAATTAAATTTATATAGGTAAATTTCCTACGGAATCATGTTCGATAATTTACCTACGGAAATACGATTTCGTAGAGAATTTACCTACGGAAAAAGGATCTCATTGGTAAATTACCGACGGACTTAACATTCTGTCGGTAAATTTCGTGTGTAATTTCAGTTGCGAAACATTGGCTCTAATTTTAGGACAAAAATTTTAATTCCGTCAATAAAATCGGGTGGGAATATTTTTCTTCATTATTTATGACGGATTTGTTATTCCATCGCAATATACATTTTTTCTTACAATTTTCCTTATGCAAGGATTTTCCATCGGTAATTACCTACGAAAAATTTTTCATCGGTATTTAAGAATTTTCTTGTAGTGAAATACCAAGTTTTATCAAGGCCAAAAATAGATTAATAAAGAACTTTTTGCACTTTTAGAATTATTTTACAATCAAAACATTCCACACATCAGCAACTTATAGATTAAATTATACTTACTATGAGTTTCGCTAAATAACTAAACTCAATATATATATATAGAATTCATTCATAGGATGCACTGATAGAGAATGGTAGACAGTTCATGTTATATCCACATACAATACAAATACAAGATGCAACATTAATAATCACTTTCTCAAGTTAAATTTTAGATTCAAAATAAAATTAATTATAACCAATTTTCACTATAACACTTCAAAGAGCCCAATAGTGCCTCACTAATCAACACTTTATTGCCAAAGCATCGACAGCATTCTTTTAAACAAGCTTAAATCATATGCCAACTCATGTACATTCCAAATAAATGATAAATTGTCATAAAATTCATGCATTTTTTTTTTATGTTTCTAATTAATTATGTAATAAATATCAAGAAATTTTAGGTTAGTGATGCTAATCTCATGCCAATACAGTTAATTTGAAATTCAAATTTTAGTCTAATTATCTATAAATATAAATTATGTTATATTATAAACTCTTGAAATTAATGCCCTATCCTTAAAGACAATTGCAAGCATTTCCTAGTTAAAAATTGGGTGAAAATATACAAAAAGGAAAAGGTTACCAATTTCATAAACTAAGTCAGAGAAGCCAAAGCAACTAGGAAACTACATACAAAAATGATATAGCTGTCATTTACGCAGCTGACATTACACAAAGGAACAAAACAAAGTATAGATTAGACTACAAATAAGAGATAGCAAATTTCACTCCATAAACTAATTACAGAATGAACTCCATCAAAAAAAAAAAAAAAAAAACTTTAGCTGGTTGGTTGTTTGTTGAAAGAAAAAAAGGACTAAGATTGGGAAAATATATATGATCCTTCTTTCTAAAATAACATGAACAGTTGTTGACAAAAAAAAGCTGAATCCAAGCCCAATTGCTTAAAGGTATAATTGAGCTAATCATATCTTGAGAGTAAAAAATAGGATTATAAGAAAAGCTTTAATTTTCAGCTTTGTTTATTCACTTCTCTGTCTGATCAAAATCACAATTAAGCACAATAAGATGAAGATCATCCCAAATACTAATAGATTCAATACATATTACATAACAGATCCATATAAAACAAAAGCAATCCCAAAAGGTGCATCAACGAAACTGAAACTAACGTAATTTACCATAACGTCCCCAGTTGTACTAGAAATCTAGATTTTTTGAATTGGGCAAACAAATGTTAATGAATCGAAGCTTAGTAACAAAGAAGAAGTAAGAATTTATGACCTCAAAGAATAGATCTAACACAAACAAGAAAGACTTAGATAATGAAACAAGTTAGCGAATAATCAATAGCACAAGATACAACCAAACACAAACCATAGTCACACGTGACAGGAACAACAAGGGAAAATACAATAAAAGAGAGATAGAAAAGAAGGATTGACTTACAAATTGAAACGAGGTACAGATCAAGCAAACGTTAGGCGAGGCAGTGTCTTGAGATTCGGAGCATTAAAAATTGATTCAAAGCCCGAGGGAGCAGGGAAGCAGAGGAGAGCCAAAGGCAAGGGAGAGGGGAGGGAAGGGAGGGGGAGCGAGAGGCATAGAGCACTACAAGAAAATCTGCAAATAGCAATAGAAAAATAGCTAATTTAGCAACGAAAAGCAATTTTCGTTGGTAATTTCGTCCCAAAGAAGTGAAAAATTTTGGGTCCAAAAATAGCAACGGAATAATTTTTCGTTGCTATTTTACTTAGTCCTAGGAATAATTTTCCAAAAATAGCAACAGAAGTTAATTCCATTGCAAATTTGCAATGGAATTAACTTCTGTTGCTATTTTTGAAAAACCCTAAGTATAAATGCTACTTATTTCTTCTTTTTTTTTTTTTGCGCCTCTTGCCTCCTAGCTCTCTCTTATTTGTTCCCTTTTTCTTTTCTATCAGTTCCAGAGACTCCATTTTTCTTTCCCTTTCACGCAGGTTGCTCTCTTCCTTTTGATAGATCGATCCCAAGTTTCAATTAAGCTCGCTCTCCTTAATATTTTATTTTTACTTACCTTTGCTTTTATTATTGCTGAATTGATGTCTTTTTTTGGGTTATATATTATGTTTCTGGAATTGACCTGATTAGTAGGTATTTCCTGTGATTTTTTGCCTGTAATGTAAATTATTGTCCTTGAAAAAAAAATCAATTTGCAGTATAACTTGAAGACACCTGCGAAATAAACACAATCAATAGCAAAAGGTGATTTTTTCTTCTTTTTTTCAAAAGATAAAGAGCAGAAGCTCACGAATTCATTGCACAAAAATACCAAAAATCATTTGTGAAAGGAAAAAAGAACAGAACACTACAAAATCGACAAAAAAAGCCTTGACTCTTCTTATTATACCTTAACAATAAATAAACAATAAAATTGATCCAATAAAAGGAAAAGAAATATCGCAGCAATCCAAAATAAAAAGAGGAATTAAGCGAACCAAATTTGATCCTAATCCTAAAATTTAAATTCATCCAATCCCTGAAACACTAAATTCGAATCCAACAAAAGAAACTATTCAGCTTTCTTTTTAGCCCTTTATACTATGTAAATATAATATTTTTAATTTTCCATTTTGTCTTGTTTTGATTGGCAAATTCTCTTTTGATACTTGATATTTTTCTTTACTAAATTTTATCCTTTTAATTTTTTGTATATCTTGGTTGGCCGTGCCGTAACTCAATTTGTTTTGTTGATGATAAGAAAGTTTTTTCCCATGCGATACATAAGCATGGATTGGTTAAGTAAACGGAGAACATTTCCTCTTCCATTATGTTGATTTTGGTCATTGGGATTGTGACTTTTGGATTGGTTTTGATTTTCGTTTTTGTTCCTCTTTTTAAGTTTCGAAACTAGTGGTTTAATTGTCTGCATCTGTCAATTTCACTCTCATTTTCGACTCCAAAATGATTTTAAGAACGTCAATTGTTCCCTTGAAATTTATAAAAAGATGAACAGCAAGTAAAAAGAGGGCTATTTTGTTTAATAAAGTCTTGTATGTAATTTCACCAGGGGAATCTTATCTACCAATTACTATGTTTCTTGTCTTGGCTTTAATGGTGCATATGCACAACACAACTGGCAAATAATTAATTTATCTCATAACAAAAAGATCCTTTTGTCCGTTAGCAATAATAAAAGACAGATTAGGCTTAGCTGCTTTTTGACTAAAATAGAGGGTGAATGCATTATTAGTTCTACAATAGATATTTGTTGCAGTGTTTGCAATTTGCTATTTCATATCTACCATAAAACTGCCAAGGCTAACATTTATCTTGGCGTTTATAAATGTTGCAGGCAATTCAAATTGAAAATGCAATTAGAGAGAAAGAGCGACGATGCACTATGCAGACTATTGGTGAGGAAGGTAATCTCGTTCTCTGGAGGATACGCCAACATGGGCTGTTTCTATTGTCTGCCTTGTCATGATTGCCATCTCAATTTTAATTGAGCATGCTTTTCATTTGGTAGAAAAGGTATGATCTTTCTCGTTTTTAATATAAAAAATACATATTATATTCTAATAAATGGCTAAGTATGTATTTTTGCATCTTAATGTATACAGTGGTTCCATAAGATGCACAAGCTAGCTCTAGTTGAAGCACTTGAAAAGATTAAATCAAGTAATTAACCCACTTGATAAAAGATTCAATAAAATTATTAATTTTTGTGGGTTTTTTTAGCTGACTTGAGTTCACTTGAATTTTACAGAGTTGATGCTTATGGGATTTATATCCTTACTTTTAACAGCACTTGGAGGTCCTATTTCTGAAATTTGCATACGAGAAAGTGTTGGATCAACGTGGCATCCTTGCAAAAACGACGAAGAAAAGAAAACTGTAGAAGATAAATGTACAAAGAGGGTAATGTTTCATTTGTATCAGCCTATGGGATTGATCAGCTTCACTAAGACATGGGTTTATCATGGTAAGTTAATTAAAACATATATACACTTGTTCTCTGATCTAGATTCTGGAATTTTTATTGATAAATTAGATTTGAAAAGATGAAGGTTTTAAGGAATGAGCATCGTCAAGGCTATACTCCTATGCTTGATGAAATTTTGGATCCTGATAATCAAGTACACAGTTGGTTTTTCTTACTCATAATATTTGCATTATATATATATATATATATATATATATATGTCTTCATGATTTTGCAGGAAACAAATCAGATAGTTTTATCACTTAATAAATACATATGTTTCCTTCTACTTTACATGTAAACAATTAATATCAAATTTTTAATAAGTGCAGGCTGTCACTTAAATAAATAATTCAGCCATTTCGATTGCCTTCATGGTTTTAAGCCTACTCTAATAGCTTTATGTGGGTTGCAATAGTTGTAAGATTTTGTTAGCGTGTTAGTATCCAATCAAATGTAATTAAAATTTTTAATTCTTTTCAGTTTTTATTTTGAGGTTTTTTATCCCTTCAAACAATAATCTATTTTTTCTAAAAGAAAAAAAATACCGTTGCTTCTTTTTGCTTTGAAAAACCTATAATCAGAATATGAAGCTACACTTTGATAGCCTGTTATTGCAATATAACATTTGAAATGATTGAAGAGGCATATTGTCTCCTCTTAATTAGGATTTTCTTTGTAACATAACCCTGCACAAGATGCAGCTACCTTCTGGGAGGGCTATTACCAAAAGTCAAGAACAAGCTGTATTTTTCTTCATGCTTTTGGTGATAAAATCTATCAAAGCTCATTGTTATAATGTAGTTAACAGTTGAACATTTAGACATATTTTCTTTTCATGGTTCTCTTGATACTTATGTTTCACCATTTTTGTCCTTTTATCAATGTTTTTAGGGTTTGAAGGTTCTCAATTATTCGGTGGAGAATTGCTATTCCTTTCTCTATTGGATGCAGTTATATGTTAGCGACGGAAATGACCGTCGTTAATTTTTTTACTAAAGGGTGAATTTAGCAATAGAAATTAAGATCCGTTGCTAAATTTAGCAACAGAAATTAGATTCCATTGCTAAAATTGACCAATTAACCGTATCTTGCATTGTTGAAATTAGCAACGGAATTCAATTTCCGTTGCTAAATTTAGCAACGAAATAAAATATCCGTTGCTAAATTTAGCAACAGAATAAATTTTCCGTTGCTAAAAATAGCAACCGCCGAATTAGCAAGTGAAATTTCCGTTGCTATTTTTAATTAGCAACATTTTTCGTTGGTAATTTCTGTTGCTAAATTGTAATTTTCTTGTAGTGGAGTAGGGAGAGGGGAGAAAGATGTAAGGGAGAGGGGAAGGAGAGAGAGCGAGAGGTGAGGGAAAGCGGCAGGAGAAGCGGCTGAGGTGATGATGGAGATCAAAGGGAGAGGCTGCAACTGAAATTGATAAGAGAGGAAAAAGGAGATGGAAAAGGAAAAGCAAGGTAGATGGGACACAAAAGGAAAAACACAAGCAAAGGGAAAAAAAGAACTATTTACACCTAGGGTAAAAAATGAAATAGCAACTGAAATTTTTTAGCAACGAAAAAAAATTTGGTTGCTAATTCGCAACTAAATAGCATTAAGTTTGCTAAAATAGCAACGAATATCTTTTTTGTTGCTATTTTAGCAACAAAAAAGATTTTCGTTGGCAATTTGCAACTAAAAATATTTAAGGTTTGTTAAAAAGCAATGCAATATATTTTTTGTTGCTATTATAGCAATGGAAAATAAATTTTGTTGCTATTTTAGCAATGAAAAATAAATTTTGCTGCTATTTTGGCAATGAAAAATAAATTTAATTGATATTTTAGCAACGAAAATTATATTTCGTTGCTATTTTAGCAAACTCAATGCAATTCAATTGCAAATTAGCAATGAAAAATAAATTTCATTAATATTTTAGCAATGAAATTTATTTTCCATTGCTGATTTTTGTTCCAAATTTTTGCGCCATTTGCTGGTGCCTTATTTAGCAATGGAATGAGCATTCCGTTGTAAATTTTTGTTGCCATATTTTGGCGTTAAAATTTCCCTCTATATCCAGCAAAGAAAAATAACCATTTTTATTTCCGTTACTAAATCTAAAAATTGTAACCAATTTTAGCCACAAAATTTGATTTTCGTTGCTAATTAGCAACGAAATTCATTTTTCGTTGCTAAATTAGCAACGAAAATTTTTTTCATTGCTATTTTCACATTTTCTTGTAGTGTTTTGCACAAGCGGAGTATGTAGCCACCCCCTACATTGATATGCCTTTAATGGGGGAGATCAATATGAGAGATGAACTAAAACGCCTAATACCAAATGTCAGTTGGATGAAGTTTGTCGAGCAAAGGGAGAATGTCTATCCCCAATTAACAAGGGATTTCATGGCCACAGTAAAGATTATAATTGGAAAGAACAATGGTACCAATGAGGGTAATGTCAGTTTTTGGCTTAATGGCATATCGCATCGAATGAGCTTTAATAAGTTTTTGAGCTATTCGGGATTTGACCCCCATGTTCCAAAGGGGATTGAATATTTTAACAAGCAGGATATTTGGAATGGCATATGTGATGAGATTGAAAAAATTGTCTTTAATGCCAGTAACACCAAGGCCCATCACTTGAAGAACCATCCCTTAAGAATTATACATCAGTACCTAGCCTTGGCAGTGTTCATCCATCTTGGAGGCCCTGGGAATATCAATGCTAATGAAGCTCTCATCTTTTATGTGATGGAAAATGCCATTTGAATCAACGGAGCTATTTTTATTGCTGCAAAAAATTGATGAATTAAGGACTTATTATAAAAGGGTGACAAAGATTACTTTTGGAGGTATCGTCAACACTTTGGCTAAAGCAGTCAATAATACAAACCTAGGGAGAGCAATTGGTAACCAAATTATTATTGATAAGAAAATGTTAAAAAAATGTCAATGCTCATTGATAACCTAGCGTTCCCTAAGCAAGGCTATTATGTGGTGTTCGACAAAGCTTTCACGAGCAGAGGCTGTAGTTGTTACCCTATCATTAGAGCAATACACTATAATCATGATTCACTTAGACACTATGACAGACAAGATAGATGAGATTGTTGCAGCCCTCACCATGATGCAGTCCCGATTTAATCACTATTTTCCTCCTCCACCTTCACAGGAGTGATTTGTTCAAGGATTTCCTCAACCCCAATTATTTTATTAACGCTTTCATTGTATTTTGCTGTGTGTGTGGTTAAGGGTATTTTAGAGATGAACTTATTTTAAACTTATTTTGTTGGTTGTTTTGCTTACTAACCATAATAGTTTTAATTTTTGTGTTTATCATACTTTCAGTAGTTGTTTAGGTGTTAATGGAACTTATTATGTTATGATATGTTTTTATTTCTTTTTGAATGTTTTTTTGAGTTTCTAATATCATTGTCCTTAGTTTACTCTTTTAGTTAATTTTATTTCCAGTTCTTTTTATTACATCTTTTGTTTTTATTTTAGTGGAGAGCTTTTGCTTTTACTTTAGTAGTATTGTCCCATTATTTTTATTTAGTTATTCTTGGTTGTTATTAAATACTTGAACAATTCTTAGTTCAGGTTACCCTTAGTGTTGTTCTCATTGTGAATAATTTAAACTTAGAATTAGAAAAACTTATTTATGATAGTTGAACGGTAGGAGAATAGTTAGTTGTTAATTGTTTTGACTTTTTTGTTTAAGTTTAATTAGATCAATACCAGTAGGTCTCTAAATAAAATGGGCAGTTTAGGCCTATTTTTATAAAATAAAAAAACAATACATGAAGGTGATCTAGTGGGAATTTTAGAGCGCTAGAGTCATCCTTATCACCCTTTAAAGCATTCAAAACAATTTGAATACAAGGCTAGAAATGACTTAGGCAAATTTTATTGCTAAACCTTTAAAAGACTTATGACCTACCCTTTGTTAATGTTATATCTCTTACGAAGCCCTTTAAGCCTATTGAAGCATGCTAAATGTGTGCTAATTATGCAATTTATGTATTTACACTCATTTGATCTTTCCCAACCTAAAAGCCTTTGACCTTAGCCTTATAGAATTAGCCATTCTAAGAGTGAGTAAGAAAAGTTTTTTGGGATTAACGTGGAGAAAAAGGGTTGTATTTTCGGATACTTTGTTAATGTTTAGAAAAAATTTTTAGAATGTAAATTGATTTTAGGAGAATTTTAGTAGGCCTTACATAAAAAAAATGAAAGAAAAAGAAATAAAATAAAATGAAATAAAGTTTCTAAGCTATGGTTTAGTATAAGTGTGGGGTACCTCAGTGGTTAATAGAGAGGGAATTTTAACCCTTAAAGCCTTAGTTAGGCTAATGCACTTTTAGCAAAAATTTTGGTGATTTCCTTCTCTTAGAAAACTCCTTTTGGTTAATGGTGTTCTACATTCTAAATAGCCTGGTATTTGCCATTGTTTTTAAATACAATAAGGGTAGAGATTAGATCAAACTTTTAGAGTCTGAGTAGTGGCGAGTGGAATTAGTGAATCACTGTTCTAATTTGCATATCCTTTGCTTTCCTTTGTTAGCCATACCTTGACCACATTATAGCCCATCTATAACCTCACAATCTTGCTTTGTTTAGAGCTATTTGCAGAAATGACCCTTGGGTTTTGGTACTAAAGGAGAAGCCTAAGGCTTCTCTTAAGTTTCAAGCATGAAACTGCATATGTGAAAATTTTTCATACGAATTCCTTTTTTGGTTGTCAGATTGCACTGCTATTTTGAGATTTCGAAAGATGTCGTAATCATTTAGGCCTAGCAAACACACACAAGGAGACTAGCTAGTATGATTTGATCTAAATTCTTTCCAGTTTAGGTTGATAATTAGTGACTTTTGCTTTAGTGTTATTTAGTTTCTCTGAATTTGTGATTTTTTTCTTTAAGTTTGGGTATGCGAGAATGTGGTCTTTTTATTTTCTTGAGGGCGAGCAAAAGCTAAGTGTGGGGTATTTGATAACTCCGATTTAGTGTTTAATTATAGTGTATTTTTATCTATGTTTAAGTCTTGTTTTGTGTTTTTTTAATGTTTTAAGTGTTAAATTTCTCTTTTTGTGCGAAATAAGATAATATTAAGATTTGTGAAGTTTTGGTGTGTTTAATGGTGCAATTTTGACTTTTGTGTAGAAAATTGACCTTCACATGACAAAGACTAAAGTGCCTCAGTTGTGTGCCTTGCAAAATCACCAATATGAACCATTTCACTAAAGGGCATGGCTGAGACCACTGGTCTTTATTGTGTGAAATGCAGATTTCGAATGTGTTTAGTCTAGAAGGGTGTGCAAGCTAGGCTGAGACCAAAGTGTCTTAGTGATACCATATGTAATGGTCTATGTTTTTATTACATGTTTTCTTTATTTTATAAAGTTAGTGGGTTAAATTATTTATATTTTATATGCTTTTGTCTAGTTTATATGTGTGTATGTTTTGCAGGAAAGTTTGGTCTAGAAGGAAGAAATGGTTGAAGAAACAAGCTAAGAGGTTGACTCATGAAGGAGAGCACGACTCATGAAGAGAAGAAACAATGAAAGACACGACTCATGAAGAACATCCGAGTCGTTATAGAGAGCTTTAGCGATCGAGTCAACAATTTTGTCCGAGTCATGAAGGGAAGTTAGAAGAGGCAGCATGATTCATGAAAGAGAGCATAACTTGTGAAGAGGAGAAATAACAAAGACACGAGTCATGAAGGATGTTCGACTCATTACAAAAGCATAAAGGACACGACTCGTGAAGGCTGTCCGAGTCGGTCCAGGCACCAATTCTGAAATACTATAACTTTTCATCTCACCTCTTCTCAACCACTAAGTGTTTTCATCAAGACTTTTCATGGCAACTTTTCACCATAACGTCTATTTTGAAGAGGCATGATTTGGGATGCAAACTTCTCAATAAATAGGGACTAAATATGCAGTTGTAGGGAGAGTTCTTTTTGGATATACAATTGATGCTTAGATAGTTGTTATACTTAGTTTTTAGTAGATAATGACAAAGGAACAAAGCCAAAGGAACAAGAGATACATCAGAAGGTTTAAATACAAAGTACAATATTTGGGGAGTTTATTTTTCTCTAATTCTCTTATTTGATTTTAATTCTATTCTACATTTTGGCTAGTTCCTTTACATACTAGAAATGTGAAGTGACATTATTCAAGATCAAGTTTATGTTTGTTATAAATGAAATATGATTTAAATCTATTTGAGTGATTGTTTTGCTATGTATGCTTGATCACCATATTTAGCATGTTAGTCAATGAGTTCACAATGAGAGTTAGAACTTATTGATGGAAAGACAAATGAATTCATTTAAAGCATTGAATTCATCTTAAGTGTGACATTGAGAAATTCTCTTTGAGGGATTAAAGAATTTGCATTGAGCTTCATAATTCTTGTTTATCTCTATAATGACATGAGAGTGCTTATAGACTCTAAGCAAGAACATCTTTATTGACAATGAGAGTTGCTTTAAAGAATCTTTGGTTAAATTCTCCAATCATCTTCAATTATACAATTATTTTACTTGTACTAAAATGACCTATCCTTTCTATTTCTATGTATCTTTACACTAATTACTAAGTCATCCTTAATCAAAATTAATTTAATTTATGTATATCGATTTAGAACTTAGTTATATACTTAATCTTCATTTTGTCTGGTTGCTTATCTATCTACTTCTTGTGGTTTCAATATTAGATTTACCCCATTCCTTTTGGAACGATACCCTACTCATTCTATACTCAGTCTAGATGGACTAAGGGTTTAAATAAATTCCCTATCAGATTTTGGCGCCGTTGCTAGGGAACAGTTGATTTAAATCTTTATTGATTAAAAGGAAGAAGTGGTTGTTTTAGGAATATATTAGTTAGTTAGACTTTATTAATTTGTTATGAATTTTTTCTTACTTTTAATTTATTAATTGTTCCTTTTTACTTTACTTTTAGTTTATCTTTCAGGTTCCTTCTTGTTGATTATTTTTGTTGTACATGTTTTAATTGTTTATTTTGTTTTTATATATGTGTATTTTGGGAAGAAGGAAATTAACCCAGTTTTGCAGAGGACACGACTCGTGACATACATTGCGAGTCGATACAGAGGCAATATTTTCATGAGTTGTGTTGATTGTTCGACTTGAGTCTTTCCATTTATTGTGATTGTTCGACTCGTGTTCCCCATCCGACTCGTTACAGAGACTTCCCCTTCATGAGTCGTGCTGATTGTTCGACTTATGTCCGACTCTTGTTTTCGATTTGACTCAATTTTGGGTATTTTTTTTTCTAAATTTTGTTTTCTTTTCCTTTTTTTTTCCCTTAATTGGTTTGTTTTTCTTTTATTTAACGCCACAGTGGCCCCAAAACATTTTAATGTTATTATAAAACCCTAACATTTGAAATGACATGCCCTTTGGCATTAGAGAGTCGTTTCCACCTTTTTCTCTCAACTCTCTTATTCCCCATACATCATTCATTTATTATGCTTTTTGTCTATAGCTTCTAAACCTATTAGTTTCTTCATCTTCTTCATCTTTTTCTTTACCCATTTCTTCTTCTCTTAGTTTTCTTTTTTTATTTAGGTTCCTATATATTGGTTCTTCTGTGTCTTCTTTGTTTCACTCTTCTCATCAAGATGGTGCGGACTAAGAATCCATCTTCTTCACGTGCTCAACCTGAGGAGGATGAACCACAACAGAGGGATATGTCAAAAGATTTTAATGCTAGGTTCCCTATTTACTCCATTGAAGAAGGTAACAGATTTCTTGCTCTTAAACATAGGCCTATCTTGCCTTGTAAGTACTTCTCAGAATCTCTCATTCAGCAAGTTGGTATGTTAGATGTTGTAAATGAAATGCTTTCTCATTGTGGCTTGTTAACCTTTGTTCATAATCATGGCCACTCACATGCTGACTTAATGTTAGAATTCTACACTTACTTGAATTCTAATGATGAAAATTCTAGGCTTTTAAACTATCGTTTAGATGGAGAGCATCATTCTCTAACATATTTCTTTATGCATAAAGCATTTGGTTTTAAGCAATTTGGTTTATGTGATCTCCCTCATGAGTTTCATTCAAATGACTTTTGGCAGTTTCTCACTGGTTTGACAACTCCATTTAAATCTAAGGATGATAAATCTATGTTTATAAATGATTTAAAATATTGAATTTTGCATAATATTCTTGCTTCCTTGATTTTTAACAAAAATGAATTTAATCGGGTTTCTTATCAAAATCTTTTCTTAATGTGGTGTATTCATTATAAGTCGTCTGTTTGCTGGTCATATTGGATCTTTAACCAAATTTTGCAATATGTGGATAGAAAAGATGCCTCTCTCACTCATGGAATTGCTTAGAATCATTATATTGATCTTAGTAGTTATTCTCAAGTTATTTCTCGTGTGTATTTTACTAAGAAGCTCTTCGTTCGTGGTGAGATTATCAATAATGCTTTTTAGTCCATTCCACACCACTTAAGATTGTGTTGGAGGGATCTTCAAGGCTCTTCTATTGTTCCTCCTGTCTTTATTGATGATAGCACTGATGATGATACACAGGAGAAGCAGGAAACTAGTGATGATGATATGGCTGATGTTCCTGCTGCTAGTCCACCATCTTCATATGTTCCAAGTTCTTCCACCAGGTGTTGGATTTTATCGATTACATGCATCACATACATGAGCGGAATTTAAAAATTTGTAACCATTAGATCTGATCTTACCATGAGTACACAATATAACTATATGAGAATAAGAAAAATCACCTTTGATTTTTGTTGAACAGTTGATTTTACTTCGCACCGGGTAGTCGCAAACCACAGTGTCCAAAATCGAACACCTCCAATGAGTAATCCACACAATGAGGGGTAAATTGAACCAACAAATTGGTGTTTAACTAGGGCTAGCCGAAATTCCCAAGAGCTAGCTTAGGAGTTGGCGCAAAAGGGAGAGAGAGATTAAGAGAAAATACTTTCTTTTTGTTTTAATCACTTAACCCTAATTCTCATTAGTTGGCCTTTTATAGTTAGGTTAAAATTCCAACTCCTTAATGAGATTGGGCTCTTTAAAATTGCTGGAGAATTATTAATTGGGCCTCTGGAATTAATTATAATCATTTGGGCTTAATTAAATCCAATTTAAACCTTTTCATAAAAGTCTATGTCCAAAACCCACAAACTAGGCCCTTTGTGTAACTAATTGGATTTAAATACCCAAATGGATTCCAAATCCAACAAAATTAAATGTGGGTTCCATAACACATGTAACATATATAAATTAATTTGGCCCATTAAATAGGCCATTAAGGCCTTTTGTTCTGAGGTAGGCGTCTGGCCCTTACAAAAGGGCTTTCGCCAACTGCTTCATTCCTCTTGCCCTTAATAATTGCTCCAATGGACTTATTAATTATTATACCAGTCCTATAACACTTATATTAGTCCTAAAACACTTATAAGACAATAATAATTAATCATGAAATACATTATTTCAATTAGGTCTAATTTTGCAGAACATTTCTCAAAAGTTCCGCGGACAATTTTATTTGATCATAATTAATTAAACTCTTTAATTAATTATTATCATATTCTCTTCTCTACCTTTATCATAATATCAAATATTATTATCCTTGTCATTTTACCATTTTATCCTTTTCTCTATATGTGTGTGACCTATTGGGTTCCTGTCCATGTTGGCAGTATAATAAGTAATTGTGAGTTCTATTCAAAACTCACATGATTTAAACTCCTTTAAATCATCTTATCAATCCTTATTGATACTTTTGATACATCATTATACAAGCAATGATTGGCCTCTAGCTAGGGATCATGACTACCCAAATGTCAGGAAAGTCATGTGGTTTGATTGTACCCTTCCATAGAAACAGTTACCGTGCAATTACTCCTTTTACCACTCTTATCTCAATTAGATTCTGAGTATGGATTTTTGTCAACTCATATAAATCTAATTATGTATATTCTATTAATTTAACCATTGTTCCTAAAATGCCCTTCATGGATCTCCAGCCATCTCGGCATATTACTCTGGCCAGAGATTCTCTGAACAAGGCAATTATAAAATCATGCGAGATAACTTCCCTTGTTAAATTTGGGATGGTGAATCCTTTGTCAATCACTCAACTTTCTTCAAGTAGGTCATGATATACCCAATCTCCTAACTATATTCACTCCCCGTTGGAAGTAATCAGTTATGGAGTCAAAGTATACCACTTGCTACTTAAGATAACTTTGGTGATCTCAAGTCTAAGGATACTTGCACAACAGCTATGAAGAGATTCCTCACTAACATAGATTTAATATCCATGTGAGGATTCTCTTTACAGGTCTCCAATGAACTTGTTCTTCTAACAAGCATCCACATGTTAGCTTTGATTTGTTAGTGTAAGCCCTAGCCCCAATGCATTGTAACGAAACACTTGAAATTGATAAAATGAGGCATTAGTTTTATCTTTTGTATTCCTGTGCATATCAATTGATAAAACTATCCAAGAATGTCGTTTCGGTTTAAGTTATCATGTGTGAGGCACATGGTTGTAAGACCTTGAAACAAATGAGACTTCATTCTAAATATCCCTAGTCAGTCATTGTTATGGGAATAACAATGAATTAAGACTAGTATGCTCTCTCTAATATTATGAGTTCTGTCTTACGGATCATTAGGACAAGAGTGTCAATCAGAGATCATAGATACATGTTAAAGAACATGGTATCTGGATTCGATCCGCTCATGAGAACACTACATGGTACAAGTCATAAGTGTTTCTCATATGCAAGTTTTGTATCGGAGTTCTTAGACCTGAAATCTCTATGAAACTCTTTATGAATTACTGTGTACTTTGACATACACCTAACGTGCTCGTAACAGAGTGACAAGTACGGGTATGATTGGGTATACACTGATTCATGTTAGAGAGCATGAGAGAAGTGAAGGGATTACCCCTCTCGATAAGAGAGAAAAATATCACCGGCCACTTGATCAGTGAACTGAGAAGTGTATGGCCATACCGAGATGAAATAATGAGTAATCATTATTTATCTGAGAGTTCAGTGTCACTGGAATATCAAGAAAGGAATTAATATATATAAGGATGACTAGTTCCATGCCTTATATTAATTCTGATATTTAAGGGTAAGGGACTATGCAAAATTGCATTAGGTCACTAAATGCCATATGCATTTTCATTTAATTTGGAATGCTATAATATCTTGCTAGAGAATATATATAGCCTTTGAATTAATTTATTAATTTATTGCCAACATTAAATGGACCTATAGGATCGCACACAAAGCATTGGGCTTAAAATATTTAAATTGTGTATTGGGAATTAATTTGGAATTTTATTTAAAGTCAAATTAATGCATAAAATGGGTAAACAGATTTTTGCCTAAAACAGCTAGTTGTTTTAGGCAAATCTGTAAAAACAGTTTTTTTGCCTAAAACAGCCAAAACTGTCAAGGTGCAATTTTGCCTAAAACAGTTAGGCAAAACTGTTAAGCCACGATTTTGCCTAAAACAGCTAGCTGATTTAGGCAAATATGTGAAACGAGTTTTTTGTCACGAGAGAAATTTGTTGGCATGTGCTAGGTTTAATTTCAATTGATTAATTATCTATGTATAATTAAGTTAATTGAGTATTAAATCCTAATTTGTATTTAATCAAAATATAATACTTGAGAGGAAATTAAAGTAGCCAAAATTCAAACTAAAATACTAGTTGAATTCGGCAACTTATTTTACCTTAAATAAGTAAGTTTGTTTTGATTAAATGACTAATGCCATTTGAATTTAAATTCTAATGGAATTTAAATTAGGATATATCTTTTAATTAGGAAGTGATGGAGGCTGAAATTAACACTTAATTTACGGCACTCACACTTGACCTAAATTAGTGATATATATTAATGAATTAAATGAATAACATGGATGCCGTTTTTGCTATTTTTCTCTCTTGGCCGAAATACTCAAGGGGAAAGAAATCTTTCTTGTTCTCTTGTGTTCTCAGGCTGAAACAGTAACCTAAAGGAAGAACAAGATCAGATCTTGTGGCTTCAAATCATTCCCATTGCCGAATACACAATCATAGAGCTAGCACTCTTGATTTTAAGCCATCTTTGCAAGTGTGTGTGTGAGAATAGAGGGAGTGGCGCAAAAGGCTGTTCCTTGGCATTGGTGATCGAGAACTAAGGTGGATAAAGGCATCTTGGTTGCTGGACATCACAAAATCAAAGAATAAAAGGCATCATCTATTGTAAGTTTCAAAACCCTAAAATTGCATGTTTTCGTTCCTAGTTTTGGATATGTATGGTATGCATGATAAAAATTTTGTTTTTCCGCTGTGCTATCATGATTATCATACCATGTCATATTCCATCATGATTATCATCCATAATCACAGTTATGAGAACCACTACTTACACCATTCAAGAAGCATAACATGTGCTAGTCTGTCCGAATTAACAATGTCCTATCTTGTTAATTCTATGACTGGGGATATTTAGATATTAACATATTTGCATGCAATAGACATCTCACATCATGAACACCTTCATGATTGCCTTTGCACTGTGTTTATAATATCTAGGACTTCATTTATTAATTTAAGATTTACAAACTCATGTATTCAAACATAGCATTAATAAATGAATGATGCCTTTTATTAAGAATATAAATTTCATACATATGAAAAAATCCCTATTACATGGGCTCTAGGGCATACTCTCTAACAATCTCCCACATGCACTAGAGCCAATCACTCATATGTCTCAGACCTATGCTATTTATATGGTGATCATGCTTAATCTAGGAAAGTGCTTTAGTGAGGGGATTCGCCATATTGTCTTCTGTGGGAACCCTTTCTATTTTCACATCATTTATAGCTACTATTTCCCTTATAAGAAGGTAGCATCTGAGAACATGCTTGGATCGCTGATGAGACCGTGGTTCCTTTGCTTGCGCAATGGCTCCATTGTTGTCACAATATAAAGGAATCGGATCAACAATGCTAGGCACCACTCCTAGTTCGGTTATGAACTTTTTGATCCAGACTGCTTCTTTGGCTACTTCTGAAGCAGCAATGTACTCAGCTTCCGTCGTGGAATCAGCAGTTGTTTCTTGTTTGGAACTTTTCCAACTAACTGCCCCTCCTCCCATTATGAACACATAACCAGATTGTGATTTACAATCATCTTTGTCAGATTGGAAGCTGGCATCTGTATACCCATTTACTTCCAAACTGCCTTCTCCATATACCAAGAATATATCCTTAGTCCTTCTCAAGTACTTAAGAATATTCTTGACAGCTGCCCAGTGTTCCTCTCCAAAATTAGATTGGAATCTGCTTGTGACACTCAAAGCAAATGGTACATCTGGACGTGTACATAACATAGCATACATGATAGAACCAATTGCAGATGCATATGGTATTCTATTCATGCTCTCTCTATCCTCCAGTGTCTGTGGACACATAGACTTAGAAAGGTGTTTCCCATGCACCATAGGTATAAACCCTTTCTTAGAGAGATCCATATTGAACCTCTTCAATACTTTATCTATATATGTACTCTGAGAAAGACCTAGCAACCTATTGGATCTATCTCTATAGATCCTTATTCCCAGAATATAGGATGCTTCTCCAAGGTCTTTCATGGAGAATTGCTTAGATAACCATATTTTAACATATTGGAGAAGAGAAATGTCATTTCCCATGATCAATATGTCATCTACATATAGAACTAGGAAGACAATTGCACTTCCACTGACCCTTTTATACACACAAGGTTCATCTTCATTCTATGAGAAACCAAACTCTTTGATTGTCTCATTGAATCGTATGTTCCAGCTCCTAGAGGCTTGCTTCAATCCATAAATGGATCTTTGACGCTTGCATACCTTTTCGCCATTTCCTGATGTGAATCTTTCTGGTTGTGTCATATACACATCCTCAGTAAGATTTCCATTAAGGAAAGCTGTCTTCACATCATTAGCCAAATATCATAATCATAATGAGCTGCAATGGCTAAAAGTATTCTTATAGACTTAAGCATTGCTACAGGAGAAAAAGTTTAGTCATAGTCAAAACCTTCTTTTTGAAGATAACCTTTTGATACTAAGTGAGCTTTATAGGTAACTATATTACCTTCCATGTCAGTTTTCTTTTTGAAGACCCATTTGCACCCTATGGGTTTTATCCCTTCAGGTGGTTGAGTTAAAGTCCATACTTTATTCTCATACATAGAGTCCATTTTAGACTCCATAGCCTTAAGCCATAAATCACGTTCTGAACTATTCAAAACTTCTTGATAGCTTGTAGGCTCATTGTCCTCTACTACAGTTATGCCTCTATCCGAATCAATGTGAAATCCATATCTCACAAGGATAGAATGCATCCTAGTAGATCTTCTAGGATTTTGTGTATAATCGGGTTCAACTGTAATCTCATCATTATGAAATTCAATTTTGGGTTCAATCGGTTGATCATCTTCTATTTGTGGGTCTTGAACTTCACCAAGTTCAATTTTACTCCCACTGTCCTCTTGTAGGAGAAATTCTCTTTCCAAAAAGATAGCATGCCTTGAAACAAACACCTTTTTTTCTAAGGGATGATAGAAATAATATCCAAACGTTTTTTTTGGATGTCCCACAAATAAACATTTGTTAGACTTAACATCCAGTTTGTCTGACATTGTCCTCTTCACATAAGCAGGACAACCCCATACTTTCATATGAGAAAGTGTGGGTTTCTTGTTATTCCACATCTCATATGGAGTAACATCAACCGATTTACTAGGAACTCTGTTTAACACATATACAACAGTTTCTAGTGCATATCCCCAAAAGGACTTAGGCAAGTTTGCTCGGCTCATCATTGATCGAACCATATCTAATAGTGTTCGATTTCTCCTTTCAGATACACCATTGTGTTGTGGTGTATATGGTGGAGTCCATTAAGATAAAATCCCATTATCTCTAAGATAATCCTGAAACTCTTGACTTAAGTATTCTCCACCTCGATCTGATCTAAGTATTTTAATACTTTTGCCAAGTTGTTTCTCTACTTCATTTTTGAACTCTTTGAACTTTTCAAATGCTTCAGACTTATATTTCATTAGATAGATGTATCCAAACCTGGAATAATCATCTATGAAAGTAATGAAGTAGGAGTAACCTCCTCTAGCATGTGTAGTCATTGGACCACAGAAATCTGAATGTATTAAGTCCAAAACCATTTTAGCTCGTTCTCCTTTACCAATAAAGGGAGCTTTTGTCATTTTTCCCAATAAACAAGATTCGCATGTATCAAATGATTCATAATCAAATGATCCCAAATCACCTGATCTGTGCAATTTGGTCATGCATTTTTCATTTATATGGCCTAAACGACAATGCCATAAGTATGAGGTATTTAGATTATCATGTTTCATTCTCTTGGTATCCACATTATGTACTTCTTTAATTAAATCAAGAACAAATATACCATTCTCAATGATAGCTTTTGCATAAAACATATTGATCTTAAAAATGTAACAACATTTGTCATTTAAAGAAATATCATAATCGTTCAACAGACGACTGAAAGAAATAATACTTTTGGATAAAGCTGGAACATAATAACAATTATTTAATTCTAGTACTAATCCACTTGGAAGAGGCAAATGATAAGTCCCTACAACTGTTGTAGGGATGTTTTGTCCAGTAGCTGACTGCAAACATATCTCTACCTTTCCAACTCTTCTAAAGCTTCTAAGCCCATGTAAGTCATTACACAAATGTGATCCACATCCGGTATCTAATACCCAAGATTGTTTTGAAGCAATAGAATAAGTATTAATTTCAATCATATGAATACCTGAGATAGAAGCATTAGCATGCTTTTTCTCCTTAAGAGAATATAGATAGGCCTTGTAGTTATGCTTTTAATGTCCATCCTTTCCACAATGGAAGCAAGTTCCTTTGGGATTCTCTTTCTTGGCAACCTTCTTCTTGGAAACCCCACCATCCTTTATCTCATATTGCTTCTGAAGCTTTGAGGACATAGCACCCAGCATCAGACATGCTGCTGCTTCACTATCCTCTATGTATTTTTGATAAGTGCCTTTGATCTCATCAATGGCATCATCTGATGGAAGTGGTGGAAGATCTTTATCCAAGACATAATGGATCTTTTCAGCTCTGAGAACAATTCTCACTTGCTTGATCCAGTTAGAATAGTTGCTGCCAACCAGTTTGTTATCCAAGATTGATCGTATATTTGATGTGCTCATGATGATGACATAGATGTGAAAAAGAAAAGATATAAGAGTATGTTCATATATATGTATGCAATAATAAGGTCTTTAATTAATCCATTTACTCCCACTATTTTATTGCGAATTAATAGCCCTCACTATATAATCCGAGAAAACCCGATGGTTTTCTTAGTGGGCCAATATCCAATACTTGATATGTAATTTGACCTTGACTATGGTCAACAAGCCAAATTCCATACCCTTGAAAGGTAGGTATCTCTATACCAATTGTGTCTCTACACAACTATTGGATCATTAGGTTATCAACTCTTGATGCATGCATATCATATATGCATTCCCTAATCTTGCCTCTAGAACCATTAGCCTTGACTGTGGTCAACAAACTAATGGGCTAGCTAAGATTACCCATTTAATTAGATTTGAACATATTCGATATAATGTGAGCTTGACTGTGGTCAACAACCCACACTATAAAAAACTCTGGTTCTCCTCAAATTAATGGAAGGCTTATATACCTTAGTATTTGTTTGAGGGTTTTAGTTAATTAAGTCTCATCATACATGGTTGGCATACATTGGTATGCATCCTATATCTATCACATAAATATAAGCATACAAATATGGTATAGTTATGGACTTCACTACATTGATTTCCCCAAGCCAAGAGGGAAATCAAAAGGTCACACCTAGGTAGTATGCATGTTTCAAACAAGAAAACTAATTACATTATCTTCAAGCTTGTTGGATCTCCATCCAGCCCATCTTGCTCCTTGATAGTGGTCTCCATCTCTATTTCTAATTCTAATCTAAGTAATCTAATTACATATTACAATTTGAAATGAAATACAAACCAAAAACAAGTGGCCGGGACATGAAAGTCCTCATTGGGCCAAAACATGCATTATGCTCAATCACATTGGGCTTTGTCCATAACTAACCATCATGCCAATCATACACCCTTATATGCCTCTCTAATGCATCAAGAAATGGATTACTAACTTTGTTTCAACCTTTGAAACTATATTTTGAGTTATTTTAATGATGTGATCAAATTAGGAAACTTTTTCCATTTTGGAAACTTTCATTTTAGGAAACCTTTTTGCATGCATGTGTTCTTGTCTTAATAATCAATCCAATTGATTATTAATTAATTATAAATTCATTATTTAATTAATTAATCATATTAAATAATTAAAAGAATCAATTTTGGGCTTAAAACAAATGTAGGCCGAAACCCACAGAAGAAAAACCCTAACTGTGTTCACACACAAACTAGTTTTGTGTCTTTTAGACCATTTGGGCCTTTTGGAATGAGCCAAGCCCACTCCAGCCCTTAAAACCCATTAATAAACTTAATTAATGTTTATAATGTTTAATTTAAATCAGCTCCTTGAGCCCACCAAGTCATTCACTAATTTAAACAAAGTCTGAAAACATAATTAAGCCTATTAAGTGGTTTTAATAAATTAAAATTAATCAAATTAATTTAAGGCCCATTTTAATTAATCCAATTAATTAAAAAAACTTTAATATATCATATATATCAGATTTAGAAGATCAAAAGTCGTTCTAACTAAGAACACATGAAGAACACAAATTTATCGAACTTTTCGACAAAACTAGTTTTCATGCAAAACTTGTTCGATTTTAATTTCGTTCGATCCTACGGCTTAATATCACATATTAAACACATAAAATATCATCTAAATGATTTTTAAATGGATCCATAAGAAATTAAATTAGAACAGCCCCTACATCACCTAGGGTTTCACGCCAAACCCTAATCACAATCCTTCAAAAGTTTCATTTTTGTTTCCACCAAATTTATTTGATCACACATACAACAAGAAATCAATATTTCTCATTCATGAACAATCAAATCTAATATTTTAAAGTTCATGAAATAAATAACTCAAAACAAAACAAAACTTATTCCGCAGAAAAAATATAGAATTGTATATCCATAGCAAAACCTGGCTCTGATACCATATTGGATTTTATCGGTTACATGCATCACATATATGAGCGGAATTTTAAAATTTTTAACCATTAGATCTGATCTTACCATGAATACACAATATAACTATATGAGAATAAGAAAAATCACCTTTGATTTTTGTTGAACAGTTGATTTTACTTCGCACCGGGTTGTCGCAAACCACATTGTCCAAAATCGAACACCTCCAATGAGTAATCCACACTAGAGAGGGGTAAATTGAACCAAAAAATTGGTGTTTAACTAGGGATGGCCAAAATTCCCAAGAGCTAGCTTAGGAGTTGGCGCAAAAGGGAGAGAGAGATTAAGAGAAAAGACTTTCTTTTTGTTTTAATCACTTAACCCTAATTCTCATTAGTTGGCCTTTTATAGTTAGGTTAAATTTCCAACTCATTAATGAGATTGGGCTCTTTAAAATTGCTGGAGAATTATTAATTGGGCCTCTGGAATTAATTATAATAATTTGGGCTTAATTAAATCCAATTTAAACCTTTTCATAAAAGTCTATGCACAAAACCCACAAACTAGGCCCTTTGTGCAACTAATTGGATTTAAATACCCAAATGGATTCCAAATCCAACCAAATTAAATATGTGGGTTCCATAACACTTATGTAACATATATAAATTAATTTGGTCAATTAAATAGGCCATTAAGGCCTTCTGTTCTGAGGTAGGCGTGTGGCCCTTACAGAAGGGCTTCCGCCAACTGCTTCATTCCTCTGGCCCTTAATAATTGCTCCAATGGACTTTTTAATTATTATACCAGTCCTATAGCACTTATAGTAGTCCTAAAACACTTATAAGACAATAATAATTAATCATGAAATACATTATTTCAATTAGGTCCAATTTTACAGAACATTTCTCAAAAGTTTCGTTGACAATTTTATTTGATCATAATTAATTAAACTCTTTAATTATTTATTATCATATTCTCTTCTCTACCTTTATAATAATATCAAATATTATTATCCTTGTCATTTTACCATTTTACCCTTTTCTCTATATGTGTGTGACCTATTGGGTTCCTGTCCATATTGGCAGTATAATAAGTAATTGTGAGTTCTATTCAAAACTCACAAGATTTAAACTCCTTTAAATCATCTTATCAATCCCTATTGATACTTTTGATACATCATTATACAAGTCATGATTGGCCTCTAGCTAGGCATCATGACTACCCAAATGTCAGGAAGGTCATGTGGTTTGATTGTACCCTTCCATAGAAACAGTTACCGTGAAATTACTCCTTTCACCACTCTTATCTCAATTAGATTCTGAGTATGGATTTCTGTCAACTCATATAAATCTAATTATGTATGTTCTATTAATTTAACCATTGTTCCTAAAATGCCCTTCATGGATCCCCATCCATTTCGGCATATTACTCTGGCCAGAGATTCTCTGAACAAGGCAATTATAGAATCATGCGAGATAACTTCCTTTGTTAAATCTGGGATGGTGAATCCTTTGTCAATCACTCAACTATCTTAAAGTAGGTCATGATATACCCAATATCCTAACTATGTTCACTCCCAGTTGGAAGTAATCAGTTATGGAGTCAAAGTATACCACTTGCTACTTAAGATAAGTTTAGTGATCTCAAGTCTAAGGATACTTGCACAACTGCTATGAAGAGATTCCTCACTGACATAGATTTAATATCCATATGAGGATTCTCTTTGCAGGTCTCCAATGAACTTGTTCTTCTAACAAGCATCCACATGTTAGCTTTGATTATCATCCATAATCACAGTTATGAGAACCATTGCTTGAACCATTCAAGAAGCATAATGCTAGTCTGTCCGAATTAACAATGTCCTATCTTGTTAATTCTATGACTAGGGATATTTAGATATTAACACATTTGCATGCAATAGACATCTCACATCATGAACACCTTCATGATTGCCTTTGCACTGTGTTTATAATATCTAGGAGTTTATTTATTAATTTAAAATTTACAAACTCATGTATTCAAACATAGCATTAATAAATGTATGATGCCTCTTATTAAGAATATAAATTTCATACATATGAAAAACATCCCTATTACATGGGCTCTAGGGCATACTCTCTAACACCAGGGACATTTCATCCATGCTTAACCAAATATTGTAGAACCAGTCCTCCATGAAAATTCAACTAACTTCTTTGGCCAACCATCAATGCAAGATAGAGCATAAGGTTGACACTTTCATTGCACAGGCTGGCTATGTAGTCCTCTGTCCTCCACCTACACCAAGATCTTTAGGGGAGTTATGTTCTTATCTTTTTATTTCCTTTTATTTTACTTTTTTTTAATCTTTCATTTCATTTCATTTCTTTATATTGAGAACAATGATTGTTTTAAGTGTGGGGGAATTAGTATCAGTTAGTATGTTTTGCATGTTTATTTGCATGTTGTCTATGTGTTTATACATGTGTTTTAAATGTTGTTGTTGTTGTTTTTTTTTTGTTTTTCTTAGACAATTTTAGTAGTTTTACTATTAAGCATTGTTTATTTTGTATGTCATATAGGTTGTCTTGATAAATCATTTACCTTTTTTGCTCATTTTAGTAGTCTTTCAAAACTTTTAGCATGTCTTTTTTGTTTTTTAAGTTATCTCTTTTTACTCCTTTCAAAATTTTAGATTATTTAGTCTCTTCACTAACCATGCTTTAAGGTCAAGAATTGCTTATTTAATTTAAGGTTTTAGAGTTTTTAGTTGCTTCATGAAAACTATAGCTATAAAACTTACCTTTAAGCCTTCAATAATGGATGAGGACTCAAATGAAAAAAAAAAGAAGAAGAAAGAAACAATGCAAGATGCATATCCAAAATTTTCAATAAAGTATGAGATGGAGCGTAAAATGCACCCATGCTAAATTCTCTTACTATTTCAAATTCATGGGATAAAGTCTAAAAGTATACCCATGTTCTCTCAAAAGAAAAAAAAAGAGAGAGAGAAAAGACAAATAGATAAAGTCTAAAAATTCCATGAGATAGTTTAAGGGTATGTGTGCTTACAATTATCCTAAAAGAGCAATTGAAAATTTTTGAATCTTAAGCTTTATGATCATTGTTCTTTCCTCAAACATATTTAGTTTTGTGACTTTATGTTCTTTATTTTGAAATTAGTAAGTTTGGGTGACTTGTTAAATTTTTAATACATGCTTTAAGAGTTGATTCACTGGTATCTTGAGTCTTCAAGGTGTTTGATTTCTTTTCAACTCTATCCCATATGCATAGTGAACAATGCTTTAAAGTAAAGTTTACTTAGTTTTATTTGGCATTGAATTCTTTCATTCTTTTCTTTTGCTTGAGGACAAGCAAGGTTTAAGTGTGGGGGAATTTGATACCATATGTAATGGTCTATGTTTTTAATACATGTTTTCTTTATTTTAGGTAGTTAGTGGGTTAAATTATTTATATTTTATATGTTTTTGTAAGAAAGTTTGGTCTAGAAGGAAGAAATAGTTGAAGAAACAAGCTAAGAGACTGACTCATGAAGGAGAGCACGATTCGTGAAGAGAAGAAACAATGAAAGACATGACTTGTGAAGAACATCCGAGTTGTTACAGAGAGCTTTGGTGATCGAGTCGGCAATTTTGTCCGAGTCATGAAGGAAAGCTAGAAGAGGCAGCATGACTCATGAAAGAGAGCATGACTCGTGAAGAGGAGAAATAACAAAGACACGAGTCGTGAAGGATGTTCAACTCATTACAAAAGCATGAAGGACATGACTCATGAAGGCTATCCGAGTCGGTCCAGGCACCAATTCTGAAACACTACAACTTTTCATCTCACCTCTTCTCAACCACCAAGTGTTTTCATCAGGACTTTTCATGGCAACTTTTCACCATGACATCTATTCTGAAGAGGCATGATTTGGGGTGCAAACTTCTCTAGAAATAGGGACTAAATATGTAGTTGTAGGGATTGTTCTTTTTAGATATACAATTGATGCTTAGATAGTTGTTATACTTAGTTTTTAGTAGATAATGACAAAGGAACAAAGCCAAAGGAACAAGAGATACATCAAAAGGTTTAAATACAAAGTACAATATCTAAGGAGTTTATTTTTCTCCAATTCTCCTGTTTGATTTTAATTCTATTATATATTTTGGCTAGTTCCTTTGCATACTAGAAATGTGAAGTGCATTATTCAAGATCAAGTTTATGTTTGTTATAAATGAAGTATGATTTAAATCCATTTGTGTTATAGTTTTGCTATATCTGCTTGATCACCATATTTTGCATGTTAGTCATTTAGTTCATAATGAGAGTTGGAACTTATTGATGGAAAGACAAATGAATTTAATTAAAGCATTGAATTCATTTTAAGTGTGACATTAAGGAATTCTCTTTGAAGGATTAAAGAATTGGCATTGATCTTCATAATTCTTGTTTATCTCTATAATGACATGAGAGTGCTTATAGACTTTAAGCAAGAACATCTTTAATGACAATGAGAGTTGCTTTAAAGAATCTTTGGTTAAATTCTCCAATTATCTTCAATTATAAAAATATTTTACTTGTACTAAAATGACCTATCCTTTCTATTTATATGTATCTTTACACTAATTACTAAGTCATCCTTAATCCAACTTAATTTAATTTATGTATATCAATTTAGAACTTAATTATATACTTAATCTTCATTTTGTTTGGTTGCCTATCCATCTACTTCTTGTGGTTTCAATATTAGATTTACCTCGTTCCCTTTAGAATGATACCCTACTCATTCTATACTCAGTCTAGAAGGAATAAGGGTTTAAATAAATCCCCTATCACTCAGCTGTGTGTTGATACTACAATGTGAATGGTTCATGATCATGATTATGCATATTAAAATCAAAGGAAACATCACACAAGTAAGCAAAATTTTTTATCTTATTAATATAATCAAAAGAGTAATCAATGTTCTTATCAAAAAGTTCATGGATATAAATAATAACAATAAAAGCATCTTCTTCAGTCTTAGCAAGATCAAATGTCTCTCCAGCTTGGGCCTATAGTGGATCTTTAACCTCAACGTTCTCTTTGCCTTTTAACTAAGCAGCAAATAGCTTCTCTATCATAACCTCTTCAGACAATTCCTTGTCCTAAGCTGAATGGTAGAGGAGAATCTCCTCATCCCAGAAACCCTCAACTGGCTTGATAATCCCTTACTCCTAGTCAAAGATATCATTGAATAGCTCAAATCCTGGTACTAGCTCACCCCCTATCAGTTGACGTTTATTCTCTATATAGTAAAGGCAAATACCTGAAGCTGGCATATAGCTCTAGGAGATATAGGGAATCCCTTTCACTACTTTCTTCTCTTTACCCATCTGATTGGAACCAGTAAAGCCTAACCCCTTTTTATCCTTCAGACCCTTAGCAATTATAGCACTTTGAGGCCTTTGGGAGTTCTTGGCTAACCCAACACTTGGTAGGAAATTTATCCTCTTCATCATGTTAACCACTTGTGGACAATCAACATAACTACTCTCACCTTCTTCATCATTGATGACAGACACATGGAACCCACTAAAAGGCTATTTGGCTATCTTAAGTACAGACCCTTGGTTTTCTCTTACAACTTTAATAGTGACCACCTGACTATTATGGGGGATCTTAATCATCTACTGCAATATGGAAGGCACCCCACCTAACTTGTGAAACCATGGCCTTTCTAACATCACAAAGAAGTTGGCCGAAATAAGCAGCACCATAAATTCAGCCTCTATCTCAAAAACCTTTGTCTTCACTAAAGCTTTAAAGGTCCTAGCAGTTTGTCTCTTATAATTTTCATAAGTAGAGATGTTAAGCCAGAGTTACTTAGCATATTCTCATTCAACCTAAAAGCTAGAATTGCCACTAAGGGACAAACATTAATGGAAGAACCACCATCTGCCATCACACAAGTCATGTGTTTTCCATTCACCTAGGCCTTAATATATAGAAGGCAGTTGTGGTTTCTTCCCTCAGTAGGTAAGTTAGCATCCAAGTACACAACATTCTCTCTTATCCCTCCCTTAACCAAATTAAATAGCTCAAATGGTAAATAGTGTTGGCAATAGTAGATTCACTCAAGGCTTTAACTAATTTTTCCTATATGAGAGAGACTGTCTCAGCAAATCCCAAATGGAAATTTATGCATTTTTTTCTTCAACTGCTTAATTATCTAGTCCTCATCGACTTTATTTTCTGCAAGCACTATACCAAGAGCTGGTTACTTCTCAATCTTTTTGGCCACTCTTCTACTCTTCGTGACTGCCTTTACCTTCTTCTCTTCTCTTCTCTTACCTCTTCTTCATTTTCACTAGCTGAACTCTAGATATCAATGGGCGCCAAAGTCCCTTCATCTTTACTCTCTATGGGGATATCCTAGACTGGCTAATTTCCTTCACTTGGCTCTATTACTTTAGGAGTGAAACGAGTAACAGCCATATACTTATTCCCATACAGGTCTCTCATGACATACCATTCAGGTAGACTAGATTTGACCATAAACACTAAGGGTGGCATTACATTATAAGCTCCCTTCTTCTTCTTGTCTCTTGTTTTAGGATCTAAAATATGCTTACTACTATCAGATCCTAAATTTTATTTCTCATTGTGGGGCAGTAGTCAGTTAGGTGCCTAGTATGCTGATGGTATGTATAGTACTAATCCTCTCTATAGTGAGGCAGCCCTTGACTCTTTGTAGGCCTTGAAGGCAGTGGTTGATGCTTCCCTTCCTTGCTCAAGAAATCCAGTACCCATGACAATAACTTAACCAAATCGGAATAATGTCTCTGACTAGCTTTTATAGCGAACACTTCTACAGTCTTTCTAGTTTTATTTGACCCACTACTATTCTCCACTGCTTTATTATTACTGAAATTCCTCTTAGCACCATCATTGCTCGCCTTCCTGGCTAGATACTCTCCCCCGGCTTCTATGACTATGTCTTTCAGTGACTCTTAGTCCTTTAGACCTTTCATTTTCAATCCATCCCTCAAATACAGGCTTACATTCCTAATAAATAGCCTAATCTAATCAGCTGTGTCAAGCGTCCTCTTCATCTCCGTTAACCTATTCTTATGACTAGTGAGGTACTCATGAAAGGATTCATCATGCTTGTGCTGAAGTAGTTGGAGGTCTTTTAGGGTGACCTCCATTCTGTGTTATAGTCATACTACTTAAGGAACTCCTTGTTCAACAGATCCCAATCTTCCTTAGTGTGCTTACCCAACCTATGATACCAATCAATTGTAAGCCCTATTAGACTCAAACAAAAATACTCCACCTTCTATTTCCAGGTTAGGGTGGTCCCCTTTATGATCAATATGTATTGCTTAACATAGATCAAAGGATTTAAAGTGCCATTAAACCTTGGAAAATTAGACATCTTAAACCTCCGAGGCAATGGCTCATCCCCATCCAAGTTCCTATCTTTAGGGTTCATCCCCCTATCAATTGACAACAACTTAGATATAGCCCCCACTTTCTCCTCCATCTTTTTGAGCTAGATCTTCATTACTAGGACCTCTACTCCTCACTTTCATCACGGAGGAACATAATCCTTGTCTTTCTACTTAATATAGTAATTTTCATGATCATGTCTCCTCTCTCTCCTTAGTGGATCTTGAGGTATAA
Source organism: Excoecaria agallocha (assembly GCA_037975025.1). NCBI lineage: Eukaryota > Viridiplantae > Streptophyta > Magnoliopsida > Malpighiales > Euphorbiaceae > Excoecaria > Excoecaria agallocha. The sequence continues at coordinate 12,917,712 of CM075818.1, forward strand.
TAACATCTACTATGGTAGTATCCCTAATATAAGTCAACTCCACAGTCTTGCAAACAGGTGCTATGGGCTGGATTTTAGGATTTGGTGTCATAGAGGCCACCATTCCGCCAATCATACCCAACATTATTTACTCAAACTCCTATAAATTCCTATTTAATCTCCTATCAAACTTATCCCTCATCACTGAGGTCTCATTAATAGATGAAATTAGCCTTTCTCTTAAAGAGGGTAATCTCCCAATCTCATCAGTAACTCTCCCGATTTCATTCGTCTGTTCCTTTTCCTTGTTTGAACTAGTTTCCTAACTACTTGCACTCATCTTAGAACTAACCTTTAAACCCAACTCTGAACTTGAGCTATACATAGGTACTATAACTATTGGTCTCCAAAAAAGATGACCTTCTAACCCTTTGGACTACCTAGATAGATCTATGATGGCTGTAAAGATCAAATCTTAGGAATGATGCATGATGAACGATGCATTAACATGGTATATACGTGATGCATATGAGCAATAAATTCTTTCATTAGGTGCCAATCACAACCACACACAAGTATAACAATAGCCTTCCAACCTTATTACTCTAATACAGGAGGTCGTGCAGTCTTTTCCTGGGTGGGTTGAGCCAATAGGTTAACAGGATACCCAATGGACACGTATGGTGCACGATAAAAAATTTGGCAGCATAACCTCTTTAATTAAAAGAATAGGCATATGGATTTTTGACCATTATGTATTTTTACTAACTTAAATAGATTGGGTCAGGCCTACTGGGGCATGACAACCTTTGATTGGTACCCTCCTAATTTGTTTGGATTTAGCCAATGCATAAAGGTCCATATAGCAAGCAAGAGTTATTATGGTTATATAACCTAGGAAAAGTTGCTATTATCATTACATGGACTTGAGTCAAGGGTGATGAAACTTTAGGGCTACCCAAGCATGGTCCTTGCCAATAGGTCTAGCCCATCAAAAGCATAACGACTGATGGGTCATTATTTTATATACCAATTGGTACTAGACTTGGGCTGGTAGGTCTTCTTGATACCTTTCTACATTGAGTGAATGTAAGGCACGCTTTAGGATGGCACCGGGGCTAAAAAGGAATGCCTAACTTAATTCAAATGCTCCAAGATGAATTCAAAAAATGTAGCTTAGAAAAAAGATAGGATTAATAACAAAACCTAATTATGAAGAACTTAACCAAGATGCTTTTAGGACCAAGGTCTCTTTTGTCCCTAGTGCAGTTACTACTGTGATACGTATTGAAGCCATCTCTTATTTCTAGGTTCTCTCTCGAAGGCCTACCTTTAGGGCCCGATACCTAATAGAGCTAACTTTAACTCATTAATTGGCTACTTCACAATAAAAAAGGATTGAGCCCAAATTATTGTTGGTAGTCAACTAACAAAAGCATCTACTAATGGGCTTAAAAAAGGTAGGTGTCATGGAGTTACCACCCTATAGGACATTTGGAAATAATTCTCCACCTCTTGATGCCCAAACAGAGATTGGTGTTCGAGACATTACTCTTATTAAACATCTTTGTTAAGTGTTGTTTTATAATTGGATTTTAAGTTTAATCCACTCTCCCCTCTTATATAATGCTAATCAATAAAATTAAATAAACATCCCAAGAAGATTAAAAAAAAGCAGTAAATAAATAAAATCCTACTAAAGTTATTACATAAGCAAATCGTCCAACAATGAAAATAAAATAATGTACATACATAAATTAAAGTATTCATTTTGATTGGAAACATTGGTTCCCTCATACATATTTTACAAAAATGTTCATTTTATTATGTTGTTCGACATTGGATGGAAAATTGGACATCAGTCCAAGTTTTGAATAAAAACTCAAGTTATTAGATAGAAATCATTTTAAGTGCCTTTTTCTTTTTAATATGCATGGAAAACCCATTTTTACTAACTATTAGATCTGCAAAATACAAGTACATCTAAAGACACCAAATAAATAGGTAAAGAGAAAATAAAAAAATAAATATAAATGAATAAAAATGATAAACTAAAATAAGAAATAAATGGACCGGTCAAATGAAGTAACTAGATAAGTCAACGATGGTCATCCAATCAAGAGTGCAATTTCTCATGCAAAAACAGCCCTCATGAAACCCTCCAAAGGAGAAAGAATTTACATACTCACAAAAATCACAAAAAGACATACATTAGCATTGTGCAAATAAATGATAAAAATACAGTGAAGAAAACATTTATTCAATTAGCATAGTATAAAGGAAAACTATATACATAATGATACAAAAATATTATGGTGATCAAATAAATAGTGTAAATGCTATAAATGCATGAAATACATATACAAAAATGACTAAAAGCTAGCCACAGATGCCCTTAGACAGGTAAGGGACGCCGATAGCTATATGAGGGATGGGATGAGAAGAAGTTCTCACAATGTCCCGTTTATCGCTTTGACAGACGAGCGTCCATCAGGGCTTTTTCCCGTCCGTTAATCACTGGGCAGAACATAATGTAGAATTTTAATGCTAAAAACATGCAATCATCTCTAATCCTAAACACACAATTATTAGATCCTAAAACATGCCAAAATAGTATTATAACCTTAAATCATGCACAAAACATAATAAAAACTTATTAAATTACATAATTATAAAAAATAAATAAAACTTGAAATTGTACAACAATTGTGGAATCTTTATTCTAATCATGCTTTTACATGCTTATCAATCCAAATTTACGTCTCATCACACTTTTGGCATACAAATCAATCAAATACAACATTTAAAAATAACTTCATTAATAAAAATTAACATAATTATGCATGGAAATTTTAACGAGTTACTCTCAGGAGATATTCTAACTATGAATTCCTTATAGTCTAGATCCCCACTCTGATTGTGCTATTTATTCTTCAGAAAAATCAATGAATTTTGTGTATGTTTGTGTGTTTAGATCCAAAAGATTGTTAGAGCAAACTCTTCTTAGAAAGAGAGAGAGAGAGAGAGAGAAATTATTTTTCTTCTTCTCTAAGATTTTTCTCTATATCAAAGTGGTTCCTCCTTTCCTTTGGAAACCCTAAAAATTTGCCTTTTATACCTAGGTCAGAGTTGGAGTTAGATTCCAACTTTACCTTTCCAAATTTGGAGATATCTTCATAGAAAATCTAGATTAGATTCCTCTAAAAATATATTTTCCTTTTTTGAATTCCAGAAACATGGAAAATTTGGAAAAAAAACCCACAAACAGGCGTCCCTTATTGAGAGGTGGCCATCCCTCAACGAAAAATCCCAAAATACTCTAATTTGAACTGGACAGGAGAGATAAGACCAAGGACAGTTGTCCTTCATGTGACAGACAACCGTTTGTCACCTTTAAAGTCCAAAATTAGGGTATTTCATGTACTTTTGTTAAAACAATAGAAACACTTGAAAATTTATAAAATCTTTGAGAAAAATATGAGAACTTCGCAATCGGATACCAAGCTCAGGTATTTCATACACTTTTGTTAAAACACTTGAAAAATCATAAAATCTTTGAGAAAAATGTGAGAATTTTAGGGTATTTTATGCATTTGGCTTAGGCCTTTGAGTCTAAAACCCTTTAACTTCTCTTACATTCTGATTTAATAAGTTCCTATAAAATCCCATGTCATACTTGTACATTGCTTTTTTACCTTAGATCTTTATTCTTATATATGTGTGGCCTTCTGGGTTTATGTGCATGTTAGCAGTACAAAATGTAACTTTCAATCCTAATTAAACTATGGCTTTATGATTTAAATGCTTTAAACCATATTATCAATTCCCAATTGATATTTATCATACTTTATTATAAAAATCATGAGAGATGTCTAGTCAGGCATCAGAACTACTGAAATAATAGGCTTTCAGTAGTTTTCACTTTTACTTTTCAATATCAAGTTACCATGTTGTTAGTGTAAGCCCTAGCCCCAATACATTGTAATAAAACACTTAGTTAATAAAATGAGGCATTTGTTTTATCTTTTGAATACCTGTGCATGTCAATTGATAAAACTATCCAAGAATGTCGTTTCGGTTTAAGTTATCATGTGTGAGGCACATGGATTGTAAGACCTTGAAACAAATGGGACTTCATTCTAAATATCCCTAGTCAGTCATTGTTATGGGAATAACAAATGAATTAAGACTAGTATGCTCTCTCTGATACTATGAGTCCTGTCTTACGGATCATTAGGACAAGAGTGTCAATCAGAGATCATAGATACATGTTAAGGAACATGGTATCTGGATTCGATCCGCTCATGAGAACACTACATGGTACAAGTCATAAGTGTTTCTCATATGCAAGTTTTGTATCGGAGTTCTTAGACCTAAAATCTCTATGAAACTCTTTATGAATTACTGTGTACTTTGACATACACCTAACGTGCTCGTAACAGAGTGACAAGTACGGGTATGATTGGGTATGCACTGATTCATGTTAGAGAGCATGAGAGAAGTGAAGGGATTACCCCTCTTGATAAGAGAGAAAATATCACCGGCCACTTGATCAGTGAACTGAGAAGTGTATGGCCATACCGAGATGAAATAATGAGTAATCATTATTTATCTGAGAGTTCAGTGTCACTGGAATATCAAGAAAGGAATTAATATATATAAGGATGACTAGTTCCATGCCTTATATTAATTCTGATATTTATGGGTAAGGGACTATGCAAAATTGCATTAGGTCACTAAATGCCATATGCATTTTCATTTAATTTGGAATGCTATAATATCTTGCTAGAGAATATATATAGCCTTTGAATTAATTTATTAATTCATTGCCAACATTAAATGGACCTATAGGATCGCACACAAAGCATTGGGCTTAAAATGTTTAAATTAAGTATTGAGCATTAATTTGGGCTTTTAATTAAAGTCAAATTAATGTATGTAATGGGTTATAATATTGCTATTGGGCTTTGGTCCATGAGAGAGAAATTCAGCCCACAAGGTTTAATTTTAATTAATTAATTATGTTACATTAATTAAGTTAATTGAGTATTAAAGCCTAAAGGAATTTAAATTAAATCAAATCAATTAAATATATATAATGAAGTGGCCGAAATTCCAAGATGGAATTCAAGGAATTTCGGCACATGCAATTAAGTTATATTAAGTGATTTTATTTAATTAAATGTCTTATGTTTTATTTCAAATTTGAATTTAAATTCAAAGGAGTTTAATTCAAAATATATTACTTATCTTTAGGAAGTGATAGAGTTTGAATTAATCATCTTAGGATGGTTGAATTCAGATCAAAGACTTGCCAAAGGATAAGCATATATATTAAAAGAAATAAAACCCTAAACCTAATTTTTTTGTGGCATGAATAGTAACTCGTGAATAGTAACTCGTGAATAGTGACTCTCTCTCTCTTAATTCTTTTGTTCAATTTTTTACAAGGAGAAAGGATTGTTCCTCATTCTCTTGTGTTATTGAGCAGTAATAGCAATCTAAAGAAGTACAAAATCAAGTTTTGTAGCTTCAAACTATAACCCTTACACAATACCGAAAAAGAGATCTAGCAATCTCGTTTTTAAGCCGACGGTGTAATTGTGTGTGTGAGAATAGAGGGAGTGGCGTAAAAGGCTATTCCTTGGCATTGGTGATCGAGATCTAAGGCGGACAAAGCCATCTTAGTTACTGGTCATCATCGGAATAAAAGTTTTAAAAGGCATCAAAAGTTGTAAGTTCGATAACCCTAAAATTGCATGTTTCAATTCTATCTTTGGATATGTATGGTATGTATGATAAAATTTTTATTTTTCCGCTGTGCTATCATGATTATCATACCATGTCATATTCCATCACATGTAAGTACTCATCTTACCATTATTATATTCTCATTCATTAATTGAATATGGATATGGATAAATTCATTCATAAACTTATTATATTCATACTTTTATCTTTATTCTCAAAACTCCCTTGTGAATTGTATTCACCTTTCATTTCACCTAGGCCAAGGTTTTTTGAGCAAAAAAGTATATGAATATTTGAGATACCTCTAAGGTATTTCATGTTATACCTAATGTCCAAGCTATATATTCCCTTTCAAGCAGCAAAAGTATAGGAGTCAAAGTATGACACTTGCTACCTGAGATACTTTGGTGATCTTAAGTCCACGGATACTTACATCACTAATATGATGAGATACTTGACCGGATTCTAGCAAGTGTACTAGATCGGCTAGTAATATAGGGAAATAAGATTATGACCCAAAATATCAAACCCAAGGGAAACTTGTGCTTGTATGTGCTATTTCAATTTCAAAACCAATTTTTGTGTGCAAAAGAGAGAAGAGAAATCCCAAATTTATGATGAGTGAAGAATTAAAACTAAAAACAATAATTTAAAACCAAAACAAAACAATTGAAAAAGCTAAAGTAAAGGAGAAATCTATTGAAATCAAGTAAATTAAATGAGTTAAAAATCAATATTAAAGACAACTTTCAATAAAGGACTATCCACCTTAACAAGTATTGCTATGACTTAAATAAAAGAAAACATACAAGTGATTATGGAGAATTCAGTTTAATAAAACCAGATAACTTTATTCAAGATTATCATTCCAAGCATCAAATTTTCTTATTCAGATAAACTCAACACTTAGCATAAAGAACTGAATTAAGTCTCCTAGATGTCTATTAAAGCCTTTCTCAAGAGATTTACTTTCACCTATTCTTGGTTACACTTTTCTTAATCTTAACTTAATCAAATCAATACACAATTATAGCTTATTCAGATTATAATCATGCATTAATCCAACTAAATTAACCTAAGAGCATGCAAGTCATTATTCAACTTAAATCAATTAATTAACCAATGCTTAATCAAGTTAATGATCAACTTAAAATTGAGAAAAGACAAGACTATGTTTAAGAACCAAGAAATAATCAACTTGTATTTAAATTGAAGAACAACTTAAGTTATAACAATACAAGTTTAAGGATTCAAGTATCCTTTAGCAAAAGTTAAAGAAAACTACTCACAAACCATTCTTAAAATTAAAACAACGTTTTGAAGAAAATAGTAGAAATAAAAAACGTAAAAATAACTAAGAAAAAAAAGCTTGATTCTAAGGATTCGATCCCCTTCTTCTGTGTTTTAGCATCCTATTTATAGGCCAAAGAAGTCATAAATTCCTTCTCAAACTCTTAGAATTCAATAGGAAGTAATTTCTGCCCAAAATAGGAAGTTCGACAAAAATCCTTCACGCAATGGGAATAACATCACGTGGCCACGCCCTTCACCGTGTATTTGAACACGTGGTCACATGTTTTCTGGGCTTTTCTTCACACGTGGCCACGTGTGGTCCTTCACTAGGAATCCACGTGGTCACATGTTTGCATTGTTCTTCTTCAAAAAGTCCTTCACGTGGCCAAGTCCCTTCAACATCCATCCCTTCACGTGGCCACGGCTCTATGTATCAAACCTTCATGTGGCCATGGGTGAAATTCTTTAGTATTTTCACATGGTCACGTGTGAAGACTCTGGACTGAACGTCAATTTCCTCGTAACAATTCTTCATATTTGCACTTTTGGCCCTAAACTTTATCCTTTTTACAATTTAAACCTTTATTAACAATTTTAACCTGAAAATCAAACAAAACACATAATTAACCTCAAAAACATAAATTTTACCAAATTAACTCTAAATTAACCCAAATAAAACCAAAACAACTAAATAACACAACTAAAAACATATAAAAAACTATATATAATTCACACTTATCAAATACCCCACACTTAAACTTTGCTTGCCCTCAAGCAAATTAGAACAAACACTCTTTCAAAACCATCAAACTTGTGTAAAGATATGCAATTTCAAAACAAAACTTAGCATTTTAACACAAGCACTTAATATAAACTTTAAATAGATTAACTTCAACAAGAGAATATAAGCTAGTTTCCTTGTGTGTGTGCAAGACCAAATCATTTTAAGCAATTTTGAAAATCAAAATATAAATACAACTAGGAAATGAAGTATAGAATTATGAATCCATAAGCATACAATTGGTTTCGTGCTTGAAACTCTAGAAACACAATAGGCCTCTCCTTTAGCACTGGAGCCCGAAGGTCATCTCCGCTAAACAACTCAAAATAAACTTAAAATCACATAGGTCTTTCAAAGGTTGTAATGGGGCTAAGGGTATGTTTATCAAAGAATGGATAAAAGATAATCAAAATAAATATAGCCACTCTAAGAAAAAATAGATCCCAGTAACTTAAACAATACAAATTCTGCTCATCCTTGCCTTGATTCCAAACTTTCTTTTAAAAGATAATATATCCTTTCACCAAGAAGTCATTATTTTTCCATTTTTCCCTTTTACTACCCCACAGTTATATTTTTTTTCATATTTGCTAGTTCGTTTTTTCTTTCTTTTACCCTTTTCTCAACTTCAAACGTTTTTTTTGAACTAGCATTTACAAGCTAACCTCAAGGTAATACAAGGTATATTTTCAATTGACTTTATCAATAACTTTGCTAAGACTTTCTTACTACACCGAATAAAACTTAACTCTTTTCATGCATCCATTTAATCCTAAAGTGGCCAATTCCATAGGGTGAGATAAAAGCTTTTTAGGTTATATGGTTAAAACATTAGGTGTAATAAGAAAATATTAATGGTACGCATTAAGCATACCTTATAGGTTCAAAATGGCTTAACAAAGGATAATTTTATCAAGGTAGGACACAAGTTTTTAAGAAAGTTTATCAAAAAAAATTATTGCCTAGATCATTTTCTAAGTTGCTTGAGTTGTTCATATGCTTTAAAGGGTGATGAGGAAGGTTCTAGTGCTCCAAATTTCCTTACTTCACTACTTCATTGTACTAATTTTTCTCTAAGTTAAAAACTGATCTAAGTGCTTTTAAGAATTTGGAAACTAACAAATATTTATCAAGTTGAAAATTAACCCATCCAAAGGCATATTAAACAACATAAATGTTCTCTTGCTAAGCGAAGGTTCAAAACATACATATTCCATATCCAAGCTCAAAGTGTTCCAATTTTTGAAGTAACTAGGGCAAACTAAGTTTTCATCAAACTAAATGAAAAAGTGAACTATATAAGTCTTTAATATATTTTTCAAACTTAAGAAAAGAAAACAAAACAAAACAAAAGAAAACAAAACACAAAACACAAAATAACAAGGTTTGATTCATGAAAAAGAAAAGAAAAGTTGAAGACAAACTCCCTGAAAGGAGGCTACCCCGTCCTCAAAATTTTACTGTCCATAGCAAATGATGATTTATTCTGGTGGAGGAAACCGCTACCAAAAGTGATGGATAAAATGGTCAACTCTCCTATTTCCTTCCATGACAGTATCACGAAGCATATCCAATCTTCCTTGCATTTGATCGAGTCTAATTTGTTGAGCATCCATCTAACCACTTAATTGATTAAATGGTGCTTCCCATTCCGGTGTTGTAGGCTTATTGATGGGGGAAGGCACAGCTATGGCAATATACTCCTCATTTGGTTCCTCTTGCTGCTCCTCAAACCGAATATTATTCTTTCTTAAATACTCCTCCCGAGTTGCCCAATGACCACGAGGCTTAGGGATCGGAATTTTCATCCTTTTCAGCATTTTATTATCAGTACAAGGCAAATCTCCTTTAAGTGGTTCTCCATAAACCGGATGCTCAACTGTAGAAGCTAAAACAGTAGCTATCCATCCTATAGAAATATTATCAATGTGTCCTGGCATTTTCTGCAAGTCCTTAATTCGAGTAGCTATAATGCCCGCTCCATTTAGTGCTTTTCCATCCATCATGCATCGAAGAACCATTGCTTGAGAGACACTAATGGTGCTTGCATTTTTCAAATTGTTGTACATACTCTTTGCAAGAAAACGATGAATGATTCATAATGCATGAGTCCTTAAAGCATGGACCTTGCATTGTCCCCCTACCCATGGCTCATCTAATTCAAGATCCTTTATTCGTTTCCAATTCTCCACAGGTGAAGCATCTTCCCATTCAGTAGGGGCATTTGGCATAAATCCAAGAATTTTAGAGAACTGACTAAAAGTTAAGGAATATGCTTTCTTACCCAACTTAAAACCGACTATGCCGTCCTCCGCATCTCTCTTAAAGTAGCATTCAAAAGAATACAAGAAATCCCGTGCCATATCTGGATATACTTTCGATTTCTTTTCAATGAACCTCCCCTAGCCAATATTTTGGATCAATGGTTCTATCTCATGATCCCACAGATTTCCAGCCGGGATATTGAGGAACACATGGCTTAAATAGGCAAGCTGGACATAGTTACATTTGCTGAAGTAGTCAAATTTATTAATCTTGGCCCTGTCCACATATGACAAAATGTGTATACCAGATGAACTTGCTACATTAGGATATTTGGTCCCTCGAGGTGCCACTACACAGAAAGAAAAACACAACGTAAGTGTCAACTTATAACCCAAGATAGACTAAGGTGTAAGCACAGGAACATGCCTTGAATGAATTGAAATATTCTTGGGTGCAATGAGAAATGTGGATAGCATATGTGAAGATCAAAATGATAGGCATAAAAGACAAACATAATGCCTATCATGCATGAATAACCCAATGAACCAATCTTTGAAGAGGTGAAGTAAGTCATAATGCATTCCTGCAAATCATAAACATGCTATCCAAGAGTGAAAGTTAAATGTTTCTAAAGAAAAACTCATTGAGGCATTTTATCAAGCATGTTATGAGCACAAAGTTGAGCATTAATTTAAAGAGTATAACAAAGATTGTTTACTACCCAACTGCATACCAAGCATCTATATCATGCAAATAATACTCATAATCATCCAAAGAAGCAAAAAGAATTAACATGCAACCAAAATGTTAAGTGCAAAGTAACTTAAAAACTAAACATTCATGAACAAAAATTGCACAAAACATAACAATGGATGATAAGAAAATAATATTTAAGGAGTAATGAGAGTAAATACTTACTTGGAAGTGAGAATCACACCAAAATTATAGCACAAAGTTAAGGTGGTGTGTGTGAGTTATGAAAAACCTAAAATAATGAAGAAAATGTGGAGAAGGGAGAGATGATGGGTAGGAGAGAGAGAAAAAGTAAAGAGAAAGCAAATGGAGATGGTGATGATCGGTGGTGAGTGAAAATTCCGTGGTCACGGTTGATCTTTGTGTTGGTGAGGTGTGGGCACGGGAGAGAGCAACTTAAAGTGAAGAAGAAACAAATAAAATGGCGTAAAAAATGTGTATATAGGCAAGGATAAGAGGCGTGGCCACGTGAGGTTCATGGGAAGAACCACACGTGGTCACGTGTGCCTTTGTTCTTTGGGCATGCGTGGCCACGTGATGGTTCTCCTTTAAACTTTACGTGGCCACGTGAATTGAAAATGGGGAGGCAGAACATTAACCCGTGGCCACGTGATGTTTCTCTTGAGAAATACATATGGTCACGCGATGTTTAAAAGGGAGGACAATAACTTCAACCGTGGCCACGTGATTTTTTCCTTTGTACAACACATGGTCACGTGTAATATAGGGAACTTGGCAGTGTATTAACCCATGGCCACGTGATGTTTTTCTTAAGAAATACACGTGGTCACGTGTATCACATAAATTTTACACCTCATCAACCTGTGGCCACGTGATGGTATAGAGAGAACCACACGTGGTCACGTGTACATGCTTTTTCCTACCTTAATTGCTTCATTTTTGAAACACATACACACAAAACTCTTCCTTAAATGCAATTTTTTTCTATTTTAAGCTTTGAAAACATGAATTTTTTCCATTAAAACATGTCTTCTTTTAAAAACCTTGATTTACTCACTTCTTTTCATAAATCAAAACACACAAACACACAAAAATGCAAAAAAAAAACTCAACTGTAAAAAGAAAAGAGAGAGAGATTAGAAGTTCTGAGTTTTTAAAGTCTCTAGACAGACTTTCCAAACCAGTTTTTAAGTATCTTGAAGAACTATGGTTGCTTCAGCAACCTCTTGTTGTCCGATTTGGTATGGTTTAAGTCGATGATCATTGATCGCAAATTCATGTCCATCTTTTAAGCTTTTGATCATCACTACACCAAAATTACTGCTTGACATCACTTGATATGGTCCAAGCCACTTTGATTTCAGCTTTCCTGGAAACAAACGAAGATGACTATTATAAAGAAGCACTAACATTCCCGGAACAAAATCTTTTACCCTTAGATGTTTGTTATGCCATTGTTTGGTCTTTTCTTTATAAAGTGCAGCATTGTTATATGACCATTGTTGAATTTCATCGAGTTCATTGAGCTGCAATTTCCTCATTTCTCCTGCATTTCTCAAATCAAAGTTAAGCAATTTTGTAGCCCAATATGCTTTATGTTCTAATTCGACTGGAAGGTGACATGCTTCTCCAAAAACAATTCTAAAGGGAGACATACCTATAGGAGTTTTAAATGCAGTTCGATAAGCCCATAAAGCCTAATCTAACCTAAGAGACCAATCTTTTCTAGAGTTATTCACTGTTTTTTCTAAGATTGATTTCAACTCCCTATTAGATACTTCCACTTGTCCATTGGCTTGAGGGTGGTATGGGGTTGTGATTTTGTGCTTAACAACAAATTTCTTAAGTAAGGTCTTAAATTGATGGTTGACAAAATGTTTGCCTCCATCACTTATAATAGCTCTAGGTGCTTTGAATCTAGTGAAAATATTTTTACTAATGAATTCCAACACAATTTTTGCATCACACGTCCTAGTAGCTATTGCCTCTACCCACTTACTCACATAATCCACTACTACCAAGATATACTCAAACCCAAATGAATTTGGAAAAGGTCCCATAAAATCAATGCCCCAAACATCAAAGATTTCTACTTCTAGCATATTGTTCATAGGCATCTCATCTCTTTTGGATATATTCCCTACTCGTTGGCATCTATCACAAGTAGCTATAAAAGATCTTACATCCTCAAATAATGTAGGCCAGAAAAAGCCTGATTGGAGTATCTTTTGAACTATCCTATTTGGTCTGTGATGACCTCCAACTTCACCTCCATGACATTGGTTCATGATAGCTTCTTGCTCTGATTCTGGTACACATCTTCTTAGTATTTGATTCGGGCATATCTTGATAAGGTATGGATCATCCCAAAGGTAATGCTTGGCATCCGCTATGAGCTTTTTCTTTTGTTGCCAAGTAAATTCCTTAGGAAGATAGCCACCTGCAAGAAAATTAGCTATATTAGCGTACCATGGAACTGAATTCTCATAAGTATAACAAGCACAAATATGTTCATCGGGAAACAAGTCAGAAATTTCTCCCTTTTCGATACTAGCATAATCCAATCTAGATAGATGGTCAGCCACAAAATTTTCTGCGCCTTTCTTATCTTTGATTTCAACATCAAATTCTTGAAGTAGTAACACCCATCGGATAAGTCTCGGTTTATAATCCTTCTTTGCAAAAAGATGTCTCAATGCGGCATGGTCCGACCACACCGTAACTTTGGATCCTAAGAGGTAAGACCTGAATTTCTCAAATGAGAAGACTATTGCTAAGAGTTCATTCTCCGTAGTGGTGTAATTTACTTGGGCTCCGGTGAGTGTATGGCTTGCATAATAGATGGTGTAGAAAATCTTCTCCTTCCATTGTCTTAAGACTGCTCCAACTGCATAATCACTTGCATCACACATAATTTCAAATGGTAAGCTCCAATCGGGTGATGCAATAACCGGTGCACTAACTAATTTTTGCTTCAATAGGTTAAAAGCTTGCAAACACTCAGCATTAAAATTAAATGCAGCATCTTTAAGCAATAAATTAGAGAGTGGTTTGGCAATTTTAGAAAAATCCTTAATAAACCAATGATAAAACCCGGCATGACCAAGGAAACTCCTAATGCCCTTTACACTAGTTGGTGGAGGTAATTTCTCTATCATATCAATTTTTGCTTTGTCGACCTCCATGCCTTTTTCAGAAATTTTATGCCCTAAAACAATGCCTTCTCTAACCATGAAATGACATTTTTCCTAATTTAGCACAAGATTTATTTCTTGACACCTTTTCAAAACCAATGCTAGATTATGCAAACAAGATTCAAAATCATGACCATAAATAGTAAAATCATCCATGAAAACTTCCATAAATTTTTCAATAAAGTCATGAAATATGGCCATCATACATCGTTGAAATGTGGCAGGTGCATTACAAAGACCAAAAGGCATTCTCCTATATGCAAATGTTCTATATGGACATGTGAATGTGGTCTTTTCTTGGTCTTTCGGGGCTATAGGTATTTGCATATACCCCGAATAGCCATCTAAGAAACAATAAAATTTATTTCCTGCTAAACTTTCTAACATTTGGTCAATAAAAGGCAATGGAAAGTGGTCTTTCCTAGTGGCATTGTTTAACCTTCTATAGTCAATACATATCCTCCATCCCATTACCGTACGTGTAGGAATTAATTCATTATTTTCATTTATCACTACAGTCATTCCCCCCTTTTTAGGCACACATTGAACATAACTTACCCAATTTCTATTAGAGATAGGATAGATAATACCTGCATCAAGTAGTTTCAATACCTCATTTTTCACTACCTCTTACATAGTTGGGTTGAGCCTTCGTTGAGGTTACACCACCGGTTTAAAGTTGTCCTCCATGGGTATACGATGTGTACAATAGCTTGGGATAATCCCTTTTAAATCGGATGTTGCCCAACCAATTGCTCCTTTATGCTTTTTAAGGACTCCAATGAGCATTTCTTCTTCCAAATATGTCAACAAAGATGAAATAATTACTGGATTAGCATTATCACTTAAAAATACATATTTCAAATGAGATGGAAGTATTTTAAGTTTAGAATCTCCCTTAGGAGGGGATGGTTGATCCTCCATTTCATTATCTTTACTATGCTCTTATTCCAGAATTTGTATCAACTTTTTCTCCTTTGTATCCAACTCTTCCATTTTCTTTGGATGCATTAAGCAACTTTGAAGCTCATCTTTGAGAATGACTTCCTCTTGCTTTGTGTTGGCATATTCTTGAACCTCATCAACAAAGTAAATGGATTCTTCAAAATCATATGAGGGGTGTTTTAAAATTTTATTAACATTAAAAACCATTTCCTCCTCGTTAAATCTTAAAGTAACCGTTTGTCTATGAACATCAATTAATGCTCTTACTGTGTTCAAGAATGGCCTCCCCATAATTAATGACACTTTTTTTTATCTTCTTCCATGTCCATCACCACAAAATCAACTAGAAATATGAAATTTCCTACTTTTACCAATAGGTCCTCGATGATTCCTTTTGGCCTCTTCACCGATCTATCCGCCAATTGAAGCGTCATTCGGGTTTCCTTTAAATCACCTAGATTTAATTTCCTGCAAATTGAATAAGGCATCAAATTAATACTAGCACCCAAATCACATAAAGCATTTCCAACAAAATTACCTCCTAATTCACAAGGTAATGTAAAACTACCTGGATCTTCTAATTTTTCAGGAATTTTATTGGTTAATATGGCACTACAATTATCGAACAATTGAATTATTCTTATGCCTTCTAGCTTTTTCTTATTAGAGCATAATTCTTTCATAAATTTAGCATATTTAGGAATGTGTAATAAAGCTTCAGCAAATGGTAAGTTTATATGTAGCTTCTTAAACATGTCCAAAAATCTACTCAATTGTTCATTTTGTTTCTCTTTTCTATCTAGAATAGGAAATGGTAATTGAGATTCATCAAGAACTTTTCTTTACCTTTACCCTTCTCAACTATAGGAGATACTTTTTCAGTATTTTCTGAGTTAGAATTACTTACCCCCGTTGTTGGTTCCACCTTTTTAGAAGAATTCTTACCAAGTTTAGAAGATTGCTTTGGCTTCCTCTTTTGGATTTTGGTCTACATTGGATGGAAATGTCCCTTGAGCACAGTTTGATAAAGAACTGGCAAGTTGCCCCATTTGGTTTTCTAGGTTCCTAATGGATGCCTTTTGGTTTCTCATCCAAATATCTTGCGATTTCCATCTAGCATCTTGACTAGCTAAAATTGAGTTTTGGGAAGCCATGAAATTTGCAATCATTTCTTCAATATTAGATTTCTTTTCTTGAGGAGGGGGGTTGAGTTTTTGAAAACCGGGTGGTTGGTGGTATGCTTGTGATGGGTATTGATTTGGGTAATGAGGTGGAGCTTGGTTTTGGTATGGAAGTTGATTATTGTGAGGCTGATAATGATTAAATTAGGGTCTAGGATTAGGGTTAGAAGAAGAACCTTGATTACCTTCCTTCCATGAAAAATTTGGATGGCTTCTCCATCCTGCATTGTAAGTGTTGCTATATGGGTTCAAGGCATTTACTTATTCTACCATACTTTCAGCATTCTTCATTCCCAAAGATCCTTGAATTCCTGCATAAGAATCAACTTCATTAGATAACATAGAGACATTTTTAGCTTTAAGCTCATTTATTTCTCTTAAATGCCTTTTCTCCATTAATTCTAATTGAGCTTTTAGCATGGCTATTTCATCAATATTATAAACTCCCTGTTTCTTTTGAGTTGCTCTAGAGGTTGCCCATTGAGCATCATTGGTGGCCATCTCATCAAGGAGTAAAAATGCATCCTCGGGAATTTGATTCATGAAGCTTCCATTTGAAGCTGCATCTAACAAAGATCTTGTTGATGGATGAGCACCTGCATAGAAAATATGCATTAATTGAAAAATAGGAACTTCATAATGTGGACAACTTTTTAAAAGTCTCCTAAATCCTTCCCATGCTTCATGGAATGGCTCCTCATAAAATTGTTGGAAGTCACTAATTTGTTTCCTAATGAGGGCAGTCTTAGTAGGTGGGAAGAACTTGCAAAGAAATTTTTCTTGCATTTGTTGCCAAGAATGAATGGATTGATTTGGTAGCATTTGTAGCCAATCTTAGCTTTTTCTATGAGGGTAAATGGAAAGAGTTTCAACCTAATTGCATCAATCAATACATTAGGAATTTGCACAGTGTCACTCACTTCTAAGAACATATCCAAATGTTGTGCAGGATCCTTTATGTTCGAACCTGAAAATTGGTTTCTTTGTACCATAGTGGTGGTAGCGGGTTTAATCTCAAAGGGTTGGTGGTGAGGAATTCTAATAGTTCTATGTTCTTCATTCCACCTAGGGATAGCATAATCCCTAATGGTTCAAGGTCTATACCCATTCCCGAAAGCTTGGTGAGGTATGTGTTGCTCTTCAATCCTAGGTGGTGGATCATTCATAGGTTGTTCTATTTCTGGATCGTCCATGTTGCCTCTTAACTTTCTAATCCTATGGAATGTCCTTTCAATTTCAGGGTCTAATGGTAGGATGGGGTTATCTCTCACCATAAACCACTAGTCACCCAAAAAGAAAATTAGAAATTAGATGAAGAAGAGAAGAAAACACACAAAAATTACTTTAAAATCAAAATAAATAAACAAACGCCAATGGTTCCCCGGCAACGGCGCCAAAAACTTGATCGGATTCTAGCAAGTGTACTAGATCGGCTAGTAATATAGGAAAATAAGATTATGACCCATAATATCGAACCCAAGGGAAACTTGTGATTGTATATGCTATTTCAATTTCAAAACCAATTTTTGTGTGCAAAAGAGAGAAGAGAAATCCCAAATTTATGATGAGTGAAGAATTAAAACTAAAAACAATAATTTAAAACCAAAACAAAACAATTGAAAAAGCTAAAGTAAAGGAGAAATCTATTTAAATCAAGTAAATTAAATGAGTTAAAAATCAATATTAAAGACAACTTTCAATAAAGGACTATCTACCTTAACAAGTATTGCTATGACTTAAATAAAAGAAAACATACAAGTGATTATAGAGAATTCAGTTTAATAAAACCAGATAACTTTATTCAAGATTATCATTCCAAGCATCAAATTTTCTTATTCAGATAAACTCAACACTTAGCATAAAGAACTGAATTAAGACTCCTAGATGTCTATTAAAGCCTTTCTCAAGAGATTTAATTTCACCTATTCTTGGTTACACTTTTCTTAATCTTAACTTAATCAAATCAACACACAATTATAGATTATTCAGATTATAATCATGCATTAATCCAACTAAATTAACCTAAGAGCATGCAAGTCATTATTCAACTTAAATCAATTAATTAACCAATGCTTAATCAAGTTAATGATCAACTTAAAATTGAGAAAAGACAAGACTATGTTTAAGAAAAAAGAAATAATCAACTTGTATTTAAATTGAAGAACAACTTAAGTCATAACAATACAAGTTTAAGGATTCAAGTATCCTTTAGCAAAAGTTAAAGAAAACTACTCACAAACCATTCTTAAAATTAAAACAACGTTTTGAAGAAAACAGTAGAAATAAAGAACATAAAAATAACTAAGAAAAGAAAGCTTGATTCTAAGGATTCAATCCCTTCTTCTGTGTTTTAACATCCTATTTATAGGCCAAAGAAGTCAAAAATTCCTTCTCAAACTCTTAGAATTCAATAGGAAGTAATTTCTGCCCAAAATAGGAAGTTTGAAAAAAATCCTTCGCGCAATGGGAATAACATCACGTGGCCATGCCCTTCACCGTGTATTTGAACATGTGGTCACATGTTCTCTGGGCTTTTCTTCACACGTGGCCACGTGTGGTCCTTCACTAGGAATCCACGTGGTCACGTGTTTGCATTATTCTTCTTCAAAAAGTCCTTCACGTGGCCACATCCCTTTAACATCCATCCCTTCATGTGGCCACGACTCTATGTATCAAACCTTCACGTGGCCACGGGTGAAATTCTTCAGTATTTTTACATGGTCACGTGTGAAGGCTCTAGACTGAACGTCAATTTCCTCGTAACAATTCTTCATATTTGCACTTTTGGCCCTACACTTTATCCTTTTGCAATTTAAACCCTTTATTAACAATTTTAACCTGAAAATCAAACAAAACACAAAATTAACCTCAAAAACATAAATGTTACCAAATTAACTCTAAATTAAACCAAATAAAACCAAAACAACTAAATAACACAACTAAAAACATATCAAAAACTATATATAATTCACACTTATCAATACTTCACTAATATAGTACAATTATCTATGCAATGTTTCTTATGATATATCTATAAACATTAGGGCTTGAGGTAGCTATATTGCTCATAATACAGACATGGAATAGAAAGTGCTAGGCTTTATCCCAATTTTTTTATTCTAAAAGGTTTTCTTTGGGCTATATCCCTTTATGCTTTTTTTGAAGGCTAATACATGAAAATTTTTGAGTTATGAACGAGTAATGCTTATCACTCATGCCTGGAGCCTGTAATTCCACTATGTCCTCGTCTGTTAAATCTATCCTATAACTCACCTTGAGTTATGCTCGTGACTTACTAAGTTAAGGGTATAGCTCACCTAAGTCACGATAAAAAGGATTTATGTCCAAATTTTCACCTGAAGCCAGTCGCACCCGTGACTTACTGAGTCAAGGACATCACCAAGTTTTTGCAAATATTTTCCATGTTCTTTTTATAGCTAGATATGTGGGAATTTCACATAGATATTTTAAAAATCTTATCCTATTGCATTTAATGTCCATGATAGTTTTCTATCTAAAAAAAGGGAATAGAAAAAGGATTTTAGCTTGTCTTTTTAGTTGGGTGAGCTTTTTTTTTTCTCTAAAAAAGTAACAACACAAACTTGGAGTTTTAAAATAAAAAACCAAAATAAGAACTTCATTCCTCTATAACTTGAAAAGATCGAACGAAGAAATGAAGGAAAAGGGAGACCTAGCACTTAGATTCTCTTGGTTCTTTTAAGATGACTACACCGAGGGTAATATTCAGAGGTCAAAACCATTAAATATAGTGTTAAAAATCAAGTTTAAATCCTATTTTTGATACTTTATTTTTTTGCTTGGTTTTGTACATATTTATTTAAAATTGAAATCTTGATTCTTGAGTTTTATGTGCATCTAATATGTTTTAAACTTATTTGTGGACTTACTTTAGCATAATTCCTATAGTTTCTATTTAAATATATGTAAAATAGGATGTATTTAGAGTTGTTATTCATCATCCTCTCAACTTTGCATTTTTGTTTTTATAAATCTTGATTTTCTTGTTTTTTATCACTTTAAAACCTATTTTTGTCACTTAAAAGTGGCTTTAGGGAAGTTTTGATGGTTTTTATGTGGTTATTTGGTTGATTTTGGCCTTTTTGGCTACTCTAAGTTTTGTTTCCTAGCACAAGTGATGAGAAAAAGATTGAATGATGCCTATCGTTAGTTGTCGAGGATGGGATGTAATACGACCTTCCTTCCCATTGCATGTACCTCCTGTTGGTAGGGATGATCGTGGGGCGGGGAGGGCCTCCCCACCTACTGCCCCGCACAAGGGTGGGGTAGGGCAGGGATCAATAGTATTTTGAGGAAAACATTCCCCCCATCCCCGTCCCCGTGGGGATCCCCGTCCTCGCATAAAAAATATTTTTATTTTTTTAAAAAAATTAATTATAACTAAAATATAATATTTAATAATTAATTATAATTGAAATATAATATTTAATAATTAAAAATATAAATTCAATTACAAATCAAACTAATATAAATTTTAACAATTGATAAAAATAAAATTAAATATAATTTAAAACTAAATTATATAAATATAATTAGATTTAGTAATTAAATTTCAGAGGCGGGGACCACAATCCCCGTCCCCACCCCGAATTCTAAGTCGGGGAATACTTTTCCCCCATCCCCACGGGAGAATTTTTTGGGGATTCCCCACCCTATTCGGGGCGGCTCCCCACCGGGGACGGGGATTCCCCGCCCCATGATCATCCCTACCCTGTTGGTCTCTCCTTGTGTTGGCCTATTGACCGACGGGCCCTTTGTATGTTGTCTGCCACCTTTTGGCCACCCTTGCCCTTTTTTGTATGCACACAAGGGTTTTTAATCCTATCCCTTTTGTATGTGTTTTATTCTCTTTTCTTTATTCGTGTTAAATGTTTCCTTTATGTTATTTATGTATTTAATATATTTATTCATTTGCTCTAACTTAATTTGTGCATGTTTAATTACATTTATTTTTATCCATTTGTTTACAATATATGTTTACATTTACTACTTATTTACACAATATATATATATATGTATATGTGTGTGCGTGCATGCACTCGTCTGAGTGTATGTATATTTATAAGTATATGTGTAACACCCAAAATTTCTATTTGACATGTATAGTACATTCTAGAGCATGAACAGTAATCTTAGGATAGTTTTTGGTGTGAATACAGTAGTATAGTATAGATAAATTTAAAAGTGCTTAAATATTAAACATGCTCGGCCCAAAGTAGTACTAGGATGGGTGACCGGAGGAAAATTTTACATAACTAGTAAATGAGAAAAAGATGTTAAATGGAGTTCGATGGTACAATTTCAAGTGAATTTGAGCTTAAATAGATCCCCAAAACAGACAGTAAAGAAATTTCTTGATACTGTAAAACGGTTGACTATAAGTTTGATTGAGATCTAAAATATTTAATAGACCTCCAAAATTTTTTTTCGATCATATCAATCTATTGAAAATAGCATAAATGAACTATTGGAAGTGAAAAATAATTTTTCTGGTAGTTTTAGAATTTTAAATTTCAGACCGATTGATTTTGTCTTCGAAGCTGAAAGTATACCAAAATGATGTTGGAATAACTTGAAATTTTAAGCACATGTTTATGCACATATTATTACATACGGGGAGAAATAATAGAGCATTCCAAGGAGTGAAACATTAGTTTCTGAAAAAGCAGAGATTAAATTAATCAAAAGGGCTTAAATGCCATATTTAATTTATCTAAGGGCATAAATATCATTAGAAAATGAGCCATGATCACCTACATGCATTAATATTTCATAAAGAAGTGTAGAAACCAATGAAACCTTAACAATTGGCTTAAAAATAAGCTATTAGATTAAATAATAAATGGAAGAATCTTGACCATTAGCTTGGTAGAATTAAGGGTAGCCTAGAAGCTCTAGAATCCTTTAGAATTCAGCCAAAAAATCTGTAATCTTCCTCCATTTCTTCCCCAAAATCTGAACCACCTTTCATAAGCACTCCCTACCATTTTTCTCTACACGTATTCCAATTCCCAGTAAATCATAAGCCCTAACTTAACCCACATATACTAAAAAACATTCTCTTCATCTTAGAAATCAAATTATAGCAAAAGGAATCTTGGAAGTTAGATATTTCTAGTGAGAGAAACTTACCCTAATTAGGTAAAGTATTAAGTTTTTGTTAGATTTAATTAGGAATTTTGATATAGTTTTGTAGAGCATCTTTAGTGTGATTATTTAGTAGCATTTACATGTTAAAATACATAGTATAAACTCATGATTTTCTCCTCCACAAATTTGGCCTAAAGGTGATTTCCAAGAAAAAGGAAAGAGTAAATAGGAGAAAGGCAAGAAAGAGGAGAAATAGGTGATTTCAAACTACTTTGAGGTTAATGGATACAAAACTAATTTCATTTATTTCTTTGAATTTTACCTAAAAATTACATTATGTAACTATATGAACTTAAAAAGAAATGTAAGATAATTTGAGATAACATAATAAAATGATGTTTTAACATGAAATAAGTAAGAAATTAAGGAAAGTATATAAGAACATACCTTGGCCAAATGGTACGCTATATTGTATAACATGATAAATTGATGATTATTGGTATATTAGGCATAAAATATATAATACCATGATGAATAAGTATACTATGATTGATTTGAGGTTAAAATAACATGTGGACATAATGTTTGTTATGTGAACATAATGATGTACAAATATGTAACTAAGAGTTACTAATGAAAAAATGGATGTATGTCAACATATAAATACATAATTTGATCTTGGGAATATATATGACATGAGAAATAGTGAGAAAACACATTTTATGGATGAGTTCATAATGAGGACAAATGGTATACCTTAAGAAAATCCCATGTTTTCATAAAGTTTGGACAAGATTAACCATGTATGTTATGATTTCATATGTGATATTGATGAATTAATTTGAAAGGAGAATGTATGATATGTGACATAATGTAAATATCATAAAGAATTATGTAGAAATACAATATAATGTGAAAAAATTAGTTGCCTTTAGTATACAGTAGGTAATCTAGGATCATAAGATATAATGGCTAGCCATAAGGACCCAAATACTGCAGTAGAATCATGAAAGTAGATTTTCATTGAGGGATGGCTATGCTCAAGTAGTCACCTCACTCATATAGTCATACAGTATATACACACAATGATACAATCCTTGTCTCGTATATCTAGTTCGAGAATTTTCACTAGTTGCGAGTAGGGGTAAAATAATGAATATGCAACAAAATAGGGAATAAATGGTAAATTATGCATTAAAGATATCACCTATATGATTAAGTAATAAATAAAGTAAAATATGTGATTAATATATTAAAAATGGGTAAAAGTGTAATTGCACGATGAACTAGCGGTAAAATCGTAATTTAGCATTAAAAATGTGGCTAAAAAGATTAAAATAATCAAATAAGCAAAGAGGGAAAAACTATAATTGATAAAAAATTTCAGGAACCAAAATGTAATTTACAACTTCATGGTTAAGCATAAGGATCTAAAAGAAAATTTTACACTTAGAATGAAATAAAAGTCAAATGAAGCAAAAAAGGGTAAAAATTGAGGTTAAACAAAGTCAAATATGATGAATAGAAAGTTTAGAGATCTAATAGTAAATTTTCATTTGAGTAAGAATTGTGTGAGAATTAATAAGAAAAATAAGTATAAAAAGAATTAAATAGTAAATTAAGATAATAAGAGAATAAAATTTAATAAAATTAACTAAAAGTAACAATAAAGGGTAAAATGGTAATTTATTTAAAGTAGTTTAAGATTTTGTGTAGTTGTATCCATCACTAGGCAATGACATTGCTTAGTGCGTGGTTTGTTTGACTTCATGTAAGGATAGGTAACTAAGGACTCTATGATGGAAAGGTAGAATGGCATGTACATATATCACTTTTATGGATGTGGAATTTAGATATCTAATGTATTAGGTTTTGGGATAATTGGCATGTAATATATTACGTTGTATTATAGATGTTAATTAGTAGTGAGCATATATATTAAGGCATGCGTGAATGGTAATTTTGTGAATGTGTTGCTAAGGTGATTTATGGTTGATATTAGAAGTGTTATGAATGCTATTGCAGTATTGGAGGTGGAGGTTGCCTTCTGGAAGAGTTATTTTGCCAATTTTTACCAAATGAATAGTAATTTTGCAACGCTAAAATGAATTTAGAAGCCCAAGATTAAATTTAGCTATTAACCAATAATATAAAAGATTGGTCAAGTTGGCAATCATGTAACACCACTAATGATAACACGCAGCATATGTAATTATAAATGAATGTAGGGTGTTACATTTTGCAGTATCAGAGCAAGTTTATGTGATCCTAAGATTGGAGTAAACACTTAAGTGTGAATGAATGCTTGAATGAATATATGTACATGCCATATAAGGAACACTACAAGAAAATTCTAAAATAGCAATGCAAAATAGCAACAAAAATTGTAGATTTTCCATTGCTAATCAAAATTAGCAATGAAAAAATCGGTTGCAAATTTGACAGTTGCTTTTTTTAGCAACAGATATAATTTTTGTTGCTAAATTTAGCAACGAAATTTAAATTCCATTGTAAAATCAAACCAATGTAAGATTCGGTAAATTGGTCAAAATTAGCAACGGAAAAAAATTTCTCATTGCTATTTTTAGCAATGGAATTAGTAATTATGTTGGTAAATGCAACTAGAATTAAAAAAATTGCGATGGAAATTGTCATCACTATTCCGTCACTAAAATATTGTTGATTTTCTACACGATTTTCAATGTCAACATTTCTTTACTGCTTACTGGCAATAGTTGTAGATTAAACCATTCATATTAGCTGGTTATAACAAATTAATATCATCCAAATGAATAGCTAAGACAAGGCTAATTAACATTATTATTAGGATATCTAAAAAAGTAGAAGAAATAGTTTATTAATATAACCATATTTTAAAGTAAGGTTCAGAGTAGTAGTTTATTAATTAGCAGTAATTAGTTGATATATAAAAAAATAGAAGAAATATTTTATTACTATGAATTAATTAACTAACTCGTAATGCATAGTAGAATTCCATTAAAAATTAGTTTATCAAATGAAAATTATTTATAGCGTTACAATCAAAACTATATTTTTATCAATGCTAAGCCAAATAGCTGCAAAAAAAAGGTCAAACATAAATTTTTCATGCTTAAATAAAATTAACTTTTCAAAAACTGAAGAGTGAATTAAAAATTGACCAAACTATTAATTTTTATAACCAACCTATAATAATTTACGTAAATTCTAGCTTAAACTAGGTTGGTGAAAAGATTTAGAAACTAAATCCATTATCAGTTGCCATGTATGAAAAAATAATTACTTTAATATATAACAAAGTAAATTGGTTTTATTCGTGAATTTTCTCTAAAATTGATCTAGATGAAAATCAAAGCGGTTTTGTGAATAAAAAATGGACAGGATCTAATTGTAGACATCAAATTGGACCAGAAAAGCAAAATCAATATAAAACCAATGTTATTTAATAAATTTATCTAACTCAACATTACATTATATTAATTAACATATTACTGTCAATGGCACAAAAATGTTCCAGTGTTACACCTAATAGTCTAATAGAATATTATTCCAAGGTAATGGCTAGCCAAGATTTTAAACAAGTCCACTAACTCCACCAAGGGAACCATGATGCGGAATAATATCACCAAACAATTTATTTTAACATATATTTTCTTTTAATTACATTTTATGTAAATTTAGGATATTGACAAAAATAGGTATAATATTCAAAAGACGCCAACAAATCAAATCCATGTAGTTAAGTGAATATTGAGAATACACCTCAGATTTGTGGCCGACAAGCTTGCTAACAAAGTCATTTGAAACACGGAGATCATGCTGAAGTATGTTTTGGTCCCTGCTTCCAAACAAATTCAAATGAAATAAGTTCAGAAGCAAAAGATCATCTCAAACTTGTCAAATGTATTTGTCCAACAATGCATATTGTAGACAACCTCAAATATAGCAAACGTTATATTTCAGCAACTCCTACAAAATCCAATTTCAGACCATGTCTCTAATTAAATATTTAAAACAATTTACCGATAAGAGAGTACATTATGGATGGCTTTGCTCCTTGCAAGCATTCAGATTAAGGAGTCCTAGCCAGTGTCAATAATTTCATAAGTACCAAAACCAAATACATGAGTGATCTCGGTATTATGATAAATTTCCATAAAGTTTTAGTGGATATTCAAGAAAGGCTTATCATTCAGCAGCAAAGAGAGTAAATATCATACCCCCCAACACCAGCTGCCATAGAAGGACTAATAAGTATATTTTCTTTTTTCAAGACTTCAATAGCTTCAGGTGTATAGGGCATGTTTGAACATGGACAATAGCTGACATGCCTATATTCTAAATTAGAAAGAAACCATAGAAACAAAGCTACACAAACTTTGAATTTTTTGTCTCGAAGAAACTAAACATATATTTTTGCATTTTACTGTAAAATTTTTTTTATTAAACAAGCACTCAATTCATAAATGCTTGAATTTTAATTAAGTTTTTATTTTATTATCTAACAGTAACTTTAAACAATTATCATAAAAAGATGATTTTGTAAGTTCTAGTTCTATACATGTGTGTTGACCAATTGGGCTAGTTGTTGCTTGGTTTTATTTGATTAGTAGACCCCTAATATAACCCTGCTATAACCCAAAGACCATAAGTCTGCAGATAGCCACAAACTGATAGAAAAAGCAATATTCTACCATTGCAAACACATGTCAGTTCTTGATGAAACAGTAGTGATGATTGTGACCTGAGGTTAAACTGGAATTAATGGAGTGGATTTAAAAAAAGATTTGTCTATAGACCAGTTAATAAGTCCATGCACCCCTAAATGCATAATTGATATGAGCCTAAATAGCTTATATTTAATCATGTTTTGTTACCAAAATAATATTTTGTTATATTAAATTGTGTTAGAATTAGGTGTGTTTAATGTTTTTTTGTCAAGTTTTATGTATGTAGGAGAAAAGGGAGAAAAAGGTGAAGAAAGAAGAGAGAAAAGATGGTGTTGCGAGCGCGACAGTTGCCGTGAGTGTGACATGTCATGAAAGGTACAAAGGCAACCAGCGAGGAAAGGAAAACAAGGAAGAAGTAGGCGTGTCCTGTCGTGAGCACGACAGATGTCGCGAGCTCGACAGGAGGCGGTTAAATGCGGTTGATCTTGAAAAGTCACCAAATTTCATCAAGGGTTGCAACCATATGGAGGGGCACTTGAAGGGACTTGATGCTTGGAAAATTATATATACCCTGGAAGTTATTTCAAGGAGGATATAGAAAGAGAAATCTATCATTTTATTTTTCTTATTTGAAAGTGCAATTATAGAAAATAGTTGTAGGTTTTAGTTTTAGTTTTATGGCTTGAAGAGAAGGCAAATACAATGAAGAAGACTACACTTGGTGAAAGGAAAAAGGGTTGAGAGATCCCCTTCTTTTACTTTTAATCTTTACTTCTTCTTTGTTATTATTATGAATTCTTTTTAGCAATTTGATTGTTGTTATTCATATGTATTCATTTCTCTTTCATTTATCTTTACATGCAGTATTTACTATTAAAACTTTATTAGTATCATTATAAGTTAAGGAAGATGACCTTAGATATGCAATTCCTTCTCTGAAAATCATCATAATGGTCATAAATAAGGGAGTTAGTGAGAGCAACGTCTTATTGAAAGTTAATAGGAAATTCATTATTAAAGCATAGTTTGAGAGATCGCATGTGGAGATAGTTTTTATAGGTTGGTTTTTATTCTTTGAATGTGTGTTTATGTAATTCTAGTCTAAATGCGAGAGCTGCGATTTAGAACAATAAATGCATGTTTAAGGCATAATCTAGTCTAGATGCGAGAGCTGTGACATAGAACATTATTCCAACTTGGCTTGCATGATAAAGATTGTATTATAAATAAGATAAAAAGATCAAATTCCATAACTATGTATATGTTATATTCATAAGTCTTCTTGGATTATCATTAAAGTAGAAAAATATTTAATTTAGTGTAGTGTAGTTTTAATAATAATTTTAACTTGCAAATTAATGAGCATTGTAAATAAGATTACAATCAAGTAGTAATAGTGTACAATATTAATCAACATTCCTCGTGGGATCGATATCTGAAGTACTATAATCGGTATGTATTATTTCTATTCATGTTTTTGTTTATTGTTAGTATATTTATTTATTTGTACATTTTGCTGTGAATTTAATTTTTGAGTTATGTATTGGGCACCTATATGGATTTAATTGCATGCTTTAACTTGAATTTTTGTCATTTTTAGTTTAGTTTGGCAAATTTTTAGGCTAATCATTTTCATTTTACTTTGACAAATTAATGTACATAATAAAGGTTATGACTTGGCAAAACACTTTAGTGTAGGTTCTTTTTAGGTTGAGTATCTTTTCAAATGTGTAAATGAATTATTTTTTGCCAATTTATTGCTTAAGGTAATTTGACTTATAGCTTAAGTGAGCTTTTGAGCCTTATACATTGATATTTTTCTTGTATAAGAGCCTTAATATGCCATTTCCTTTAGAATTTGTTCTTGGTAAACTTTGAGATTACATTTAGTATAAGATGTGCATGAAAAATCATAAGGGCATTTAGATTACATCATTTTGGCTTGCTTTAGAAACTTACGTTTTTGACTTTGAGTAGCCAATTTTGAGCCTTAAACCTATTTTTTGTTGAGCAACATATAATTAGCCAATATCCTTTACTAAACAAAAAACCTATTTCTTTGTTTTACCCTTTTTGTGAAGAGAAATAAATTGTTATATCTTTAAGAGATATATATTGTTAATGTAAGAATGATGGTATTTAAAAAATGAGAGTTAAATTCCATTCTTCTCTAGGATCAATATTAGAACAAGGCTAGTTTCTAAAGAAAAAAAATACAAAGAAAAAAAAGAAAGAAAGAAAGAACAAGAGAAACTAGTAGTAGTGTGCCGTTGAGAAGGGAATATGAGAAGTAAATTGCATCAAGCGATGCTTAGGTTCTTAAACAAATCTCTTATGATATGGTAATATTGTTTCTATTCACAATTTAAGCTACTTAAACCAAAAATTATCCTACCTTAACCTAAGCTAAGCTACAACCCTTGTAAGACCCTTTTGATTTCATGTATTATTTTATACTAGTAGTGGAGATGTTTACTAATTACAAGCTTATGGTAGACAATGGCATGTTTAAGGGATGAGAGAAACACTAACCCATAAACACATCAAGTGATTAAGTGTTTTAAGAATATAGTGTTTGAGTGAGAACTACTTTAGGAAATATTTGGTGTGGAATAATGTTTACATGTGTTAAGATATTCAAGTTCTTAAGTTTACACATTCTTGTGCTTTGCTACTTCATAATTTTCTAAATGTGCATGGTTGTTTAAGTTTAATGGTGAATGGTTTTGTTTGAGACTTTGCAAACTTGGGCTAAATTTGTTAAGAGATGAAAGTTTCTGCATGTGGTTTTCAAATATTTGCCAAATATAAATGTGAGCTCTAAAATTATATGATTGAGTTGTTTTCTTGTTTGTTAAGTTTTGCTTGGGTACATGCAAAAGTTTAAGTGTAGGGGTCTGATATGAGCCTAAATAGCTCATATTTAATCCATGTTTTGTTATATTAAATTGTGTTAGAATTAGGTGTTTTTAATGTTTTTTTGTCAAGTTTTATGTATGTAGCAGAAAAGGGAGAAAAAGGTGAAGAAAGAAGAGAGAAGAAACGGTGTCGTGAGCGTGATAGTTGCCGTGAGTGCGACATGTCATGAAAGGTACAAAGGCAGCCAGCGAGGGAAGGAAAACAAGGAAGAAGTAGGCATGTCCTGTCGCGAGCACGACAGATGTCGCGAGCGCGATAGGAGGCGGTTAAATGCGGTTGATCTTGAAAAGTCATTTGAAAAGTCACCAAGTTTCATCAAGGGTTGCAACCATATGGAGGGGCACTTGAAGGGACTTGATGCTTGGAAAATTATATATACCCTGGAAGTTATTTCAAGAAGGATATAGAAAGAGGAATCTATCATTTTATTTTTCTTATTTGAAAGTGTAATTAGAGAAAATAGTTGTAGGTTTTAGTTTTAGTTTTATGGCTTGAAGAGAAGGCAAATACAATGAAGAAGACTACACTTGGTGAAAGGAAAAAGGGTTGAGAGATCCCCTTCTTTTACTTTTAATCTTTACTTCTTCTTTGTTATTATTATGAATTCTTTTTAGCAATTTGATTGTTTTTATTCATATTTATTCATTTCTCTTTCATTTATCTTTATATGCAGTATTTGCTATTAAAACTTTATTAGTATCATTATAAGTTAAGGAAGACGACCTTAGATGTGCAATTCCTTCTCTGAAAATCATCATAATGGTCATAAATAAGAGAGTTAGCGAGAGCAACGTCTTATTGAAAGTTAATAGGAAATTCATTATCAAAGCATAGTTTGAGAGATCACATGTGGAGATAGTTGTTATAGGTTGGTTTTTATTCTTTGAATGTGTGTTTATGTAATTCTAGTCTAAATGCGAGAGCTGCGATTTAGAACCATAAATGCATGTTTAAGGCATAATCTAGTCTAGATGGGAGAGCTGCGACATAGAACATTATTCCAACTTGGCTTGCATGATAAAGATTGAATTATAAATAAGAGAAAAAGATCAAATTCCATAATTATGTATATGTTATATTCATCATATTCATAAGTCTTTTTGGATTATCATTAAAGTAGAAAAATATTTAATTTAGTGTAGTGTAGTTTTAATAATAATTTTAACTTGCAAATTAATGAGCATTGTAAACAAGATTAAAATCAAGTAGTAATAGTGTAAAATATTAATCAACATTCCTCGTGGGATCGATATCTGAAGTACTATAATTGGTACACCGTATACTTGCGGTATTTAAGCTTCTAGAAAAAGCATATCAATCACTAAATTATAGATTTTCTTAGAAAACTTGAGGTACACACATGAGGTGACCTGAGCTTTGGTAAGCAACAATAACAAAACCAAGTAGTTATAGCATATTCAGCAACAATGTATGTCTAATTCATTAAAAAGGAACCCTGATGAATAGAACGATAATAACAACACATCATCAATGAATATGATAAAAAAAGGTTCAGTAAACATGGTAAAAACTAAGAACATAAATCAAGTAGCTAAAAAAGTGTTTTTAAACACCATAAGCACATTTGGCAACGATTGCATTTTCCAATCATAGACGTGTATATAACACAAAGACCAGAGTGGCCCTATTATATTAAACCTAGTTTCATATAAACTGTTCCCATTAAAAAGCATGACATAGCTCAACGAGTTGAAGAAAAAAAAGTTCAAATTAAACAGGGAATTAAAGAATATTTGAAAAACATTAGATATGAGATTAGTTTGAGCGCATGGTGAACAAATTGTAGATAGAGCAGAAGCAATGAAACCTACCTCAGGTAGCTGATCTAAACGGACAAGGACTCTATCAACTTGGGGAACAACCTGCAAAAAAAACATCAGTAAAAACTTTATTTTTTGAATCTGAGCTATATTAATAATCATTAGTAATAAAAATGCTAAGTTTACATAGTTATTTTTTGAGTTTTGTGGCTTATACCAAATAAGTTGGTTATGAAGTATATATTAATCCTAATTAGAAATTTCCAGAAATTATTCAAGTTCTTTTAAGTTAGCTATCTTTAAGCCTTTTTGCATCAAGTTCTATTAGGCCTCACACAACTATTGCATCTATGAACACAAAAAGATTTGAGAAATCCAGTTTTTATTTCATAAGTACAAGTGCCACTACAAAAAAACTGTCAATTAGCGACAAATTTAGCGATGGATTAGCGACTGTTTTACAATTCCATAGTGGGAAGGTTATTTTTCATTTTTTTGTGACGAAATTAATAAATAGTCGCTAATTATTGGTGGGAAAATTACAAGCCGTGTTTTGCGATGGATTTAGCGATGAAATGACCGTCGCTAATTTTTTTAATTTTTTATTCTGAATATTAGTGCTAGAAAATTTAGCGACGAATATTTTAGTCGCTAATTTTGGAGGGAAAAAATAGCGCCACTTTTTGTGACGATTTAGCGATGAAAACATTTGTCGCTAATTGTATTAGATCTTAGTTTAAAATATTAGCAACGAAACTATGTTGTCGCAAATCCGTCGCAAATAAAATAAAAAATAGTTTTTACTATTTCATGTATTTTTGATATAGATAATATGAAATTAATATTTTATTTTGAAACAAAAATTTTTAAATTATATTATAATTTGGTAATAATTTTTTATCAATTATTTCAAAATTTAAATTATTTATTTAGTAACTTTATATTTTTGATAATAATAAAATACTTGTTATAATTATTATATTATCACATTATGAAAATTAATAAAAGTCAATATTTATAAAATAGTAATATAAAATTTATTATCTCATTTAAAATAACAATAAAAAAATTTGTAATTAATTTTTATTTTATAAAATTTAAATCAAATATTAAATTATTAGGAATTCTATTGATTTTTTTATCAATTATCCCCAAATATATAGTGATGACCCCTTATTTGTCGACTTTCTCCATTGCCTTGGCTATGAGCTCACTATTCTCTCCTTCTCCATTTGATGATATGGCACCAACCTCTTCAGAAAAAAATCATACAAAATATTGAACTATTATCTAACTTTAATTTAATTATTTTGATTTTGTAAAAACTCTGAATCTAAATAAAAGATTAATAATAAAGCCTTTTAATTTTTATACTTCTTAGTTAGTACATATATAATCCCATAGGTTTTGTCCTAACCCATTCAAAAGCATAAAACCGGCAATAACATTGGGGAAATTAATTCATAAGGAGAACATACCTCAGAGCGACAAGGTATTTTTAACCAAACTTCTCATGCTCTACCATGACACAATCAGTGATACATGGTGTACTTAGGAGAGAAAAAAATCTCTATCACATAAGAGAAAGCTCAAAATTTATCACATTAATGGGTTGATCATATAACTTTTAAGAAGAAAACATATTGATCTTTTAGAACACCAAAATACTGCAACAACAACGATCATGACCAGGTAAGGCCTCAAGTAAATAAAGAAAAAAAGTCTAAAAAAACAAAAGAAACCCAAGACTCTAATACTCACATGTTGTATGCAAACAATCCATCATTGCCTTCTCTAAGTCCAACTACAAGCCCACAGGTAGATAGAACAAAAAGAAATGTAAGAGGTAAAACAAATAGAATACAAAAGCACATGTGAATGCAGCTAATTAATGGTTAAATCTAAATCCAAAATTTAGCTCCAAAATACAAATATATTCAATTTAATATTTACTTTTTGATATTTCTCACTTTATAGTTGAAATATCAAAACTTTTGTATTTCTTCACCAACACCAAATGAAAACCAATCAAAACAGAGCACAGTGAACCACTCACTTTATTTTGGATGGAGAAATTGATAAAGTTGGTATCCACCAAAACCCTATACGGCGGCCCCAACGTTGTTCTATACTTGAAGTAAAGAGAAGAAGAAACTTGTGGGCTAATTCACATTAAAAGAAAATAAAGTGAAAAAAAAATTCATAACTAAACAAAAACTATATAATTAGCTTCAAATAGGAACCTATGACATAAAATACAAAGAGGCTTACACATTGCGTGGGAGCTTTTCCTGAAGAGATCCCTTTTTCTTGGATTCAACACCTGTCGAACTGTTACCGAAGCTTCATCGAAGCCTCGCCGGAGATGTGCCCATGTTGCCTGGTATGTAACTGAAATCATCGACGACCATCTGGTGGTACCTACGTGCTCCAATCCCCTCTGATTGGTCAAAATTTTCCATTAAACTATCGGTTACCATCCTCTTCGATTTCTTCGTTATAGGCGAGTGAGGAGCGATGGAGGACACCAAAAGATTTTCCTCACCATTGGGAGTTTTTTGGTGGTGGTCATGTGGTCATCTACCTTCGCCAGTCACCGGAATAAAGGAAAGAATCATTCAATAAATAGAGGGAAAAACGGGGGATGAAGTGGTAGCATTAATAGCAAAGTTATGAACTGAATCAAGAAGGAAAGAATAGAGTAGAAGAAAAGAGAGAATTAACAAAGAAGAAAGATGAGAATAGCTGAGAGATATTTCATTGATTAAAATAAAACTAGTAGACATACTCCTAGCACACCCCTATAAACCAGTAGTGGCCTCATGCATACACCCTCCTATTCTAACTAACACTATTGATACACAACGTTTTGTGGCTCTAGCTTTTCATTCCAAAGCGGCATCGTTCAATTTGTATCAATACCTCCCCCTCCAATTTCCTTGTTCAAAAGGAAAAATACTGGAAAGCGAAGCTGGAGGTCCTGAGCATATTCCCATGTAGCCTCAGCTGGTGATTGACCTTACCAATGAACTAAGAGATGAGTAGCAGCAGCATGTTGGCATTTCACCATCCGGTGGTCTAATATAGCTTGAGGGTAGATAAGAGGGTTGTGCAAGGTAGGAAAAGTGGATGAAGCTTATACATGGGCGTGAACTGGTTTCAGAAGAGAAAAATGAAAGACATCATGTATTTGAGCTTCTATTGGTAAATTCAATTTGTAGGCTACTGCTCCAATTTTGTCCTGAATCTAGAAGGGACCAAAATACTTCGGTTGAAATTTCTGGTTGCTTTGATGTGCTGAAGTCTGCTTATAGGGCTGAAACTTGACGTAGACCCAATCTCCAATCTGAAACTACCGGTCACTTCGATGTTTATTAGCCAGGTGCTTCATCCGGAGTTGAGTTTTTTGAAGATGGTGCTGTAGTAACTTGATGGTGATCTCTTTGTCTTGGAGGTAAGAGTCTACTACTTCTGTAGAGGAGTCATATGGGAAGTAAGGAATATGGATTGGTGGAGCATATCCATAAAAAGCCTCAAAGGGAGTCCTCTGAATGCTAGTGTGATAAGAAGTGTTACACCAAAACTCAGCCAATGAAAGCCATTGGCACCAAGTGTGAGGGATGTCTCCAGCCATGCAACAAAGATAAGCTTCCAAACACCTATTCACCACTTCAGTTTGGCCATCGGTTTGAGGGTGATATGCAGTTGATAACTGCAATTCCACCCTTTGCAATGTGAACAATTCCTTCCAGAATTTGCTAACAAAGGTAGGTCCTCGGTCATTGGTGATGGTTTGTGGCATACCATGGAGTTTGTATATGTGCTCAAGGAAGACTTGTGCAACTGTCTGAACCAAAAAAGGGTGAGATAAACCAACAAAATAAGCATAATTAGTTAATCTATCAACCACCACAAAGATAATAGATTTGCCCTGTGATTTCAGAAGACCTTCTATAAAATCCATGGTGATGTGGGTGAAGACATCTGTTGGTACTGGAAGAGGCTATAATAAGCTTGGAGTGGCCACATGTTAGAGAGTATGCCCTAGAGCCCATGTAAAAGGGATCTATTTCAAATGTATGAATTCATATTCTTAATAAAAGGCATCATTCATTTATTAATGCTATATTTAAATACATGAGTTTGTAAATCTTAAATTAATAAATGAAGTCCTAGATATTATAAACACAATGCAAAGATAATCATGAAAGTGTTCATGATGTGATGAAAGTGTTCATGATGTGATATATCTATTGCATGCAAATGTGTTAATATCTAAATATCCCTAGTCATAGAATTAACAAGATAGGACATTGTTAATTTGGACAGACTAGTACATGTTATGCTTCTTGAATGGTTCAAGCAGTGGTTCTCATAACTGTGATTATAGAAGATAATCAAAGCTAACATGTGGATGCTTGTTAGAAGAACAAGTTCATTGGAGACCTGCAAAAAGAATCCTCACATGGATATTAAATCTATGTCAATGAGGAATCTCTTTATAGCGCTTCTGCAAGTATCCTTAGACTTGAGATCACTAAAGTTATCTTAAGTAGCAAGTGGTATACTTTGACTCCATAACTGATTACTTCCAAATGGAGGTGAACATAGTTAGGAGGTTGGGTATATCATGACCTACTTGAAGATAGTTGAGTGATTGACAAAGGATTCACCATCCCATATTTATTAAGGGAAGTTATCTCACATGATTCTATAATTACCTTGTTTAGAAAATTTTTGGCCAAAGTAATATGGCAAGATGGATAGAGATCCATGAAGGGCATTTTAGGAATAATGATTAAATTAATAGAACATACATAATTAGATTTATATGAGTTGATAGAAATCCATACTCAGAATCTAATTGAGATAAGAGTGGTGAAAGGAGTAATTGCACGGTAACTATTTTTGTGGAAGGGTATAGTCAAACCACTTGACTTTCCTGACATTTGGATAGTTATGATGCCTAAATAGAAGCCAATCATGACTTGTATAATAATGTATCATAAATATCAATAGGGATTGATAAAATGATTTAAAGGAGTTTAAATCATGTGAGTTTTGAATAGAACTCACAATTACGTATTATACTACCAATATAGACAGAAACCCAATAGGTCACACACATATAGAGGAAATGATAAAATGGTAAAATGACAAGGATAATAATATTTGATATTATTATGGGAATAGAGATGTGAATAAGAGAATAATTAATTAAAAAGTTTAATTAATTATGATCAAGTAAAATTGTTTGCAGAACTTTTTAGAAATGTTCTGTAAATAGACCTAATTGAAATATTGTATTTCATAATTAATTATTATTGCACTATAAGTGTTATAGGGCTGATATAAAAATTAATAGATCCATTGGAGAAATTAAAAGAGGTCCAGAAGAATGGCTTCGGCGTAGAAACCCTCTAGAGAAAGGGTTTCACACCAACTACAGATAAAAGGCCTTAGAAGCCTGATTCTTGGACCAAAATAAATTAAATGTAATTCATAAGTGTTATGGAGCCTACATATTTAATTTGGATGGATTTGGAATTCATTTGGGAGATTAAATCTAAGTATATACACAAAGGGCCTAGTTTGTGGGTTTTGTGCATAGTCTTTTGTGAAAGGACTCAAATTAGATTTAATTAAGCCCAAATAAATTATTAATAATTCCAAAAACCCATTTAATATTTCTCCAGAAATTTTAAAGAGCCCAATCCTATTATGAAGTTGGATTTTTAACCTAACTATAAAAATTCAAGTGATAGGGCATTAGGAAAAAGGTGAACAATTAAGAGAAAAGAGTTTCTCTCACTCACTCTCTCAACCCTAGCTGCCACCCCCTTGCTAGCATTAAGGGGATTTCGGCCAACCTTTGTTCTCATCCTTTGTTAGTTTATTCAATCCTTCTTTAGTGTGGATTACTCATTAGAGGTATTCAATTTTGGATACTATGGTTTGCGACAACCCGATGAGAAGAAAATCAATTGTTCAACAAAAATCAAAGGTAAATTTTTTTTATTCTCATTAATATATATATTGTAAATTCATGGCAAAATCAGATCTATTGGTTAAAAATTTTAAATTTTTCTTATGTATGAGATGCATGTAACCGATATTTTCCAACACCACATTCTTCGGTTTATATTTTTGACATATGGAACAACTTCGGACATAATTCCTAACATCCTTCCATAACCCCTTCCAATATACTATGGAGTCCAATTTCTTTACTGTTATAGTAACGCCTGAGTGTCCTCCCAAAGCAGAATCATGATAAAGTCTTAACAATTTGTGTTTCAAGGCTGAATCATTGCCTACCACGAGTTTACCATTGTTGGTGAGTTTCTATTGCCGCCATACATAACAAGGGTGGGTGGCAGCATATTGCTCCTTTGCTGCAATGATGCTTCATAAGGCAGGATCAGTGGTCCAAGTGCCCTCAATTTTGTGTAACAACTCAGAAGATAGGATGGCTATAGTGTAGTGAAAAAGCTCTGACTCAGGAATGATGATAGAGCATCAACTGCAATGTTCTCTTTTCCTTTCTTGTAAATGATCTCATAATCAAATTGCATGAGTTTAGCTACCTAGGCCGACTGTAAGGGGGTTGTAATTTGTTGGTCCAATAAATACTTTAAACTTTGATGGTCAGTTTTGATGATAAAGTGTTGATTAGTGAGATAAGGCTCCCATTTCTTGATAGCTAGTAAGATTGCCAGCATCTTTTTTTCATAAATGGAGAGTAGCTAATTTCGTGGTGATAAAACCTTGCTGATGAAAGTAATTGGGTGCTCTCATTGCATAAGTACAGCTCCAATACCCAGTCCTGAAGCATCAGTCTCAATCAAGAATGGTTAGTTGGCAATAGGCATAGCTAAGACTGGTGCTATTACCATGGCTTCTTTAAGCTTCTCAAATGCAATATGAGCTTCATGTCCCCATTGGAATGCATTCTTCTTTAACAGTTTTGTTAAAGGTTGGGCAATTTGTCCAAAACCTTTGACAAAGCTCCTATAATATCCCGCCAAGCCTAGGAACCCCCGTAGCTGCTTGATAGTCCTTGGAACTAGCCATTCTTTGACTGATTTGATTTTTTAAGGGTCAGTCTTTACCCTATCTGGTGTAATAATGTGTCCGAGATACTCCACCTGCATAACCCAAACGAACACTTATTCCCTTTAGCGAAGAGCCTATTGGACCGTAATATTTTGAAGACCAACTTGAGATACTTCAGATGCTCCTATCTTGTCTTACTATACACCAATATGTCATAAAAAAACTAACACAAACTTCCTCAAATGGGGCCTAAAGATAGTGTTCATCAAGTTCTAAAATGTCGAGGGAGCGTTGGTCAAGCAAAAGGGCATAACCAACAACTTATAATGCCCATCATAAGTCTTGAATGTCGTATTCTCAATAGAATCAGGATGCATCCTAATTTGCCAATAACCAATCCTCAAATCAATTTTAGAGAAAACTACTGCTCCTCCCAATTCATCCAATAGTTCTCCGATAACAGGAATAGGATACTTATCCTTAACTGTAATGGAATTTAAAGCCCTATAGTCAATGCACATGTGCCAACTCCTATCTTTCTTCTTCACTAACACCACAGGATTGGAATATGGACTGGTGTTGGTTCGTATCACCCCAGTTTCCAACATCTCTTTAGTCATTCTCTCCATAACATCTTTTTGTAGGGCCTCATGTCTACAAAGTCGCATGTTAATAGGTTGAACCCCTTCCTTCAAGATAATTTGATGGTCATAAGTCCTTGAAGGTGGGAGACCTTATGGTTCTTTAAAAAGAAATTCGTACTACCCAAGTAACTCAGTTAACTGGTTCCATCTTCCTCCTATATCCATAACTTGCAATTCATATAATGCCATAATTGAGTGCTCATGAACCTATATAAGTAATTACACAGAAGCTAGCTAATGGGTTTTGGTTAACAACTTACTAAGTTGGTCTTCATCAACAATTGTCAACCCTCTATTTTGTTCTCCACGTAGCTCATACTTTTGTTTGTTAACCCAAAAAGTCATTCTCAATTCACTGAAGTTCCATAGAATGTCTCCTAAAGTGGCTAGCCATTGTGTACCCAAAATCAGGTCATAGTTGGTGAGAGGTAGGGTATAGACATCACTTACAAAAGATTGGCCCTACACTCTCTATTCAAAGGCCGAGCAAATTGAAAGAAATTGCAAGTTTTGTTCATTAGCCACTGTAACCTTTACACCATCTACTGGTTGCAGCTTACAATTCAACCTTCTGGCAGTTTCCTTACTTAAGAAGTTATGGGTGCTTCCTGAGTCAACAAGGATGAACAATTTCTTGTTCTTGTGCGCCCCTACCAACCTCATGGTTTTAGATCCTATGGACCCGTGTAATGCAGCATGTAAGGATAGCTGTATTAAATTATGTTCATCAACTGCAATATCATCTTCCCCCACCTTCTCTTCTTCTTTTCCGTCCCCAGTATCTACATGCAATTGTAGTATAAATGCTTGCCTGGATTTACATTGATGGCCAGGAGTAAATTTTTCATTACACCTGAAATAGAGGCCCTTTGTTCGGTTCTCATCGAACTCCTTATTGGTCATGTTTTTGGGGTTCTTTATAAGGTGCCAAGGCAACCTAGGGACGTTAGGTTTGGATAAAAGGCCTGTTTGATTTTAGGTCTTTTGATAAGTTGATGTGTAAAGAGTTTGGCTAGAATGGATAGAAGAGTTTTTGTATGGATTGGGCGGTAGATTGGGTAGGCCTGGTGTTTTGGTGTTTGGTTTGGGTTGGCCTTTGATAGCAGCTACTGTGAACTCTTGCAATTTGGCTAGGGAATAAGCTTCAGTTAGGGTCTTGGGTTTAAACATTCTCACAATGTTTCCCAATTCATCAACCAGTCCAGATAAAAAGAAACTAATGGCTTGATCTTTTCTAATCTCAGCCCTAGGATATTTTTCATCGAAGGCATCAAGATACTCTTGCAGAGAACTTACCTGCCTGAAGTTCCTTAAATCTGCTAAAAGGGTCATCGTAGGCATGTGCGCCAAATCTAGAACTCAAAGATTTCACATATTTCTCCCATGCCATCAGTGCTCCTTCTCTAGCCTTGATGCCATTGAATGGATTTCCCATCTAGATGAAGTGCTGCAATCTTCACCCAATTGTCTCTGTGGGTTTCGTCTATGTCAAAGAAATATTCTGCCCGAAGAAGCCACTTACTAAGCTCCTCACCATTAAATCTGGGAAATTCTAGCTTAATAGTTCTTCCCACAGATGTTTGCTCTCTGCATATCTTCTTGAGAAATCATCATCCATGGTTTTTATGACTTTATTCTTAGCCAATACCTCAGTGTGTTAAAGACTTAAACCCCTAATCAAACTCCTTATCTCATCATGGAGTCCTTCAACAACTGTTGCTGCCATTTTTTAGATTTTTGTACCATTTGTGCAAGTTCACACTAGAGTTCCTGAGTTCTAGTGCCCTCCGCCATGGTCAAAGGATCGCTGCTCTGATACAAAAAGTTATGAACTGAATTAAGAAGGAAAGAATAGAGTAGAAGAACAGAGAGAATTAACAGAGAAGAAAGATGAGAATAGCTGAGAGATATTTCATTGATTAAAAAAATTATTTGACATACTCCTGGCACACCCCTATAAACCTGCAGTGGCTTCATGCATACACCCTCCTATTCCCTTCCGTTAGGTGAAGCAAAACAACAATAACAAATAACTAGAATAATAGAAATATTCTAACTAACTCAACTGATATGTAGTGTTTTGTGGCTCCAGCTTTTCATTCCAAAATGGCGTCGTTCAATCTGTATCAAATAGCAGACTAATGGTGGGAGGTGACTGGCGATGGAGGGAGAAAGGTGGCAAATGGATCATAGTTGATCGTGATTGGCCTTCCGTCCGCTCCCTTTTTTCCATTCCCGATCTCCTCCTCATTCTTTTCCTTCTATTTCTCTTCTTTTTCCTTTTTTTATTCTTACTTTCCTTTTTGAAAATTTATAACTCTCCTTATTTCATCTAGACAATTAATAGAGACCTTAAAATATTTGTGTTATTGTTGTTGTTGTTGTTGTTGTTGTTATTATTATTATTATTATTATTATCTTTTATATATTTATTTACTTTATTATTTTTTATTTCTAAAATGTATTTTGGTTTAAATTATAAATTCAAAAACTTAAAAATTATACTTGATAATAGGATCTAGCTAATAGCCCGAACAGTTCGGGCTAGGAGCTAGGTAAGCTGACAGAGTTTGGACTAAGAGCTAGGTAAGCTGACAGAGTTTGGACTGAGAGCTAGGTAAGCTAATGGAGTTCAGACTGGGAGCTAGGTAAGCTGACAGAGTTCGGATTGGGAGCTAGGTAAGCTGACGAAGTTCGGACTAGGAGCTAGGTAAGCTGATAGAGTTCGGACAAACCTTTACCAATCAAGAGATTGGATCAACCGAACTCTAAGGAACCCATATATAGTTCGGCCAATACCTAAAAAGGTAACTGCCATGACAGGATAAGACGGTTATTCTTTCTTCACATCTCCCCAACAATAGGAGTAGTGGGAAGAGTGGCCTAGAGAAGAGGGATTTCATCCCACTTCCTGATAATGATGGAAATCACACCTATGAAAGGTGAAAAAATAGGTAAACTAAGTCCTGAGATTTATTTTTTAGAATAATACATTCTTATTATCAAAAATTCTAACTTGATCGTCGGAGACTCCCTAGTCGGAAATCTACCGGTTATTTACTTCTTTTTGTAGGTGATCTTTTGGAACTTGCAACTTCTCCCACTTGTCATCATTTTAAACGATGAGCATGGAACATGGACCTTTTCCCAGACCTCAACCTAGACTCTGCTTTCCCAGACCCCAACTTGCCATCCCTTGCCACAGCTATTCCTAACACCTTTATCATCACCCCGTAAATAACCCAGTCCCTGATAGCCGTCTTGTCGACCATAATCGCTCGGGTACAACCACTCCCTCAGCCCGCACAACCCTACCAGGTTCTCCAGACCTTGCAACCACCAACTAGAGACCTATTTAACCTGATGATTCCCCTAAACCTGGGGTCTACTATCACCCTCACTACCTAACAATTTGAAAGACTCTTGAAAGGACGCATGCAAAGGCAACAAAATTGAGATACTCTACAGTATCAAAGCAGCTTTTGATCCCCGCTTTCTCGAGAAATCCTAATAGCTCATT
This sequence comes from Excoecaria agallocha, assembly GCA_037975025.1. Taxonomy (NCBI): domain Eukaryota; kingdom Viridiplantae; phylum Streptophyta; class Magnoliopsida; order Malpighiales; family Euphorbiaceae; genus Excoecaria; species Excoecaria agallocha. Next base: position 12,960,534 of record CM075818.1, read on the forward strand.
TTCCTAAAATACGACTCCCCAACCTACCAAAATACAATGGCAAGGCTGACCCCAGAGCCCACATTGACAAATTCCAATACACCATGCTAATGCTGACAGCAGATGACACCGCACTATGCAAAATCTTTCCACAGACATTGATGAACTTGGCCCAAATCTAGTTTTGCAACCTTTCCAAGAACTCTATCGATAATTTTGAATAATTTAGTGATATGTTCATAGCAAAATTTATGGCGGCGATCCGTCCGAACAAAGCATCAATTAACCTCAACCAAGTTCAGCAGGAGAAGGGAGAGCCCTTATGAGCTTATGTGGAGAGGTTCAATGTGGTGGCAATGGACATACAAAACCTTAACCTAGAAGTGGCAATTAACGCATTAATCAGGAACACAAGGTGCCAGGACTTTAGCAACTCTCTGAGTAAGAAGCCCTCAAAGACTTCACCAAGCTTATGTCACGGCCTCACTAGTTCATCCGAATGAATGAGGCAAGTCATCTACCCCATAGTGCATACAAGGGCATGAGGGCTGAGAAGGAAAAGGAGGATGCAAGAAGGATAGCTCGGGATAGGGAAAATGTCAGTTGAAACGATTCCTAGAGATGTAGGGGAAACATTTCATCCAACAAGATTTATACAGTTATTACTCCTAACTTAGAAGATAAGAAGGAGGACATGATGAGGAGACACAAGTCATCCATACCTCCACAGGATATAATTAGAAAAATTTATTAAAGGTTGGCACCATCATCGCTTCAACTTTAATTTTTGCAATCCCTGTTGGTTTGACATTGTTGTCAGAATATCTCTATAGAATTTCTATGTCCTTCGGCAAATACTGCCTATAGAACATATGTTTGTAATGGATATCATATTTAATTCAGTTGTTCATTTTACTAATCTCACATAAGCTCTGCCCATAAGTTCGGCACTGCCGCCATAATAGCTCATATGGCACTATAGCCATGAGCCCTTCTCTTAGCTCACCACGAAAAGTTCACCCTAACCCGGCATGTTCGCAACGAGCAGTTCATCTTAAGCTCACCCAGCATGTTTTCCATGAGCAATTCATCTTAATCTCACCCAGCATGTTCGCCACAAGCAGTTTATCTTATGCTCACCCAGCATGTTCGCCATGAGCAGTTTCTTTTAAGCTCACTTGGCATGTTCACCACGAGTAGTTCATCCTGAGCTCACTAGGCATGTTCGCCAAGAGTAGTTCACCTTAAGCTCACTAGGCATGTTCGCTAAGAGTAGTTCACCTTAAGCTCACTTGGCATGTTTTCCACAAGTAGCTCATCCTAAGCTCACCCGGCATGTTCGCCATGAGCAGTTCATCCTGAGCTCACCCAGCATGTTCGCCATGAGCAGTTCATCTTAAGCCCACCAGGCATGTTCGTGTTGGGAATTATCGGTTACATGTATCTTATATATAATCGAAACTTAAAATTTTTAACTAATAGATCTGATCTTGCCATGAATTTACAATATACATATTAATGAGAATAAAAAAAAACACCTTTGATTTTTGTTGAACAGTTGATTTTTCGCAAACCGCAATGTCCAAAATTGAATTCCTCCAATGAGTAATCCACACTAGAGAAGGATTGAATGAACCAACAATGGAGGAATACAAGGCTGGCCGAAATCCCTTGATGCTAGCAAGGGGAAAGTGGCAGCTAGGGTTAGAGAATGAGAGAATTTTTTTTCTCTTAATTGTTCACCTTTTTTTTTCTAAAATCCCTATCACTTGGATTTTTATAGTTAGGTTAAGAATCTAACTTCATAATGGGATTGGACTCTTTAAAATTGATGGAAAAATATTAATTGGGCTTCTGGAATTATTAATAATTTATTTGGGCTCAATTAAATCCAATTTAAATCCTTTCATAAAAGACTATGCATAAAACCCACAAACTAGGCCCTTCATGCATACACTTGGATTTAATCACCCAAATGAATTCAAAATCCATCCAAATTAAATATGTAGGCTCCATAATACTTATGAAATATATTTAATTTATCTTGGTCCAAGAATTAGGCCTCCAAGGCCTTCAATCAGAAGGTGGCGTGAAACCCTTCCTCTGGAGGATTTCTGCACCAAACTCATTTCCTTGGGCCTCTTTTATTTTCTCCAATGGATTTATTAATTATTATATCAGTCCTATAACACTTATAGTCCAATAATAATTAATTAAGAAATACAATATTTCAATTAGATCCATTTTATAGAATATTTCTAAAAAGTTATGCGAACAATTTTTCTTGATCATAATTAATTAAACTCTTTAATTAATTATTCTCTTATTCACTTCTATATTCCCATAAAAATATCAAATATTATTATCCTTATCATTTTACCATTTTATCCTTTTCTCTATATGTGTGTGACCTATTGGGTTCCTATCCATATTGGCAGTATAATATGTAATTGTGAGTTTTATTCAAAACTTACATGATTTAAACTTATTTAAATCATTTTATCAATCTCTATTGATATTTATGATACACTATTATAGTAATCATGATTGGCCTCTAACTAGGCATTATGACTACCCAATTGTCAGGAAAGTCAAGTGGTTTGACTATACCCTTCCATAGAAAATAGTTACCGTGAAATTACTCCTTTCACCACTCTTATCTCAATTAGATTATGAGTATGAATTTCTGTCAACTCATATAAATCAAATTATGTATGTTATATTAATTTAACCATTATTTCCAAAATGCTCTTCATGGATCCCTATCCATCTTAGCATATTACTCTGGCCAGAGATTCTCTGAATAAGGCAATTATAGAATCATGCAAGATAACTTCCCTTAATAAATCTGGGATGATGAATCCTTTGTTAATCACTCAACTATCTTTAAGTAGGTCATGATATACCCAACTTCTTAACTATTTTCACCCCCAGTTGGAAGTAATCAGCTATGGAGTCAAAGTATACCACTTGCCCCTTAAGACAACTTTGGTGATCTCAAGTCTAAGGATACTTGCACAACCGCTATGAAGAGATTCTTCACTAACATAGATTTAATATCCATGTGAGGATTCTCTTTGCAGGTCTCCAATGAACTTGTTCTTCTAACAAGTATCCAAATGTTAGCTTTGATTATCTTCCATAATCACAGTTATGAGAACCACTGCTTGAACCATTTAAGAAGCATAACATGTGATAGTCTGTCTGAATTAACAATGTCCTATCTTGTTAATTCTCTGACTAAGGATATTTAGATATTAACATATTTGCATGCAATAGACATCTCATATCATGAACACTTTCATGATTGCCTTTGCACCATGTTTATAATGTCAATGACTTCATTTATTAATTTAAGATTTACAAACTCATACATTTAACCGTAGCATTAATAAATGAATGATGCCTTTTATTAAGAATATAAATTTATACATATGAAATACATCGCTTTTACATGGGTTCTAGGGCATACTCTCTAACAATCTCCCACTTGCACTAGAGCCAATCACTCATATGTCTTAGACCCATGCTATTTATATGGTGATCGTGCTTTATCTAGGAAAGTGCTTTAGTGAGGGGACCCACCACATTATCATCTGTGGGGATCCTTTCTATTTTCACATCATTTCTACTTACTATTTCCCTTGCGAGATGGTAGCATTTGAGAACATGCTTAGATCGCTGATGAGACCGTGGTTCCTTTGCTTGCACAATGGCTCCATTGTTGTCACAATATAAAGGAATCGGATCAACAATGCTAGGCACCACTCCTAGTTCAGATATGAACTTTTTGATCCAGACTGCTTCTTTGGCTGCTTCTAAAGCAGCAATGTACTCAGCTTCTATAGTGGAATCAACAGTTATTTCTTGTTTGGAACTCTTCTAACTAACTGCCCGTCCTCCCATTATGAACACAAAACTAGACTATGATTTACAATCATCTTTGTTAGATTGGAAGATGGCATCTGTATACCCATTTACTTCCAAACTACCCTCCCCATATACCAAGAATATATCCTTAGTCCTTCTCAAGTACTTAAGGATATTCTTGACAGTTGTCCAATGTTTCTCTCCAAAATTGGATTGGAATTTGCTTGTGACACTCAAAGCAAATGTTACATCTAGACGTGTACATAACATAGCATACATGATAGAACCAATTATAGATGCATATGGTATTCTATTCATGCTCTCTCTATCCTCTAGTGTCTGTAGACACAAAGACTTAAAAAGGTGTTTCCCATGCACCATGGGTATAAACCATTTCTTAGAGAGATTCATATTGAACCTCTTCAATACTTTATCTATATATGTACTTTGAGAAAGACCTAGCAACTTATTGGATCTATCTCTATAGATCCTTATTCCCATAATATAGGATACTTATCTAAGGTCTTTCATGGAGAATTGCTAGGATAACCATAATTTAACAGATTGGAGAAGAGAAATTTCATTTTCCATGATCAATATGTCATCCACATATAGAACTAGAAAGACAATTTCACTCCCACTGACCTTTTTATACACACAAGGTTCATCTTCATTCTGTGAGAAACCAAAATCTTTGATTGTTTAATTGAATAGTATGTTCTAGCTCCTAGAGGGTTGCTTCAATCCATAAATCAATATTTGAAGCTTACATACCTTTTCACCATTTCCTGATGTGAACCCTTCTGGTTGTGTCATATACACATCCTTAGTCAGATTTCCATTTAGGAAAGTTATCTCCACATCCATTTGCCAAATCTCATAATCATAATGAGCTGCAATGGCTAAAAGTATTCTTATAGACTTAGGCATCGCTACAGGAGAAAATGTTTCATCATAGTCAATACCTTCTTTTTAATGATAGCCTTTTGCTACTAAGCGAGCTTTATAGGTAACTATATTACCTTCCATGTCATTCTTCTTTTTGAAGACCCATTTACGCCCTATGGGTTTTATCCCTTTAGGAGGTTGAGTTAAAGTCCATACTTTATTCTCATACATGGAGTCCATTTTAGACTACATAGCCTTAAGCCATAAATCACATTTTGAACTGTTCAAAACTTCTTGATAGTTGTAGGCTTATTGTCCTCTACTACAGTTATGCCTTTATCTGAATCAATGTGAAATCCATATCTCACAGGGATAGAACGTATTCTAGTAGATTTCCAAACTCATGCATTTAAACATAGCATTAATAAATGAATGATGCCTTTTATTAAGAATATAAATTCATACATATGAAATACATCCCTTTTACATGGGCTCTAGGGAATACTCTCTAACAGTTCACCATGAGTAGTTAATCTTAAGGTCACCCAGCATGTTCGCCACGACCAGTTTGTCTTAAGCTCACCCGACATGTTCGCTACAAGCAGTTTTTTTTAAGCTCACCCGGCATGTTCGCCACGAGCAGTTTATCCTTAATACACCTGGCATGTTCTCCATGAGCAGTTCATCTTAAGCTCACCAAGCATGTTCACCACGAGCAGTTCATCTCAAGCTCTTTTGGCATGTTTGCCACGAGCAGTTCGTTCTAAGCTCACCCAGTATGTTCACCACGAGCAGTTTCTTTTAAGCTTACTCGGTATGTTTGCCACGAGCAGTTCATCCTAAGCTCACTAGGTATGTTCGCCAAGAGAAGTTCATTCTAAGCTCACCCGGCTTGTTTTCCAAGAGCAGTTCCTTTTAACCTCACCAGGCACATTAGCCACAAGTAGTTCATCCTAAGCTCACCTGGCATGTTCGCCACAAGTAGTTCGTCTTAAACTCACTAGGTATGTTCGCCACGAGCAATTCATCTTAAGCTCACCAGGCATGTTCACCACAAGCAGAGGTCAAGAGCTCACTAGGCTTGTTCGCCATGACTTTAAATGTCCACTAAGTATATTCTCCATCAATCCTCTTTAGCTCAGTCAGATATGTTCATCACAAGCATCACAATTAAGCTCATAGGCAATTTTGCCATTCGAGCTATGAAGGCTAATTAAGCAACTTAGATGAATAACTTATCACGACTATATGTGCTGCAGAGCAGCCCGTATAAAAATGCTATCTTCAACGTTGCTAACATAAATGTCGCACATTGGGGTAGGGACTTATGATAATAGGATCAAGCTAATAGCTTGAACAGTTTGGGCTAGGAGCTAGGTAAGCTGATAGAGTCTGAACTAGGAGCTAGGTAAGCTGACAGAGTTCAGACTGAGAGCTAGGTAAGCTAACAGAGTTTAGACTGGGAGCTAGGTAAGCTGACAGAGTTCAGACTGGAAGCTAAGCTAATGGAGTTTGGACTGGAAGCTAGGTAAGCTGATAGAGTTTGGACTAGGAGCTAGGTAAGCTGATAGAGTTCAAAAAAACCATTACCAATCAAGAGATTGGATCAACCGAACTCTAAGGAACCCATATACAGTTCGGCCAATAGCTAAAAAGATAACTACCACTATAGGATAAGATGTTTATTCTTTCTTCATGTCTCCCCGACAACAGGAGTAGTGGGAAGAGTGGCCTAGAGAAAAGGGATTTCATCCCACTTCCAAAAAATGATTGAAATCACGCCTATAAAAGGTGAAAAAACAAGTAAACTAAAGCCTGAGATTTACTTTTTAAATTAATACATTCTTATTATCAAAAATTATAACTTGACCATCAGAGACTCCCTAGTTAGAAATCCATCGATCATTTACGTCTTTTTGTAGGTGATCTTTTGGGACTTGCGACTTCTCCCACCTATCATCAATACTTACTCGTATCACACCCTTAATAAATCGATCCTTGCAAACCAATATCAAAACACTATTTATATTTTAAAAATATTCTTAAGCCACTCGAGTTTTGGGGCGTTACATTGTACATAGGTAAAAAAATGAAATAGTAATGAAAAAAAAATTTTCGTTGCTATTTCGAAACTTAATTGCGTGAAGGTTGGTAATTTAGCAACAAAAATGGAATTCCGTTGCTAATTTAGCAACAAAAAAAGAACTTCATTGCTAATTTAGCAACACAATTCCATTTCCATTGCTAAAGAATCAATCTTAATGCAATACAGTTTCAGATTAGCAACAGAAATTTTTTCCGTTGATAGAAAGTAAATTCTATTGCTATTTTAGCAACAAAAAATATATTCCATTGCTATTTTAACAACGTAATTTATTTTTTGTTGGTGATTTTCATTCCAAATTTTTCTACCATTTACTGGCACCTTATATAGCAATGGTATAAGCATTCTATTGCAAATTTTCATTGCTATATTTTGGCGCTAAAATTTTCCTTAATTTTTAGCAACGAAAGATAACCATTTTTATGTCCGTTGCTAAATCTGAAAATTTTAATCAATTTTAGCAACAAAATTTGATTTTCGTTCCTAATTAGCAATAGAATTCAATTTTCATTGCTAAATTAGCAACAAAAATTATTTCGTTGCTAAATTATAATTGAAAATTATTCCATTGCTATTTTATCATTTTCTTGTAGTGGAATAAGTGATTTTGAAGTCGAATCTTACCTGTCGCTTTTGTGTAATTTTAGTTCACAATGAGCGATTGAGTCGGCAAACGATGCCAAGAGTGCAACCTCAGCCAGTCCAATAGTTAATGAGACAAACCATACTAGCCAGCCTAGTCAGCATATGCAGCCACTAATTCTACAGACACCTCTGCTAACTCAACATGCACCACTACACTTTGCACAAATGGTGGCTCAAAGATTGTAGGCCCTAGGTCCCCTACTGGGGGACCCCTAATTAGGCCTTAGGAGAATATACAGGTATTCTTAAATGGTAACATGATCATTATATGTGTGCATAGTTAGTGAACAACAAATTAGGGTATAAAGGTAATTATCTTAAAAGAAGAGGTGTAAAATGGTCATTTTAATTTAGGCCATCCATGTGATTAATTATGGAGAATATGTTAATTAAGGGACCCAATTGAAAAGGCAAACAACAATTTGAGGGGTAAAAACATAAATTTAAGAAGTTTAGTGTAACTTTGAAAAAGTTAAAATGGGAGCCAATAGGAACAAGGCACTTATCTCCCTGGAATCTTTTTAAGAAAAGTAGAAAAATTAAGGGATTTAGGGATATGGGGGCTGGCCACTTCAAGGACTTCTAAGGAAACCATTTCTCTCAACTAAGCTCTCAAAAACACTTAAAAAGCTTAATTTGATTTTTTGCTTGAGGAGAGAGAATTTAAGGGTTACCATTTTAAGGTATCAACCCCTTCTTCCGTTCTTCTTTAATTTTGATAAATTGGTAATCAATTAGAAGTATTATATGAATCATTTATATCATAACATGTGAATCCATTCTATGTAGAAAGGCAATCCAGCAAAGGGAAGGAAAAGGTAGGAGGAGGAGCTTGAAGGAGGTGAAATCACTAAAAGGTATGGGAACTTCATGAAATTTTGTGGTGTCGCCTTATTGCAGTGGTTAGAGATGTTAAATTGTAATTTTTATTAAAAGAATACCTGAATGTGAGGGTTGAATTGGCATCAAAATCAGAATAGGGGATATGCCTTTTTTTGGCAAAAACCTGTCTTTAGGCTCACTGAACCTATCCTGGCTATTTTGCCCGTATCTAGAGTTTGAGAGCACCAAATTGAGTAATTATAGTTGAAATATAACCTAGACTCATAAAACTAAATTTAATAAGAAGAGACCAACGTCTGGTTCTTTCCCTATGATAGTTAAAATTGAGCTTGAACTCTAATTGTGTCTGCTGCCTTATCATTGGGAGCAATCTACATTGTTTTGTGAATATCTTAAGATTTAAATTTCCAAATGGAATGATTTTTTTTTTATGGTTTAGAAACTAGAAACTTAGAGAACAACTTTGTAAAAGATATTTTTCCGTAAAAAGTCATTTAGTATGTCTAAATTGCGATGCAAGTTAAGTTTTTTAACCAGTCGGTAGAATTTTGTGAATAGGGAAAATTTTAACTGGCTAATTGCCCACTGTCACGCTTGCGATAGTAGGCTTTTGTCCCTTATTTTTGCTTTTCTGTCCCCTTTTCTATCATATTAGACTACCCCCATGTGTTGTGCCCATAATAGGACACATTATACCTTAAAACATAAGCATATAAAGGCTATAAATGCATATATATATGAATTTGTACCAAAATATGTATGTGTATATACATGGTCTATAATGTTCTCATTAGATAATGCATACCAATATATATAAGCATTTGCATTATTGAATTATATGTTGATAGTAATGTTGCCTTACCATGTTACCTATAAACATGTATATGTATATCTATGCAATATGATGGATTGAATACAATAGATGAAATGATATATGAAATGTTTAATGCCTGCACATAGAACTTATTGGTGGATAGATAGGCATGCCGACAAGGTTACAATGCAGCTGCCATAGTCATAACCCCATTTGGGAACACAGTATGTATGTCCCTATTAGGACCACAGTCTTGACCCCATTTAGGTCTATATGATTAATACCTTTGGATACCTACAGTTATCTATAACACTTATTATCCATACCCACAGAACTTAGGCAGGCTCTCATAAAAAAGAAATGAACTATTAAAGAAATTGCTAAATAGTGGTGTGTTACACATGCTTAGACTTGTATTATAAGTAATATAGCAATATATTTTCCTTTGTTATTAATCGTGAAGTTCTCCAACGAGAATATATATATACATATATATATATTGTGTTGTTGCATGTTTGTGTGCTTGGGAATAACCACTGTGAGTGGTTGTTTACATATTATCTATTCCCCACTAAGCTATTTGGCTTAGCATAGGTTTTATCTGTGTAGGTACCCAAGTTCAAACTCTCTATTAGGGGCGTGATCTGCAATGACCAGGCCAACACTATGAAGAGTCGAAGAATGAAGATGTTAACTTTTGCTTTTACCTTTGTAAATTTCCATTTTGTTCTAAGTAGAGTGGTTTATAAAAAAATGTAAAACAGTTGTAAAGCATAATATAGCAAGTAGTCCTTTTTGCATAATCTTATCCAGTTTGATAAATTAATTTAAAAGTATGCTAATAAATGTAATAATTATGCAAAGGAACTACATGATGAATGATTGCATATAAGTTGATACATGTAAAAAAAGGTGTCCTGGAAAAGCATAGAATAGTCCTTACCCCCATAGCCATAGTATCAGTTGCCACCTCAGCTAACCAAAAAATCTATATTAGAACAGCTGAAAAAGTTAAGGGCAGAAGAATTTTATGGCTAGGAACAAATAACTACTACAGAAGATGAGGAATGGCTAAATAAAATTAAAAGGCTCTTTGAAATTACTCACAGCCCACCAGAGGAAATGTTAAAGGGCGCAGTTGCTCTGTTTCAGGGCCCAACATACACATGGTCGGAAATACTATGACAATATACCCCAGTAGATCAACTAATGTGTCCTTTTAATCTCTAACAATTTAGAAACAAGTACATAGGGAAAGTGTAAGGACTATTCTAATGTCTCCAAATACCTACCATTATATATACTATAACATACATCAACACAAAGATAAGGATTGTAGAGAAATCTTTAGGTTACTATACACTGGTTCTTATCTTGTTCTTCATATTACATTACTATTAATACAATATAATAATTCCCAAAAAAATAAGGTACGACTACATACGTAGACTCTTCCTATCTCTAGTGTTGGCCTTATAGTAGAAGAAATATAGCTTCGAGTATCTGCATAGATAAACACCTATACTAAGCTTACTAGCTTAGTAGGGAACAAAAAAAAATATTTGAAAATAATCTCTTACCGTAGTCGCTAATAGCTTACACATATAGGCATAATGTTAGTCAAATACAATCTTGAACCATAGTATGAAATATAACAACTAAACTTATTATTAGGGTTGCAAGTATATACTATAATCAATGACAATCATTAGTTAAATTTCATGTGAAAGCAATGAAAACATTAAGAATTAATAGTGATCATTATATGCATGTGTTTCTATAGCACTTTACATGTATCATTAACATACCATATGCATGGATCATAAACATAGCTACATTCCTTTACATAGTCTCCTTATGTTATGCATGAGTTCATATATAAATAATGATGCTGGAAATTAGATCATGGTGTAAATTAGCATATCATCTTATTAAATTACTCTTTATATTGCTTAAATTATGCCTTGTATTAAGCCAGCATTTTTTTCTAAGACTGTGGATAATGGGTTAACTGTAGCACCCGAAGATACAAAATTATATTATTTGATCAGTCAAGCAGACCCAAATGGGGTCGACTACAACCCAAACGGGGTTGTTTATAATCCAATTGGGGATCAAATCTGTCCTGTAGATCCAAATAGGCCAAAACTGTATCGTGGAACCAATAGGCCAAATCTATATCATAGACCCAATAGGGGAAAATCTATATCATGGTCCCAAATAGGGTCAAATATGTACTATAGCAGCTACAAGATACCTTTATAGACACAAAAGCAGGCACTATGACTTTTTTACTTTAATCATCTTTACTTTTCTCTTATTGCCTTGTATGCCTTTAACTTAATTACAAAACATATCTT